>JAVLUX010000022.1:29990000-30477500 GCA_032164185.1 Moxostoma hubbsi
CAATTCATTTCAAATTCTGTGGCCACCCGTAAGTCTTTTTAACAGACTTCCTCACACAGTCTGAAGTCCAGTGCAGTTTTCAAGCTCAGGTTCCCCAAGAGGAGGTGGATGTGGTGACGAAGACCCGAATAAATAGCTGTGAAGTTAACCCATTAGTGAGATAAATCTTTAAGGATCCTCTCATGTGCCACATTACACTACATCATTCCTTCTTCTGATGTACTCAGAGCTTGTGTAGAGGGTGTTTTTGCTGGGCCATCACCAAAACCAGAAATGTTTCATACTACACATGAACAGTTTTATCTGTTGCCTTACTGTAACTTAGCAGTATATCTTAATCGGGTTCATTTGAAGAATTGGACATCACAGAAACAGAGATCTGCGGATTACAGCAATAGTCAACAATTGTGAAGTCAGTGTTGAATGCAAAGCACACGTTTTGAAAGGCGATTGCAAACGACATACTGACAGACATCAATAGATGACATTGCTAAGAAGCCAAGATCTGTCCTCCAGACAAGAATGGCATGTTATGATTCAGAGTGACTCATTGCCTTGCTCGTGTGGCGTACATTGTTCTTTATTTTCTATGGATGAGCTGAAAATCACAGTAGCGGCACTGTAGTCAGATGGATGTATTACACAAAAGGGACTGAGAGCAATGGCTCGTGTCAGTAATCCTACCCAACAGTCAATCCGTCTCTTTGAAAAAGCACATTGATTTGGTTTGGAATAATTACTCTAAATGACTGTGGGGTCAGTCTGAACAAAGCACTACCACAAATGTGGCTGAATATGTCTAGGATCTTTGTGTGTCCATTTCATTCTTTTATTTTTTCAAAAGTTGTTCGCCTGTGTGATGTGGTTATCTATAATTAAACCTTGTTTAATACAGAGCTCAACTTATTGGTTGACATTATGGTGTTACATTAGAAAAAAAATCTAAATTTAGCTGATATGTTAATGAATGGATTGTGCAAAACCTTACCGAATTGCTTGGTGAGTGAATGTTCATTCAAATGGCAACCTGAAAGCCACAACACATTGAATAAGATTCATGTGTTTTAATATTCTGGGTGTGTTTTCTTCAGAATGAGAATGGGAAGTGATTTTACACTCTCATGCTACAGTTTGTTGGTCAGCAGTCTGGGTATTGCAGTATAATCTGTTGAGAACCAAAGTACATTTTTAATTGCAACATTAAATTTTCTTCTGTTTGTTTCCACTATTAAATTGTTGGTGTTGTCCCATGTATGTGCCTTGAAATGAACTTACAATGTAAAGTCCTTGAAACCTTTAAATGTTTTTGCACAAGTTGTAAATAGAAAAACTGCAATTTTTGAAATTAATAATAATAAAAAACCAAACAAACAAAAAAACAAACATAAAAAACCCCATCAGAATTGACAAGTGATTTTGTCCATTATAGCTAAATTGAATTTTCCTTTTAGTGTATTTTTCATGATGTGTGATCCATTCATCAAAGGAATAGTTCACAAAAAATTAAAAGTCCCTCATCATTCACACCCCCATGCCATTCAAGTTGTGTCTGACTTTCTTTCTTCTGCAGAACACAAACAAGAATATCTCAGCTCTGTAGGTCCATATAATGCAAGTGAATGGTGACCAAAAGTTTGAAGCTTCAAAAAGCAAATACAGGTAGCATAAAACGAATCCATACAACTTCAGTTCTCACCTAATATTAGAATATTAGATCACTTCAGAAGACATGGATTAAACCACGGAAGTGTTATGGATTACTTTTATGCTGCATTTTTGGATAATAATTGGATCATAATAAAAAAAGATAATTATTTTGTTTAATATTAAAATTTTCATTCTTACATGGTTGTTACACTTTAGTTCTAATTGTTAAAGTTCTATAAAAATTGCTGATGTTTCTAAGAAGTTCAGTTGAAATGCTTGCTTTCAAATTATATCACATATTCTTAAACACACACACACACACACACACACTCTCTCTACCTTACATCTTTTGTTATACAAGAAAGAATGTTATATGGGTTTGGAAAACATGAGGGTGAATAAATTATAAATTATGATGATCACTTCTGGTTGAACTATATATATATATATATATATATATATAAAATCATACTTTCTTGATCACTGTGATGCAAATATCTTTTTTTTAATTATTATTATTATTATTATTATTATTATTATTATTATTATTTTGTTTTGTTTTATTTATTGAACTTCCCTTACAAGATTTTGTAAGCAGTTCATATTACTCAACGGGCTAACTAAGACCAAGTATTAACTTTTAAGTTTAACGGCTGTCTATACATCTTGAATGGTTTTGACATATATTGTTTCTCAGATGTCCATACCAAACTACACATTCTTACATCCAGTTTGTTTACAAGCTCAGCTTTAGGCCTATGGTAACTACTCTGTCCAGAGAGCTTTTCTTTTTTTCCATTGTGATTGTAAACATTTTTACACCCTTTGACCGTAAAGGTGCCTATTGTCATCATGAATTCCGGGACCAAATGAAATATAAATTTGACCGTTTTGATAGATTGTATCAAGAGGTCTTTTCACTTTTCCACATAGATGGTCTTTCTGGAAGGGAATAATGTATCCCACACCTACACATTGTTCCATTTTTAAATGATTAAAGGTTGCCATTGGAGTCATATACCAGCACAGTCAACAGACAGTACACTTCTGATACCCCTGACTTTATTGAACATGGTCATAATTATTACGCAGACCAAGAGACACCATCAATCATGCATGATTGTCCTCTTTTAGTAGGGATCCCTACACGAATGGTTTGGATGCAATTTTATCAGAACATGAACAAGGAATAGATGCTTTTAAATTGATCCAGAGGACAAAAAGTTATGTATCTGCTGAACAACAAATTTACATAAACTCAGCATTGTTGATATAAAAGAAACCATCCACAAATAATACAAACTCAGCACCAACCAAATCCTTTAAAAATCTCATTCCATGGAGCTGCGAAGTCTGAATAACTTATTTCTTGTAATAATGAAAGATCTCTGGGTTATGTAGCACATTAAATGCAAGACAGTATTTCTAGCACTTTTCATGTCTGTTCTATTGTTTGTTTAATTGTATCACAATTTTGAAATACATGTTTGTGTGTGGCACTGTTATAGTAACCCCACAAATGCATGGCAATATGTAGTTTTATTTCAAATAAGCTGATAAACATTCTTTGAGCAAGTTTCCTTCCCACTTAAACAGTTTTTTTCCCCCATCCTCTTTTATTTGTCAACCCTTCTCTTCCCAGAATGAGAATGTCTACAAAATGGATGCATGTTTTTTTTCCCCACAAGCAGGAAAATCTGGCATTGCTGCAAAATTGAATCCTACAGTGACAAACAAGTGTTTAACTAATGCATGTTTGTATGTCTCTCCCCACGTTTCTTTTAAATTATCAATCTCTCACTTTAGAGCTGGTAAATGTGGAATCATTGTGAAAAACACAGAACAAAAGGTCATGAAAATGAAAATAAGAAATACTACATGAAATAAGGTTGTGTGAAAAAAAGATGAGGATATGTAGGTTAAAATGGGGCTAAAGTGTCCGCAGAGTAAAAAGACTTCATTGATTTTATTTTCTCCCAAAACACTAAATAGCAACAGAAATTACCACAGTCATTTTCTAAACACCTGTTTGTCAATATGCACTGCTAAATTTTCCTGATTCTGGAGTTAATTTTGTGTGGTGTCTAAAGGTTGATTTTGAGGCAATTTCATCTAATTAACATTTTTTTAAATGTTGCAAATTTATGTAGCTAATGAAAATCCCTGAAATTAACACATTTCGTTTGAGACTAAATACTTATTTATAATTTTCAGTTGTGTTTAAGGTCAGTAAATCAAAGTGGGCTCACATTGACTATACACTCGTAATAGAGATTAGTTTGTTTATAGAATACTTTAGATTAACATTACAAATGTTAAAAATTACCAGGAAATGGTTGACTTTTTTCTGAAGTACTGTAGTTATACTGAGTGTGCATCATCTTAATTGTTACTCAAAAAAACATATTGGTGTCTCAAAATTATTCTTAAGGGGTGCCTTTAGCCTTGTTGTACTCTACATGATATAAATAAATAAGTGATATATATATATATATATATATATAACAAAACACCCACATGGAAAGATGGAATTTCTGATATAACCAGAAAGAATGTGATAAAAAAAAATTAAAATACTAATTAAAAATCTAGTAGCACTTGGTAATGTTCGACCTCCATCGTGAAGTTTACATTCACTTTCTTTTTTCACGCTCCCTATTATTGAGTTATGCTTGCGCTTAAGCTTGACTTAACTACACGCTTGTTTCTGGTCTCTTTATTCTTACATCAACTGGCATATAGTGAAAATTAATGACAGGGTCGTGAAGGAGAACACGAGTGGGGAGTTGACTGTCATGATCACATGTTTTATACATTATACATTTGCAGATGAAGAAGAAGCTCAGCAAATGTGAATAGAGAAAAAAAGTGTAGAACATTCTGAAAATTTTTTGTTCACAGAATTATAAGGCAAGTTTAATTAGAAGAAGTGCAATAAGAGAAAATAATAGCCAATAATACATAGGCCTAATAATGTTTTTTTTTTTTTTTTTTTTTTTTTTTTTGGAAATGTATTAATTTGAATTAATTTAATGTTTTGTTTTTGTTCTGTTAATTTATTTATTGATTTATTTTTTCATTTGGTAATTTATAAATGTTTTAATTTATTTAATTGATCAAACCCAGAGAATGCTGCCGATATGTTTCAAAAATAAGCTATACAAATTAAATAAATTTAGTCTTGGGCTAATGTTAGTGTTCTAATAAAGCACATTGTAGCTTTTCTTCTAGTATTGTGTATTTATTTTTCATTTAATACACCTTCTGCATGGAAGTTTGTGATTTTAAAAACCATACTGAAATAACTTTACAGTGGAGAGGTAGTTTGGTGCTAATTTTGCCATGGAGCGAACACAGTGCAGTGTTTCTCTAATCCACGAGTGTGAGCGAAGGTCGGGAAATGGACAACCCGGAGTGGAGCTGGAGCGGAGTGATTAAATAATGCATTGAGCGCGGAGGGGAAATTTTTGCCACTTCACTCCACTTACATACTCTGGTACAAAATCCCCCTCCCTCCCCCCCCCCCCCCCCTTCCAAAGGGGAAAAGGGGTAGCCAGTGTAGATACTGTATACATTCTGGAAAATGGGTTATTGCTCCCCTGCTTGCACACATTTCGTGAGTAAAATGTTAATTAACACTTCTTAAACACTTCATTGAAACACTTTTATCATTATGCATGATTTGAAACTATATACATTTTAATGCTTTCATTTACCAACTACATTTACAAGCTAATTCAAACATTACTTGCACTGGGGCACAACTGAGCATTAGATTTTGAATGTTGAAGTCCGGGGTTCGAGACCAGGAAAATCAACAAGTTAGGCAAAAACATCATATAAGCCCCATAATATGGCATGGCTTCTTTAGCTATTGTGTTTTTCATCTCACGTGTTCTTTTATTACACTATTAGTTAGGTTTCATTTATGTGTTTAGGTTAGGGAGGTAGGTTTTATTCATTTAAAAAAATAAAAATAAATAGAGAGCATTAGATATTAAATGTATAGCAAGATAGCCATTAGCCTATAAATCAGAGGTGCCCAAATGTTTTCCTATGAAGGTCCAAATATCAAACTTGAGGGTAGTAAGTCAAAAGTAAACGTTGCATTTATAAAAATGTATTATTTTAAAATTAAATATTAATACTGCAAAACACAGAACTCTAACATTTAAATCAAGTGTCCTATACTTGCACAATGCACATAATTGATTTCAAAATAATTTTTATGTTTGTTGTGTCTCTTTCTCATTTGTGAGTCACTTTGGATAAAATGTCTGCTAAACGACTAAATGTAAGCATCTCTTAAAACGTGGTTACTGTCTCTTTAAGAACAGCACATCTCCTCACATTGAGCATGGTAGTTCTGAGCAGTTTTGGAGAGATGAAGATACAATGGCATGACGTAATACTATCAAATAGGATATTTTTTTTGTTTTTTGACAAAGAAGATATTAACAATATTTCTTATCATAGACCTAGGCTACACATTGTCCTGGATTTCACTCAGTATTACCATTTACTGGGACTGCCAAATGTAATAAGATTATTTAATTATATAATGCTGTAAAATGTTTTTGCGTAGTTAATGCATTTATCCTACTTACTTTTATTTGACATTAAAACTGTTTTCCTGTTGTGATATCAAAAACTTGAATTGTACTTTTGCTTCTTTTCTAAAGAGGTAATGGATAAAGGCTGAATGCATTACATTATGAAAGGAAATAAAAGCTACAAAGCACATTTCTGCAAATAAAAATTGAGAGGCTCGTTAATTTTGTTACCTCCAAAATATGAGTAAGAACCTGACGAAATATTGCATTGTAACTATCTGCAACGAGATGTCCTCACGTTTGTCAAACGAACGATGATGAAATATTAATTTACTGCATTACCTTTTTGTCTAGCTGGCAGGGCAGAAAATTAATTTTTGAGAGTACTGGACTGTTCACTTATAGTGCTTTTCGTAATGTTGTGTGGTGTATGAATTTATCAAGCCAGCTTCACGGGTGCACTTCAGTGGTTGCATTCACACATTAAATGCTGCACAACGTATAGTGCGCGTTCAAGTCATATTTCATTCCGGATGACTGTATGCACTGTTCCACGAGTCCAGGGCTGGACTGGTAATCTGGCATACCGGCATTTTCCCGGTGGGTCAACGCACTTTGGCCATTGGGAGAACTTATCGTGCCAGAGGGTCGGCCGCAAATTGTGATAAGCAAAAATGAGCCACCGCGTTATGCACAACGGACCACAAAACGTCCAATTTCTGACTGGAATTAAATTACATTAAATTTCACAAGATGGCTACAGTAAATTAACCAAGAAAGGTTAATGCCCTAAAATGATTGTACTAATAGTACATACATGAGGAGTATAATCAGGAATCATCATGGACAATTAACAGAGCATGGGCCATTTCAGATAGAATATTCTGTTTCACCTCTAATGATCAGCTCACTCTAAACCTGCTAGTTAACTTTTTTCATCACATACTGATTAAACAGGAAATAACCAAAGACTCTGCATATGTTGTGGGTATCCAGGTGTTTCAAATCAAATATCCAACACTGCTTTAAAAAAAAAAAAAAAAAATTAAGGCTATATGTTTTTTTTTATGTGTTTGTAAAGATAACTAAATCAGATAGAGATCTAACTGGAAGCTTAAAATTTAAAGAACATTTGAAAGAAACTGCAAAGCTGACATTCAGTGAAATAATATGTATGTGAGAAGTTTATAGAAAGGGAATTATATCCTTATAAGAATTACACATTTATAGGTTTGTTGTCTCACTTCAATTTGCTCTAATAAAAAAGTCATTGTCTGTTTAATGTGATGTGACAAACCATTTAAATCATTAATACACCGGTTGCTATGGTTCACTGGCACACAGCAATACAAATTTAACTTCATTCCTCTGTGCAATACAGTCTGAAACTGCAGTTCTCCATATGTGCGAGTAGGAAAGGGTCAGAATGCGGTTGCCCACTTGGAACTCACCAGATGTAAACTTGAACGAATCACTCAGTGTGAGCAAGACCTATGATGCTCCAGTACTCAAAAGAATAGAGGAGGTTAAAGTTCCTTGTGCTTTAGCGGGAGAATATTATCTAACATTCACAGCAAGCTGGTGTCTACTTCATTTAGTACTAGTTTTCTCTTCACTTGACTTGTGTAATTATGAAGAAAAAAAAAATCATTTTTACAAAGAGAAAGTGCAGCTATTACATTATTAACTCTGACAAATAATTTCCATTATGAAAGAGCTAAAAAGGAAACGTTTGTTTAAAAAGATCTTGCCATTTTCTGCACAGTTACTTGCTTTTTACAATCCTCTCCATGAGAAATTGTTTGTGCTGATCTCTCAAACAGGGCTTTCAGAATCCCAAAAGATCTCATTTTGCCCGTAAATCCTATGAAAAGATTTTTATATTTGCATTTATGTTCTTGGTCGATGCTTTCACCAAAGCAATTTAAAAGAAAAATGCTAATATTTTGTGAGTGGCCATTACAAGAGCAGGTAGTGAAGAATATATGCAAGTTACAAAAGCGTCCAACAGCACAATGAGAAATAAATACATAAATAAAATAAGAACTCTCATAAATAGTGATTTAAAAAAAACAAAAATGCATTGCTTACTTTTCAAGAAAACAAGATCAGTTTATGAGGTTTAGGATTTGGACTACCAAACAATGGAGAAATACATGATGGTATGTTACAGTTGTCAGGGTCAGGAAGAGAAATTTGTTTTAATTTGTGAATGTAGTGATACAGTCGAGTCCGTACAGTCAGCCAAATCATATTTCAATTCCCCACTAAAACAAGCCGAAAGGTTGAATTGGTTTGAAATGTGATATCAGTCCTATGCTGTTATCTTATTCTGTTTAGTCTATGAGTTGTGTAGTGACACACACCTGTTCAGTCCTGTTTCTTCATCAGTAAGGAATATTTAATATTTTGTATTTTATATTAAATAGAAATTGTATTTGCATACATGACAACATCCATGAATAGGGTACAAAACATTTCCTAGAAAGCTTACAAAATATTATTATAAAGTAATTAATTATATATTCATATAGTATCAATATATTATATTTATTATTATTATTATTATTATTATTATTATTATTATTATTACTACTACTACTACTATTACTTATTATCATCAAAGGTAATTTTGCCTGTATCCAACCATTAAAATAATACAATGTTGCCTTCATTTATTTATAAATTCGAGTGAATTGATTTTCAATTCAATTCAAAAAGACAACGTTGTATTATTTTAATGGTTGGATACAGGCAAAATTACTTTTGATGATAATAGTTTATCTAACATTTCTTATGATTCTCACAAAAAAATGCCATTTTTGCATCTAATGTTCAGACTGATCACACTATGAATTTGGCGACAGTAGGCCAAGAGTTCGGTCTGTGCTTACTGACATTTGAATGATACAGAGATGGCTGATGGGACATGACGCTTGTCTGTAATTCAGCTGAAAGGGGTCGATTTCAGGGTACTTGAACATTCAATAACAACATGTTGATTTTCTTTGTGATCATGTTGCAATGTTTTAAAAAGTCACAGATCACCAAGGTGTGCCATATTTGTGGAAAGTGCCATATTTTGAATTTCACGTAACATTATGAGGTTTGGCTGACTTTGTTATGCACTAGCAGATGATGTAGAAGACATAATTTTAGGAGAGTTGTACTTGTTTAAAAGTGGATAAATGGACTCTGGATTCATTCACATAAGTCTTAAATTATTTTGCCTGCAGATATTTGAAGGACATTTAAATTCTCTATTTATTTAACTCACATGGAAACATTTAGGTAATGACTACTTACCAAAAAAAAAAAAATCTATGTAATCTCGCCAATGCTGTGCAGAAGTGGCTAGACAGAAAATTTTAAACAAAACTAAAATTGCAAAACTGAATTGAATTGAATTTGAGTTTCCATTTAATGTGCATTTGGAAACAGATGGCATTTTTAAGATGGCACATTGTGTTTGTTTGAGTTTATATTTAATACATTTCAGACATTTTTATCTTTCCTATTTTTTTTTTGCACATTTTTTCTTCAAAGTAGCACTGTAATAGTGTAATTAGTGGTGTTTACTAAGGCCAGTTATAAAAATTTATAAAAATTACTTGTATAATAACAATTAATATTGCACATACTCAGTGCCTGAAGTGGAACAAAATTGGTGCCAGTACTCTTCTGGAGAGTTTCTCCATTCGTCCAGAGGTGGGGTGCCCATGAGAGTTTCTTCATCTGGGCTTACTTCAAGCACAGCTCATACTTATTATTTTTAGGGATTTTTCAAAAGCCATTACACTAAGTATTACAAGTGCATAACTCGCCCTGCACCAGTTAATGACATCAGTGATACATTCAATTGTGCAAACTGTGGTGGAGAGGTGTGCTAATACCTTCTAAAACAATTGGACTTGAAAAACAGCTTATCAGAACATCAGACTTGGGGGCAGGCACTTTTGACTTGGGCCAGTAAGCAACCATCCAGGACATCATAGAAACACCATAGAAACCACAAAGAATCTCCAGCAACCGCATAGCAACTCCCTACACCCTAGCATTCCCCAACACCCTAGCATTGCGGTGGCCAGTTTTGGACAGCCATGAACCACCCAAGTTTTCTTCAGAAAATGTAATAATCTAGTTATTATAATTTTCTTACATTAAATCCATAGACAAAATGGCCTCTATGCCCGGGTGAGTCAAGCCAGGTTACATATGCTACTGAAATGTGAACAGTAAAGGCTCAAATGGCCTATCAAGCATATGCTGTGGCCACCACTAGAGCTCTAATACAAGTATTTGACAGCACTCGAGTCTGGTGAACCAATCAGACTCACCCAGCGAGACATGGATGGGCTCCAGTAGTGAGTCATTTAACAACCACATCCCTTGAGATCATGAAAGCAAAACAAACATAAAGGATTTGTCTCAAACCTCGCTGTCCAATTTTTAAATGTACTGCTGCCCATACAAAATCAGACATTATATGAAATGAATCCTCAAGTGACTATATTGACAATCTGTTCATATGTGCACAGCAACTTGTTACTTATATCACCGATGTGCGAAGCTCAACTAAAGGTCTATTCACACCAAGAGCTAAACAAACAAACAAACAAACACACAAACAAACAAATAAAAAGTAGGGATGTCCCGATACCAATTTTTGGAGAACGAGTATGAGTACCGATACTTCATTTTTGGTACTTGCCGATACCGAGTCCGATACCTTTTTTTTTTTTTTTTTTTTTTTCTAAATTCCATATCAACAGTTTATTTCAGTTTTATCATCAAAATGGTGTATAAATAAATTAATTTATTAAAACTTTAATCACAGTATCTCTTTTAAGTGCAGAACCTCACAGCACAATCCAAAAACAACATTGGAGTTATATTTTGTCAGATTAAGTGCTGCATAATGGAGCATCACAGATGTTAGATTCTGCTCACGTATAATACAATTACAACAGATTTATTATTATTATTAGTAGTAGCAGTAGTAGTACTGGAACTACAGTAGCATTATTATTTTGAAGTGTTTCTGTGTTGTTTTGACCAAGGAGCTCTGATGTTGTTATGGCAGATTCCCACTCTGGAAAAGCCAGTCGCTACATGACTCAAAAGTGATTATTAAACCGCAAAAGGCTGTTAATAAAATATGTATGTACTCTGTATGTGTCAAAAGCCAAAGCATTTGAATTACATGCAAACATTTAATCATTAAATCACATCTTTTGCTGTAAAATAATCTCACAGGACATGACATTTGTACATCAAATGGTATCGGTTTTTGGTATTTGGCATTTTTTAGAGTACGAGAACCAGTACATGAGCATGGTATCAGTTTCGGGACATCCCTAGTAAAAAAGAATCACAGACAAAAAAGGTTTATTCACACCTCAAGTAAAATAAAAAAACAGTCTTGTCAATTACATGCTTTAATGCAAAATACAACCCATCTGACAATACAGATGTCCCTTGTTTTAACACAAAAAACCAAGCAATCTGATGATGTAGATACCATTTGACTGAATGCAAAATAAAACCCTTTTGACAAAAACAGAAAGCAAAATGCATGCAATTGTATTAGGCCTATTCAAATTTCACTCATTTTGATGCAGTGATACAGTGGTGTACTGTTAGAAATACTAGCACAGCTAATAACATGCAGTGTTAGGTGGAATAGTGTAAATATATTACAGATATTTCCATTTTGACAACAATGTCTTTTAATTTACAGCAACTTTTTTTACTCAACTTGTTTGAGGCTACTGTTCAAAACACAGTACGCAAAAGATTATGGACCCTATTTTAAGACAGCTACATCTTAATTGCAGTGCATTGTAATACATTATACACCAGTGGGCATGGCCATGAAGTTTTGTTACTTTCATGCAAGTATGCGCTATGTTTAGGCATATTTAAGTGAGTTGGTGAAGTAGCGCACAAAAAGCAGGAATTTGCAGTTTTCCGAATTTCCTTCTGTTATTGTCCCGCCTGCATCCAATATTTAATTCTCTGTCAAGCTACATTGATATAAATGGAGAAAGCCCATTCATAAACTTTTGTGGCATAAATGGGCTGTATGCAATGCATTAAAAGAAAATAAATGTGACCATTTTTGACTTACATTCTTTAACGCATTGACTATGTCATTGTTGAATGTCAAGAATATTCCTATTACAGTGGCATGCTACTTTAATATACATGAAAAATGTTAGCACCTCACGACTAATTGGATGTAGGCTCCATTAAATTATAGAGAATGCAAGTATAATTGAGCATTCATTTATAGACACAAATCATGAAAAGTATTAACAGTTATTGTCAAAGACATTAGATATTGATAACACCTTTGGGGAATCCCCAAACTTCAAAATACTGAGTTTAGACTATGTGTTGAGAACAGATGTGGTTCTTAGATGTCTAAAGTGCAATTACATTTTTAATAATACATATATATTTTTTTAAATAGCTAATTAGATTTTGCACCACTTCATTAATGTAGACCTCCCTTATATACACCCGTAGTTTGTGCATACATTTAAAAATTCTATGCTGTAATCATACAGGGCTAAGATCATAGAATTATGCAGACACCTGAAGGACAATCACAAAATTACACCTAATACAATTTAATACCTATGGCGTTATGCTGAGGATTATTTTTTATTTGTTTTTATTTTAACCAACAAGGCTAAACATAATTAAAAAATAGCAGCAAGGCCGGGCCCAATGACTATGAGTCGATTTTCAATCGGTGGTTTTTGGAAAACAATGCATGATGGACACATGCATTTGGACGACTACACATGTAAATTTGACTCTTGTCTGAGCATGTTTGATGTGATAGGAGTGAATATAAGAGGTTTTTTTTTTTTTTTTTTTCCAAAGTCCATTGGAAGTGTCAAATCTATTATTGCCAGCTGGAGGCACTATGACTGTGACCCCCCCATAGCCATATTCATGGCATAAGCATGAATAAAATTACATGGCTGAGTTTTTTTAATACACCCAAATACACTACAACTGTAACTGTAATGATGAGGTCAGACGAGGGAGTGAGGATCCAAATGCAGTTTATTAAATAAACAGGAAACACAAAGGCAGGAACAAAACAAACCTCCACGAGGGGAAAACTAAAGAAATGAAAACAAGAAAACAACACGGGGGGTTTTGCAAAGTGGGCTTAGGCAGGAACACGGAACAAGGCTGGATACGGGACTGAGCTTCAGACATCAAACACTAACATCAAACAACGACCGACAAAGGACAAGGTGAAACATCAGGGCTAAAATACAAAACAAGGGAAAACATAAACCAATAGACAAACAGAACTCAAAACAAGATAACAAGGTAATTAACTAAAACCAATGACAAGACTAGAACTGATAGTAAAGTAATTAAACAATAAACCAATAGGGAGCGGACACATGGAAGAGGAGGGAAGAAAGGAAATGACAAAACTTCAAAATAAGAGTGCATAAAACAGAAAGCAATACGGAACATAAAAGGTGCCAAAACTCAAAGTGCATAAACAAAGAACAATGTGGAACATAAAAAGTGCCAAAAACTAAAAGTAAAAAGGTAAACAAACCAAAGACGGTGTGGGTCGTTACAGAGCCCCCCCTTTAAGGAGCGGATCCCAGACGCTCCTAATCAAAGGAGGGGCAAAACGATCTAGGGAACACGAGGGGCACAGAGGGACAAGACATGGACAGGAAGACAGAGACAGAACAGGTGGGTGGCCAGGAGATCAAGGAGGACGGGTAGGTGCCCAGGGGACAACTTGGAGGGGACCGGGTCGGGGGGCATCCATAGGGCAGGGACTGGGTCAGGAGGCCGGGGAGGTGGCCGTAGGGCAGGGATCGGGTCAGGTGGCCAGGGAGGCAGCCCCATGGCAGGGACTGGGTCTGGAGGCCGGGGAAGTGGCCGTAGGGCAGGGATCGGGTCAGGTGGCCAGGGAGGCAGCCCTAGGGCAGGGACTGGGTCTGGAGGCCGGGGAAGGGGCCGTAGGGTAGGGATCAGGTCAGGGGGTCTAGGGGACGGCCACAAGGCTAGGGCAGGGTCAGGAGGCTTTGGAGACGGCCTCAGGACTGGGACAGGGTCAGGAGGAGGCCACGGGATAGGGTCAGGAGACCATGAGACAGGATCAGAAGGCCTAGGAGGAGGCCACAAGGCAGGGTCAGAAGGCCAGGGAGGAGGCCACAAGGCAGGGTCAGAAGGCCAGGGAGGAGGCCACAAGGCAGGGTCAGAAGGCCTAGGAGGAGGCCACAAGGCAGGGTCAGAAGGCCAGGGAGAAGGCCACAGGGCAGGGTCAGAAGGCCCGAGAGGAGGCCACAAGGCAGGGTCAGAAGGCCCGAGAGGAGGCCACAAGGCAGGGTCAGAAGGCCCGGGAGGAGGCCACAAGGCAGGGTCAGAAGGCCCGAGAGGAGGCCACAAGGCAGGGTCAGAAGGCCAGGGAGGTGGCCACAGGACAAGGTCAGAAGGCCAGAGAGGAGGCCACAAGGCAGGGTCAGGAGGCCTGAGAGGAGGCCACAAGGCAGGGTCAGAAGGCCTAGGAGGCCACAGGGCAGGGTCAGAAGGCCTGAGAGGAGTTGAGGAGACCCCCAGGGACGGTGCCATAGTAGGCAGTAACCAAGGAGGCTTGGAAAGTCCTGGGGTCTTAGTAGGCGAAGGCAGAGCCGTGGGAGGTGGAGCAGACAGAGCCGTGGAAGGCGGAGCAGACAGAGCCGTGGAAGGCGGAGCAGACAGAGCCGTGGAAGGCGGAGCAGCTGCAAGCAGAGCCGTGGGAGGCAGAACTGAGGAAGGGTTTGAAGGCTGAGCCGAGGAAGGGTCTGGAGGCGGAGTAGGTGCAGGCAGAGCCGAGGCATTCTTCAGAGGCGGAGCGCTGGGTGGCTCGAGAGGCGGAGCGCTGGGTGGCTCGAGAGGCGGAGCTGTGGAAAGCTCTGGAGGCGGAGCTGTGGAAAGCTCTGGAGGCGGAGCTGTGGAAAGCTCTGGAGGCGGAGCTGTGGAAAGCTCTGGAGGCGGAGCTGGCTCTTGGACGGTCAAGGCTACAGGCGCAGGCTCTGGCTCTGGCTCTTGGACGGTCGAGGCTACAGGCGCTGGCTCTGGCTCTTGGACGGTCGAGGCTACAGGCGCTGGCTCTGGCTCTTGGACGGTCGAGGCTACAGGCGCTGGCTCTGGCTCTTGGACGGTCGAGGCTACAGGCGCTGGCTCTGGCTCTTGGACGGTCGAGGCTACAGGCGCTGGCTCTGGCTCTTGGACGGCCGAGGCTACAGGCGCTGGCTCTGGCTCTTGGACGGTCGAGGCTACAGGCGCTGGCTCTGGCTCTTGGACGGTCGAGGCTACAGGCGCTGGCTCTGGCTCTTGGACGGACGAGGCTACAGGCGCTGGCTCTGGCTCTTGGACGGACGAGGCTACAGGCGCTGGCTCTGGCTCTTGGACGGACGAGGCTGGCAACGCCGGCTCTGGGACGGACGAGGCTGGCAACGCCGGCTCTGGGACGGACGAGGCTGGCAACGCCGGCTCTGGGACGGACGAGGCTGGCAACGCCGGCTCTGGGACGGACGAGGCTGGCAACGCCGGCTCTGGGACGGACGAGGGTTCCAGCTCGTTGGCCGTGGCAGGCGTGGGCGTTGGCTCGTTGGCCGTGGCAGGCGTGGGCGTTGGCTCGTTGGCCGTGGCAGGCGTGGGCGTTGGCTCGTTGGCCGTGGCAGGCGTGGGCGTTGGCTCGTTGGCCGTGGCAGGCGTGGGCGTTGGCTCGTTGGCCGTGGCAGGCGGAGACCGGGAAGCAGAAGGCCTTCCCCTTCTCCTCCTTCTCCTGGCGGACGGGGTTGTCAACACTGGCCCTGGGACAGACAAGGCTGGGGGCACGTTGGCCGTAGCTGGCGTGGAGGAACGAGTCATGGAAAGCTGGGAGGTGACCTCTGTGGGGGGAGAGATAGCGGCCTCCTCTGCGATGCCCACAGTCAGAGGAGAGCCACAGATCCTCAGGGTCACTTCAAGGAAATCAGAGAGCGTCCAGCCAGGGGTTGCTGGTGGTAACCGCTCCTTCAATGAGGTGTCAAGATTTGCCCTGAAGAAAACCACCAAGCTGTAATCTGGGAAATCCGACGAGTTTGCCAGCTCGAGGAACTCAGAGACATGGACCTCTATCGGGCGGTCCTCCTGTTTGAGGCCGAGGAGGAGGAAATTCGCCTGTTGGGCGGTGAGGGCTGCTGGATCCATTGTTGGTCGGTCGTTCTGTAATGATGAGGTCAGACGAGGGAGTGAGGATCCAAATGCAGTTTATTAAATAAACAGGAAACTCAAAGTGCATAAACAAAGAACAATGTGGAACATAAAAAGTGCCAAAAACTAAAAGTAAAAAGGTAAACAAACCAAAGACGGTGTGGGTCGTTACAGTAACGATCCACACTGTTTTTTGTTTGTGTACCTTTTTATTTTTAAGTTCTGGCACCTTTTAGATTCCATACTGTCTTGTGTTCATGCACTCTTATTTTGAAATCACTCTTATGTACCTGTTTCCCTGTCTTGTCATGTCCTGTTTTCCCTCCATGTTCATATGTCTGGTTTTCATTGGTTCATTGTTTGATTACTTTATTATCAGTTCTAGTTTTGTCATTGGTTTTAGTTAATTGCCTTATTATCTTGTTTTGAGTTCAGTTTTCCCATTGGCCTTTGTTTCCCCTTTGGTTTTGTATTTTAAGCCCTCATGTTCACCTTGTCCTTTGTTGGTTGTTGTTTGATATTTGGTCAATGTTTGATGTTCCTCGTTGATCCAGTCTTCCAACGTGTTCCTGCCCGTGCCCTCCTTGGATGATTCCTTGTGTTTATATCTTTTGTTTGTACCTTTCTTTTCCCCTCCTGGATGTTTTATTTGTCCCTGTTATCACCGTTCTCTTGACCTAAGTTATTTTCAATAAAGCTGCTTTTGGATCCTCACTCCTCGTCTGCCCGTTTCGTCACAACAACATCATGTCATTTGATTTGTTGCCATGACATTGCTTTTTTGTGATACATTTTTATTAATATTTTTCAACTTCAAAAACAATAAAAAAAAACAACCAAAAAAAACACCCAACCCCAACGGTCTCCATGACAACACTATTTAAGATATCAAGAATTACTTCACAATTTTACATCAGTGGTGTCCTGACATTATTCTAAACTATTTTGAATTAAAAATTAACTAAATCTTCCTTGAAAAAATTAGTTTTTTTGCTAAATCATTGTGGCATAGCTTTATCACAAAGACTGTTGCCTCAAATTTTGGCCAAAATTAGATATCCTGAGCGGCAACATAATCTGCTGCTTACAATTTGAGACAACCTATATAACAATATATATTGTAAAATAAATTATTAATTAATAAATATACTGTATTCAAAAGTATTTATGAAAAAAATAAATAAAATAAATGCTGCCTAGGTAGACAGCACATTACGATTGGGAGACAAATTCAATGCCACTCAGGATCATGGTGCTATTTGTCCTCTCTCTCAAGCAACACAAACATATACATATAAACAAAACTAATAACTTAATGCACAAAAAATTTTATATCAGAAAAGTACAAATTTCTCATAATAATGAACACAAAGGCAGTTCATTTATACTGATACATTTGATTGACTTTAGCTTTTGCCTGATGTTCATTTTCCTCCAAAAACGAACTTGATACTGACAACATAATTTTCCACATTCTGCCAACCATGGTGGTCAAACCGCACAAAGCGGCAGACAAGCCGTCTTTCGCATGAGACAGAAGTTGGTGCCAGAAGCAGTTTGCTCTGCATCCTTGTGACCTTGGTGTGATTGCCTCAGAACTACATTCATTTAACTGGTTCTTTCCTGCAGAAGCTTCTCGTTGTGTGGGGACGTGGTTACACGCTCTCATCTGTGCTTAAAGGACAAGGGCAGCAAGAGCATTCCGTTCCAGAAAATACATCCACACCTCCACACAAATTTACAGGGGATAGCTGAGCACACGTTAGCTCTGTTTTGTCTCTCAAACCAGGCTGCTATTCATCTTCCAATCAATCACAATTAAATTGACTGTAAATTAATAGTCAACAGGAACCCCCTCAGACAGTCTGTAGTCCAAAAGAGCTACACCAGATATTCTGATTGTCGGAGATCACATACTAATATATAATATATATATATATATATATATATATATATATATATATATATATACATATACACACACACACACACACTCACCTAAAGGATTATTAGGAACACCTGTTCAATTTCTCATTAATGCAATTATCTAATCAACCAATCACATGGCAGTTGCTTCAATGCATTTAGGGGTGTGGTCCTGGTCAAGACAATCTCCTGAACTCCAAACTGAATGTCAGAATGGGAAAGAAAGGTGGTTTAAGCAATTTTGAGCGTGGCATGGTTGTTGGTGCCAGACGGGCTAGTCTGAGTATTTCACAATCTGCAGTTACTGGGATTTTCACGCACAACCATTTCTAGGGTTTACAAAGAATGGTGTGAAAAGGGAAAAACATCCAGTATGCGGCAGTCCTGTCGGCGAAAATGGCTTGTTGATGCTAGAGGTCAGAGGAGAATGGGCCGACTGATTCAAGCTGATAGAAGAGCAACTTTGACTGAAATAACCACTCGTAACAACCGAGGTATGCAGCAAAGCATTTGTGAAGCCACAACACGCACAACCTTGAGGCGGATGGGCTACAACAGCAGAAGACCCCACCGGGTACCACACATCTCCACTACAAATAGGAAAAAGAGGATACAATTTGCAAGAGCTCACCAAAATTGGACAGTTGAAGACTGGAAAAATGTTGCCTGGTCTGATGAGTCTCGATTTCTGTTGAGACATTCAGATGGTAGAGTCAGAATTTGGCGTAAACAGAATGAGAACATGGATCCATCATGCCTTGTTGCCACTGTGCAGGCTGGTGGTGGTGTGTAATGGTGTGGGGGATGTTTTCTTGGCACACTTTAGGCCCCTTAGTGCCAATTGGGCATCGTTTAAATGCCACGGCCTACCTGAGCGTTGTTTCTGACCATGTCCATCCCTTTATGGCCACCATGTACCCATCCTCTGATGGCTACTTCCAGCAGGATAATGCACCATGTCACAAAGCTCGAATCATTTCAAATTGGTTTCTTGAACATGACAATGAGTTCACTGTACTAAAATGGCCCCCACAGTCACCAGATCTCAACCCAATCTTTGGGATGTGGTGGAACGGGAGCTTCGTGCCCTGGATGTGCATCCCACAAATCTCCATCAACTGCAAGATGCTATCCTATCAATATGGGCCAACATTTCTAAAGAATGCTTTCAGCACCTTGTTGAATCAATGCCACGTAGAATTATGGCAGTTCTGAAGGTGAAAGGGGGTCAAACACAGTATTAGTATGGTGTTCCTAATAATCCTTTAGGTGAGTGTATGTGTGTGTGTGTGTGTGTATGTATATACATATATATGGTGCAAAGTTTTGTTTTAAAAAATAGAATGTGTATTATTCAGAATAAGGATCAAAATCTAAATTAAGATCATTCAAAACAGAAAGGAAGAGATCTTCCGTCTTAGTTATTTCACAAATACATTATTTTCACTAATTATCTTTCATTTTGGCTGATTATTAATTTGTTTTAATGGGGTGTAATTGGGTCTCTATGCTCCATCAATCCTGGCATTTTATAAAATGCATAGACATACACAGGTGAGGAGCGCTGAACTTGTTCTTTCTTGGTAAAACAAACCAGTAGAACAAAGAGAGAGACTTTCTCTTTTATTCCTCATAGAAACTATGCTGAATATGTTGAGATTCAATACCACCAATTATACCAACTAATGAAGCAAGACTTTAGGCTTTTGTAATGTCTGCAATAGTGTGCCCAATACCTGCCATGACCTTAAACCTGAAAATAATGAAGATCCATGTGCAAATCCAATATTCTCATTTCTTTTCTTTCTTTCTGTTCCTTAAACCAGTAACAGTTCCTGGAATAGGCAATATAGGCAGCCGCCTAGGGCGGCAACGCACTCTAGGGTGGTACGACAGGGTACCTTTCATATGTGTGGAGATTTAGAGTGTAAAAGGACTTAAATATTGATCTGTCTCTCATGTTGTTGTTTTTTATATTAAGAGGGGCGCCACGTCGGATCTCGCCTAGGGCACCAAGTAAACCAGAATCGCCACTGCCTTAAACAAAATGAAACGACCACCAAACATGCCGTTTCCTTTCCTTTTGTTTTTATTTTCTGTTTCTTTTTAACATATATGTTTTACATTTATTAATTTAGCAGATACTTTTATCCATTCAAGGTCTAATCCTTGTATTCTTATATATGTTTGTTTTAATAAAAAAAAATGCAGAGACAAATCGAAGTAAGCCATTTGTTTGTTGATTTCCCCAAAAAGTGTAAACACTGTTGTTCTATGGTGAAACACAGAACATCCAACCCAACACAGCAACATTTGCTCAACTAACAGTGCAAATTTGAGGTAGGACAATGTGTTTGTGCGACCAAGGGAAGATGAGAGTAGTCTTTGGAAATCAAATCTTTGAGATTTTTTCAGTTCTGTTTGGTGACACTAGTGCAGCAGAAATTACAGTAATACAGTGGTGCCCAACCCATTTCTTCATCTTCTTCTTCTTCTTTAGAAGTGCCTTAATTGAAAAGTTGTGTCTTTAGACGTGAAGTGAGGCAAAGAGAGGTGTAACATTCGTGATCTCACTGAAGACCAAATAAATTGCAGTGTTCTGGATCATCTGCCAAATTTTGATTGCAAAGAATGCTGGTAGACCAGCTAAAACAGCATTGTAGTAGTTAAGTCTAGAGATGAAAGGTGCTTTTCAATCGAAAGTCTGCAGCCTAGTTTGGCTGTGACCTTCCAGGACCAGTCATTTGAGGCTGTGGGCTAGGCTACTCCTCAGCATTCAGCACAAACATTATTTACAAGCTCAACAATGCATGACAGTCTTTTTCAAAGCCACTCAAATCAAGAACGTGTATGCCAATTTTGCGCTGCTTTAGTTGATTGGCTGAATGTATGACACAAAAAATGTCAGTCAAGGAAAATGAAACAAGAGACAATTCACAGCGTGAACCAAGACATTCCAGATTGTGCATCCAACAGTCTATGCATTAAGACTCCTTTGAAGCTGAGGATAGAAAATATGAAATTTTTCTCTCATGACACTGGGTTTCAGTGTATTACAGTAATTATATGATTGAAGAATGAGAAGAAAAATGTAGATGTACATTTTATTTCTTTACTTATTCAACTCTACTGTGGCTAAAATGAACAAGTGGAGTAGAGCAGGGATTAATAGGTTGCACCTTATTTTGCTGTATGTGTACTATCAGTATATTGTCAATGTACTTCCCCAAAAAAGAGGAGTAATATTAGGTAAACACATGCACATAATATGGGTTTCGGTTAGGGTTAGTATTATGACCTAGTAATTACTATTGTTGTTGTAATTTTATAGTATGTAAATTTAGAGCAGTTCTGTAAAATGAAGTGCTAAATATAAAATTAACGAGTAACTATACAATGCCAAAAATATTGATGTTGATTAAAAAAAAAAAAGTTCATGGACATATTATCCATCAGCTACCCATACACACACACACACACACACACACACACACACACAAACACATTTTATTTATTTATATGCTCTGTGTTATCCCCACTATCATGGAACAAATATGACACATGGTATTATATTACTGAAGCGCGGACCTGCAAAAGCAGTCTTTGCCTCCAGCCACATCAGGAAAATACATCCTTTCTAACAAGGCCTATTCACCTAGAGGAATTTTCTGAAAGTGATCTGGCTGCAAGTCAGTTCTTCTCCTCTGATCATTAATTTTTCATCAATCCATTCTGTCTCTTTCTGGCCCAGTGAGCCCTTTCAGAACACTCTCAAACTAAATCTGGACAATCCACCCATGCCGGAAATACATGCCTTGAACTAATTTAAGGTCAGGCGAGAGGCTGTTCTGCATTCCCAGCTTCCTTCTGGTGTCCAGCGTGCCGAAGATTTCAAAAAGAGCTGTCGATATCTGAACTTTCAGCTTAGTTGCTGCACTTCCTCCACAAAAACTTGTGATTTATGTGAATGGCTGATATTGATTTGAACCGTGGACACTCGGAGCAGCACAGCGGGTGTTTGTGAGGGCCAGAGCAAGAGGAAAGAGTCTGGACGAAGACGCCCATCAAGGGGCTAATGACGACTGATTAGATGTCTAGAAAGGGAGGCCTGAAAAAAATGCCCTCTAAAATTAGCTGACATTGTCTAGGTCCTACTGTGAATGCAGTCCATAGGTGGACAGGACTGTGTTGGCTCTTGGGGGAATTATGTCAGATCCACATTGATGGCAGTTGGATTGGTGCCCATTTCCTCTGGTTTGTAGACTGCTGTCCTAGATTTAAACAGTCTTATTATGGAGAATTTTTCCAGAGTTCCTTTAGATGCTCATGTCATGTGAAGCCCATCAACCGAGATAACAGATGAAACCAGGAGTCTCTAGACTTACATTAAGAGCTTTATTGAGAAATTCAAGATTGTTCAGAGACATCCTCAAATTTCAGATCCGTGATAGTACAACTAGTATGACAATAATTGGCATTAATTTTGCTTCAACTACTGAGCAATGAAATAGAATAGTCTACCACTTAGACTACAACTAGTATTCAGTGATTGTTAAGTGCTATAAAATCTACATACTAAGTGTATGTAAACTTCTGTCTTCAACTGTATATTGTTCCAAACCCCATGTGACTTTTTTTTCTTCAAAAACAAATAACAAACAAGAGTTATTAGGCAGAATGTAAGGGAAAACTAAACTGAGTTTTCATTGTATGGAACGGGAACTGAGGCAATCTGCCTATTGAAATTTCACATGTAAATTTGCCTTTGGGTCTCTTCAGTGTAGAATAACTCAAACCTCATACAAGGAAAGGACAAAACCTTTATAACATGCAAGCATTGTCTCTGCCTTGTGCAATGGCATATGAGAATATACAATAGCCAGTACAGTAAAGCATATGTGGTTTGTAATCAAATAAAGCTGAATAAAATCATGTTAATTAAACACCAATCAAACTAAAAGAGAAACTCAATAAAACCTTAATAAAATCCAATAAGATCAACAAATACATACAAATAATATTTCAATGAAACAACAGGGGATAGAATAAAACATATCTTGAAAATAACCTAACATCTCTGTTTGCATTCCAAAGAAGAAATAAAGTAATGCAGGTTTGTAACAAAAAAGATGAGTTGATGACCACAAACTATTCATTTCTAAATTGAAGTGTGCAAATAATTATTCTGTTTATCCACTCTAGTATGCCATTCTTTTTACTCTCCACGAACCGAATGTACATTTAAATGGTACTTGTGAAGTCCTTAATCACACATAGTGTTATAGTCTGAAGTGCCTCATTTTGTTTAACGTTAAAGACTGACATCCATTGCATGTGTTGCCAATTAAACAATGTGCTTGAAAACAAAGATAACAATTATACAATTTTAACATTAATTCCACCCACCAGCATAATATCTCTGTGAACAATGTATACTGATTAAAAATTCCTTTTTAGAGTGCACGTGTGACAGGCAGGTTGAAACTCCACAATAAAGGTAGTTTTTGAACATCTAATTATCGAAGATCAGAATAACTACAAATACTCCAATGGATGATTTGTCCTACAATATTGGGGCTGATCCCATTGTTTCCAGTATTTTGTTTGACATTTGAAGAAAAGTCGAACTCAAACACAGTTGCTGAGAGTTGACTCAAACACGTTGTTAGGAATCAATCATGTCAGAGGAGAACTTTTCTCTGCTTTCCTTTCATACAGTACCTAAATCTCACAGCACTCCTCAACATCACAACAACTTGACACTTTAGCTAGCCAATCCAAACTTCATGATATCCACTGCAAGACCTGATGAGGTGCAGCACAAAAAGACAATAGAAGGCAAACCTTCAGCATCCGTCAAAGATCTGAGAAGACATAATTCTGGATGGACTCTCAAAAAGCAAGCTGCTATCACTATTAAAAAGACACCTAGACTGATATACAGTTTAAGTCAGAATTTTACATACATCTTAACCAAATACATTTAAACTCTATTTTTCACAATTACTGACATTTAATCATAGAAAACATTATGTCTTAGGTCAGTTGGGATCACTACTTTATTTTAAGAATGTGAAATGTCAGAATAATAGTAGAGAGAATGATTTATTTCAGCTTTTATTTTTTTTATCACATTCCCAGTGGGTCAGAGGTTTACATACACTTTGTTAGTATATGGTAGCATTTCCTTTTAATTGTTTAACTTGGGTCAAACATTTTGGGTAGCCTTCCACAAGCTTCTCACAATAAGTTGCTGAATTTTGGCCAATTCCTCCAGACAGAACTAGTGTAACTGAGTCAGGTTTGTAGGCCCCCTTGATCGCACATGCTTTTTCAGCTCTTTACATACATTTTCTACCAGATTGAGGTCAGGGATTTGTTATAGCTACTCAAAAACCTTGACTTTTTTGTCCTTAAGCTATTTTGCCGCAACTTTGGAGGTATGCTTGGACACTGTCCGTTTGGAAGACCCATTTGCGATGAGCTTTAACTTCCTGGCTGATGTCTTGAGATGTTGCTTCAATATATCCACATAATTTTCCTTCCTCATGATCCTATCTGTTTTGTGAAGTGCATCAGTCCCTCCTGCAGCAAAGCACCCCCACAACATGATGCTACTACCCCCATGCTTCACGGTTGGGATTGTGTTATTCAGCTTGCAAGCCTCACCCTTTTTCCTCCAAACATAACGATGGTCATTATGGCCAGTTACATTTTTGTTTCATCAGACCAGAGGACATTTCTCCAAAAAGTAAGATATTTTTCCCAATGACACTTGCAAACTGTAGTTTGGCTTTTTTATGGCAGTTTTGGAGCAGTGGCTTCTTCCTTGCTGAGCAGCCTTTCAGGTTCAGAAACATAACGCCCCTTACCATAACTGAGTTTCAGGCTTTCTTAACAGCTGTAAACACTACTGTAACTATGGTAACAATGGCATTGGTATTTGTCGTACCAGTTTGAGTCCAAAAATTTAAGTTTGGAAGAACAAGCTGATTGACCTGATTTACTTCTGCAAGCACAACTTGAGCAGGACGTTTCACAGTGGTAAGTTTTAATTTGGTAGCTTTCTTACAAGTATCCTGTTGATTATTATGAACCTAACAAGCTTCAAGTAAAAGATACATAGTGCATCTAAGTTAGTCATCATTTGCAGGAATGGGTGCATCCAAACTTTTTCACCAGCGTTAGTGTGCAAGTTAGCAGTGGACTACCGATAGCAGCTGTAACATTACAGCTTGTAATTACATAATTATATAAGACTCTTGAGATTGACCATATTGTTACACAATTTTAGGTAAAAGCCGGCCTACAGCTGAATAGTAAACCCTTATCAAAACAATGACATTACAAAGTAAGTTAGCCGAGCACTATCGTGGATTGCAGATGTAAAATGACGTAAAAATAAATCTATCTCCAATTTTAGGTGAAAGTATTTCAACACAAAAACATTAGCTATCAGGTTAGCAAAGGACTAGATCTGTGCACTGGGTGTACACTGTAGCTACAATACAAAACTCTGCTTTTTAACTTTAAGCAGATAAATCTACAAATAATCAAGCATACTTACAGGTTGTTATTCTGAAGCGCCAGATTATCCCAACAAAGTGGACCTTTTGTGTGGACTTTGTGCTTCGTAACTTTGCACACCTTTTACATGCACAAGGAGCTATGTTACACACTAAATGAAAGGTAAAATCCCATAAAGCACATAGGGCCTCTTTAAACACACAGTATATTACTTAATTTTAACCAGGCTTTAAGGATGTATTAAAAAGTTCAACACAACTGAACTCTCATTTCACATGTTTTCACATATATCACATATTACACTTATTTGGAAAACATGCTGGGCAATAAATCATTAAATAAGATATGATAAAATCAAAATTGACATACCCAATTATCACAAGTGTGCAGAGAAAGTGGTCAAACTTCACACATGCAATCCATATGCATCCTTCAAAAATAACACATAATAAACATTCACTTTTAACATATGACTCATGTGAACACGTATTTAATGCAATTTAACAACATTTTGTGTAAAATTTTATATTTATCCAAACAATTATCAACCAGTGAACAAAAATGGGATCTCTCTTGCACAATGTATGCACTATGTATGCTCTGACATGTCTAAACACAAGAGACTGCTGGACAATGGGCATTACTGGCCTCTGGTGTAGCAAAGCTCTGGTCTTAAAGGGGCCACGCCCAATTATTACTACAGTTAAATTACATTAAATGTTTCCACTTGGCTACATTTACATTGGAAGTGCGATCACTAAAGGCAGAATAAGAAGCGCTTTACATATGGAGTTCAACGTGGCACTTGATGCCCCGACACGAATCATGTGCATTCCATATCTAAAGTGAAAAGACAGCCTGCCGATTGATTAATATTACATGAGGGCTTAATGTGCATTGCAGTGAACAGCCTAATAGTTCTTTTAATCAGTCAACACCACACTTAGACTTTATACTGTGAAGTTTAGAATTTTTGTTTTACATACTGTATTGTTTTGTTCTATTGTGTTGTTCTTTCCATAGAAAAAGTAAATGCATTATAACATTAAATAAGTTTTTTACTACTTTTAAAATCTGAGATTAATCGCAATTAACTATGGAAAAATTATGAGAATAATTGTGATAATATACTATATATAAATATAACATAAATATAAGCCCTATATAAATATATAATATATACTGTGTACAAGTGTGTGTGTACAAGTCTGAAGCTTGTTCTAGCTTTTTTTTTTAAAACTAAACACTGTTCTTGGCTTGCCATCTTCAGTAGAAAACCTCTGTGTTGAATCTGAATGCCATTTCAATTGTTTTGAGGGCAACAGTGGGTTACTTCCTGCTGGGCATCAAAGAGAACCATGCCCTTGACATTTGGCAAGGCTGAAAAAAATCTCAGTGCATAGCTGGAGAAAGGAGAAATTGGGTTGCATGGTGAGATAGACACTCAATATTACATAACTCAATATGCTCCTCAGTGTCAGTGAGAGTGGTCAATGGTTATTGAGTATAACCATTATATAGTTGTCACTTTATAACTGTCTGCTACCTCAATAACTGCTATGTGCATAGAACACTATCTCATAGTATGTTATGTTTACATTACATTTTTAGAAACTGTCATCTTTTTGCACTACTGTGTACTGGTCGGCACTGCACTGTCTCTCACTGTGTCTATTGTCCTGTTCATTGTCCTGTTCACGTGCACTTTATTTAGTCTGTCATATGGTTCTGTGTTTGTCCTATGTTGTTTTATGTAGCACCATGGTCCTGGAGGAACGTTGTCTCATTTCGCTGTGTACTGTACTAACTTTATATGGTTGAAACGACAATAAAAACCACTTGACTTGACTTGACTTGATGAACCATACTCTTGGGGCAAAACACTGTTCATTAGTCTGCTGGAACCAGAAAGAATGCTCCTAAAGCGTCTGTCTAATGGAAGAAGCTGAAAAAGACTGTGAGATGGGTGGGTGGTATTCTTCACGATGTTGGAGGATTTTCTGGTGCACCATGTGAAATAAATGTCCGAGATAGAAGGGAGGGGGACACCAAAGATACAGTTCACAGTAGACCTTTTGTGACTAGGGCATGCTGTCACACTATATTAGATAAGTTGTCCTGCCATTAAATATATACTGTGTGTGTGTGTGTGTGTGTGTGTGTATATATATATATATATATATATATATATATATATATATATATATATATATATATATACATACATACACACACAGTATATATATATATATATAATAGCCAACTTTTGATAAGGCAGTGAAATTGGTAATATTTCACAAAGTCATAATGGAAAAGCATGGCTATTTATATGGTTCAAACAGGAAGTCACCATAGAAGAAACGGTACAGTGTCAGTATTCAGTAGAGGGCTCCCTCTGGTGGTCGGCTGAAGGGATACCAGCCTCATTTGTTACAGTGATTATGTAATACTGTGGCAGTCAAGTTCATCACTGAATACACAAGACACTGCACTATCTGGTATCAGGGTAAAAAAAGTTCTTACATCTGGTCTGTAAGTGATAACTGACTAACTGAACATGAAGAAAATACTGAATGTATTCTGAGCTAATACAGAATGTTGCAGCTTTACTCTCTTTCTCAATTACTCTCATGTTCTACAAGAGTCCAGAATTAGAGGGCTCAGAGAAGTAGAGAGGGAGAATTACAATAGTTACACATCTATTAAAGAAAATACAGAGTGGATCTGGGAATGAGTGCATTATTAGCCTTTTCATTAAGTACTTTAATTGACCCTAGGCTGAAATACATGATTATAGCATTTGGTTAATGTTGTTAATGTTCCTGAACAGAGCTTGTTTGAGTAATAGTAAGATGATACCCTCATTATTATGGGTGGATATTTAGTTAAACTCAATGTTGGTTTCCCTCTAGTGTGGCACCAGTAACACCATGGTCATGGGTTAGAATAGAAATCACATGTAATGTGTTGACTGGAGAGAGAAAAAAAGAAAAAAAAGAAAAACAGTGATGATTTACAATGCTTTCTACATTTACATGACAGGCTTACTTTATATTTTAAAGGTAAAAGAGGGCAACATTGTCCAGGCCAGGAGCAAATGGTCAAAATAAATAGTAAATGCTGAAAAGGCCAACATCAGTTTAGAGTTCAGATAGTGCCCTGTGTGTCTTGAATGTGATTGAGTGGAATATAAAATAAAACTTTGACTCTAAACTACTCAACATTATGCAGAATGTTGTGAAGGGATTTTCTGAGCATTGAACATATCTATGAGATGAACTGTAGATGAATATAGGATGCAATCATCTATATTATATTTCTTCAAAGGTCCACAGGGCTACTTCTAGCCGGTTCTAATTTAAATAGATTTTAATTGCTCATAGATTCCCTTCTAACCCCAATTTCCCAGCACATTTATTTAAAACATCTAGTCAAGACCCTGCAATTCCCCCCAAGTCCAACAGTAATTTCTCTTATCCCATTTTTGAGCACATATGCATGTGGTACTGGAACAGTTTGTGTATGTTACATATGATTAATTCAAATCATTCATATTTCAACCCTAAATCAGCCATAGTTTCTGTAGGGAGATTTACAGTCTCTATCTATCTGCTAAAATCATTGGCCATCATTAACACCTGCCACAAAGGATTAATTTTTAAAGCACAAAACTGGTTTAATTATGGTTTTATAAATAAATTATCACATAATTTGTGAAGATGGTAATTAAAGTAGCTTGACTGTTAATGTGTCACAATTCATTCATCCACATGGAGGAAATGAAAACCGATGTGAAAAAGGTCAATGTCTGTCTAATATTCTCGTAAATTATGGACATTCTAATTTGTTCTACCAAAACATGTACAAGACACACACACAGCAAGATACCTAGCAGAGTATGTAAGTGGAGTAGAGCGGTGACAATTTTGACTACATGCTCAAAGCATTCAATAATGACGCCGCTCCGACACCCACTCCAGGTATTCTATTTCCCACTTTCAATAACAGGAGGTTAAAAGTTCTGTCATTGAACTCTGTGTTAAGTGAAATTCGAGCAATGGCCCCAGTGTTGTTGAGGTGAAATGTCCATTGAGTGGCACCAAAAGTAAAAGTAAAAGTTTTTTGTTGTTACTGATGTTATGAAGTCAACTGGAATGCATATTTTACATATTTAACCCTAGTCCTTAACTCAAACCTTAACCCTAAAGCTAACCATCAGTGGCATAATAATGTGTTATTTGAAAATGCAACCTCTGAATCACATGATTCATATCTTAGTGTAGCTTTCACCAGGTACTTCAGGCTCCTTGCCCCTGCCATCAACTGATGGTCCGAACAAGATTCTGTCACCAAACCATTGGATGGCATACCCCAAAATATATTATTATATTGCTAAATAATCATTTGATTCAATTTTGTTTTCCTACTCTACCTGGTAGAATTCTTTGTCATGTTTTTCTCAACCAGTTCATGTGCAAGGTCCAAATGCCAAAAGAATGCAAATTCTGTTAAAATTGTGCTGTAACATGACACATCAGACCCACAAACTATATGGTAAATTGTATGTATGAAGCAGTTACATTCCATAACGTCTTTGGTTGTCCCCCACACCCGTCGCATACGTCACTCATTGTGTTCCTTTTCGCAAATCATTTTTTATCTTTGTCTTTCTAATAATATGTCACAATATGTTTCCAGTTGTATAACAGTCTATTAAAACTGTGTTTTAAACAAGAGTTTTATGTGCCGTTATCCTGTTTTGCCTGTGATGGGGCATTATCAGAGTGATCGTGGAGCAAGAAAGACCACTTTCCAGAAAAATCACTCATAGCTACAGGCAAAATCATGCAACTCCACTTCCCACTCTGCTTTCACTCCACTCCCATACTTTGGCTTCTACATTCCATCACTGTAACTCAAATAATTTACAGTACCCATAATGTCTTAAAGATTGCAGAGGCACAATCTACGTTACCGTAGACTTTGTCAGTTTGAACCAGGCCATGCTCTGTTGACCTCTCTCATCAACAAGGCATTTCTGTTCACAGAGCTGTTGCTCACTGGATGTTTTTTGACACCATTATGAGTAAATTCTAGAGACTGTTGTGTGTGAAAATCCCAGGAGATCTGCAGTTACAGAAATACTCAAATCAGCCTGTCTGGCACCAACAACCATCCATGCGATTAGATAATCAGCCAATCATGTGGCAGCAGTGCAGTGCATTACATCATGCAGATATGAATCAGGAGCTTTAGTTGATATCAATAATCAACCATCAGAATGGGGAACAATATTATCTCAATGATTTGGACCTTGGCATGATTGTTGGTGCCAGATGGGCTACTCTGATGTCCTGGGATTTTCATTCATGACAGTCTCTAGAACAATCTGGACAATGTCTACAGGAACTCAGATAAATGCTCTGTACAATTGTGGTGAGAACAATAGCATCTCAGAATGCTATTCTGAGATGCAAGTTGGCGCTGATTTGGTGGCACAAGGGTGACCTACACAATATTAGGCAGGTGGTTTTAGCAGGTTTTAATATTGTGGCTGATCGGTGTCTGGCTGGTTTGAATCTGCGAGCCACTGATGGACACATGGTTAAGAAAAAAACTGCTGCTGTATGGATATCATATACTTATATTTTTGGTAGGCATCATTGGGAGTTCTTGCTCACATAGTGCTTTAGATGAGACAAAAAATGTAATAAACAACATGCCATTGTTGCCTTTTAAGAACAAATGCCTAACTGATTAACCCTTAAATTTAGTTTTGTTGGTATGTCCTAATATTTTCAGATTGATTCAATGATGTAAAATGATATATTTTACTTAAATTAAACCAGTTTATTTTTTATATTGCCAGATGAAGCAAATTTTTTTAGGTCAACATCTCAGTAAATCACAATAACAATAATCATGCAAATTATTTATAGATACATTGTTTTTTAAAAATCCACTTGTATGAAAAATCTGTGTGTGTGTGTGTGTGTGTGTGTCATTTTAAGGATTTGTACTAGTCTCTTAGTGTGACTGTGTCATGACAACATCTGGCTTTCTGACTTCTTGATGGCGCTTTGCTTCCCAGGATGGAGGGGTGGCAGACGGTTATTCCAGCTGGAGATGTCTGACACCGTTCGCCACTGGTGCACTGGACTAAAAAAGAGAGCAGTCTGCGACTCTCCCCAGGACACACACACACAAACACACACTAACTCCCAGCTCCTTCCTGGCTGTAGATGAAACACAATGCTAATATAGACTAAATCATTTCAGGTTACACCTCAGCCTGTGGAGACATGCTGTGCTCTGCTGAAATGTTTGAGCCCAAAGGTACAGTATGTATTTTGGATAGAGATTTATAATTTATAGTTTCTAATAAGTGAGCATTGGTGCAATTTAATAACTTTTGTCTGAAATGTAAAGTAATTCATATATCCAAGTAATGAACTTATTTGAAAGTTATAACTGTAATTTGATTACAAGAATATAAGATGTAATGTGCTACAATACTTTTTGACAAAAAGTAAAACATTTTTTTTATTAGATTATAGTAACAAATTACTTTGTAACCAGATTACACCAAACACTGATCATTACTGTCCCTTCAAATAGTGTACTGTAAGTCGCTTGTGAAAAATAATGATTCAGATGAGATTTTTAGAGGAAAAGCTGCCTTATTCAATTTATGGTGCTAGTCACATAATCACTATCATTGTCATGCCAAGATCATATGACCAGCCAAATATTTCTTGCTAATCCCTTTAAATGAACGCTTTAATTTGTGAAATATATTAATAATAGCTAAATGCTCTCTGCTGAACATTGACGGCTCTTCTGTGGAGATCGTCAAGAGCACCAAATTCCTTGGTGTTCACCTGGCGGAGAACCTCACCTGGTCCCTCAATACCAGCTCTATTAACAAGAAAGCCCAGCAGCGTCTCTACTTTCTACGAAGGCTGAGGAAAGCACATCTCCCACCCACCATCCTCACAACATTCTATAGAAGGACTATTGAGAGCATCCTGAGCAGCTGCATCACTGCCTGGTTTGGGACTTGCACCGGTTCGGACCGCAAAGCCCTGCAGAGGATAGTGAGAACAGCTGAGAAGGTCATTCGGGTCTCTCTTCCCTCTATCAAAGACATTTACATAAAACACTCGCACACCCCTCACACAAACTCTTTACCCTCCTGCCGTCTGGCAAGAGGTACCGAACCATTCGGGCCCTCACGACCAGACCGTGTAACAGCTTCTTCCCACAAGCCATCAGACTCCTCAATACTCAGAGACTGGTTTGACACACACTCACATGTGTCCTGAGTTGCACTTTAATAACTGCCACTTTATAACTGTCTGCTTCCTTAATAACTGCTATGTGCATAGAACACTATCTCATAGTATGTTATGTTTACATTTGGCATTTAGTAACTGTCATCTTTTTTTTTTTTTTTTTTTTGCACTACTGTACTGGACGGCGCTGCACTGTCTATCACTGTGCCTATTGTCCTGTTCATTGTTAGAAATTTATTGTACTGTCCCGTACTTTTGCACACGTTTTTGCACATGCACTTTATATAGGTATTTTATATAGGTATTTTATTTAGTCTGTGTAGTCTCATGTGGTTCTGTGTTTGTCCTGTTATTTTATGTAGCACCATGGTCCTGGAGGAACGTTGTCTCGTTTCACTGTGTACTGTACTAACTGTATATGGTTGAAACGACAATAAAAACCACTTGACTTGACTTGACACTTAACTTGAAATGCAAATAACACATTCTACAATGGTATTGCTAATTGCATAATCTATGCAGCGCAACATAAAACTAAAATTAGAGTGCATATTTAATTAGCAAAATCTTCTGACTACCCTGTAGGCCATAGAGAGCTGACCAGAGTTTTTTGAAGCTAAATCAGGGTATGTAGTGTTGACAAAGATCTTCCAGGAACAGAGTTCTCAGTAGGAAAAAAGAATTCACTGTACTCAATGTCCCTATTGAAAATCATTTGTAATGCTACATTCAGTTCCACGGATACTAAATATGTTGCTTGGCAACAATGAGAAACAATGAGCAGTATTTTCTCCAAAAGGAAGTACTAAATGTGTCTCTTAATTGTTTAGCTCTTCCCAATTCTCCAGAACAGATTCAGAACTTTGTTTAACAGAATGGAGCGAGAGAGATGTCATATTGACTCAATTCCATCTAAAAAGAAATTGTTCTGGTTTTTAAATCCAGTTTACGACACAGCAGCATGTTTTTTGTTGTTGCTTTCTTAAGCCTCATTTTAATTTTGAGGATGCAATCATTCAGTTTTCGCATGTGTATAGAAAAAAAACATTTTTCAATTTTTTTACAGCTTAGCTGCAGGTTTGGCTTATTTGAGAGGATCCATTCTTGGCTGTGCTCTCCCCACATGTTTCAAAGACCTTTAGTGCTGAATAATGAGACAGAACAAAACACTCAAGCAGCATATCCATTCGCTTAATCCATATTTAGATACACAAATGCATCAACATTTACCTATATGCAATGTTCTTTTTTCAAGATGTAACGAATGAATTCAAAATAGATTGAACACCCATTTCTCTTCCATCACAATTTAGTGGGTGGGTAAAATAATTCTGAATATAAAATTAATAATAAAAGTTTTCAGATATCACAACATATGATTCTGTCCGGCAACATAATTTCTATAAAATTACATAAATTTCACAATTCACACAAAAAAAATGAAGAAGCATCCCATCAATCAGCTCCCTAGTTCAGAAGTCAGGGCACTTGCAAAATAATTCCAAGGCTCTGAAACGTTCGCTCCCTAAAAATTCCCAATCCGCATCGTAAATACCAGGGAGTATCATTGCTCACAATGTTGCTCAAAATGGTAATGCTCCCATTCAGAAATCATTGTCATGTCTTCTGAAGTCTTTTAAGTCATTGATGGATGAACGCAACTGTAAATATATGATTTCAAAGCCTTATTTTCTCTTTAAAGATAATTATCTTTCATCCATAATGTTCATAAAAGGTAAACAATCTTTTAAACATTACAGTTGTTAGAAAGAGATTCAAAATACACTCTTTTGTACATATATATTTACTCCTTAATTTATCTTCATATTAACACTATGTTTTAATGTCTACAATGAAAATGCACAATATAGTGTCATTTACATAGCGAGGTTATACCAACTGAGCTTTAAAACGACCTTGTTATCATATCACATGTAACAGAGTAAGTGTGCTTAATGGAAGAACACCCTTGCCTGTGCCCGAATTTGTAATCACAATATACTGATTAATGACTAAGGGAAACCCTTTTTTTTCCCAGTAACATACTTTATTTTAATGTTTTCTTTTTTTTTTAATCAAAGAACCATTTATTACAACATAACTTATCTTAACAAAACTGTTCTGCATATTTCACAGCAAGTTGTCATATGAACAACCATAGAGTAATTGCTCTAATTTAAAGGTATAGTTCACCCAAAAATGATATTTTTGGTGGATTCTTAAAGACTGTTTCTTTTTTCAATCCCTACAGTGTCTGAGGTTGCCATTCAGCCTTACATTTCCTTTTGTGTTCCACAGAAGAAATGTAGTCATATGGATTGGTGAATTAAGTCTCACAAGCCCTTAGTGCACAGATCACGGTTCTCAGATTGAGTTTGACGAAACTAAAAGCAATTACTTTAGGATTAGTTAGGTACAGTAGTTAACCGTTTCAACTGATTCAGTGAGTTGTTAGACTGATTCAAAACAATGACTCACGGTTTGAGAGTTTGATTTAAAGGCTGATATGAGTCATTTGTTTGTGAATCAAACTACTCTGGTCATGCTGACATTGCATTAGAAAGATGGGTTGTATTTATTATCTTTGTAATTTTTGGGGATTCTTATTTTTACAGATCCAACCATAATGAAAATCATTTGGTTATGGAATGCTATTTTTTTATTGATTCCAGTCAGTATACACATTTTCGTGCTCCCATAGTTATTGCTTGCATACTGTTAGCTGTCCAGTAAAACAATACCCATAATGCCCAACCCCTATGTCGATACCTGCAACAGTCTTTGTGTATACACCCTAAATTTGACAGCCAGGTGTAAAGTCAAACAAGCACACATTTAATTACCCACTCAGCCATATAGTTTAATACATGTTTATAATGAGTTCCTTATATCACCTTTTCATGACCCTTATCATATTGTTGGGACAACAGAATATGGCAATTGATCCCTAACAGTCCTGAAGACTCACACCACAGCAGATCTGAACTGATAAAACAGCTTCCTGATGAGAATCTCATCAAGGTCATGGTGAGGATTTCACTCATGCCTGAGATAGGATCAAAGATACATTTATTCTCAGAGATCTGAGATCTGTTACTGTTATATCCAAAGATATTACTGCATTAATTGAGATCAAACCCTACTGTGCACATGATGACAGATTTATAACTGTACTTTTGCACTTTCATCAATTTGACGTCCGGTTTTAGAAAAAAAATTTTTTTTAGAAGAATTCTCAACATTAACAGCTTTTGAAGTTGTATATTGAGTTGTTCTAATTTAAATCTGCAATGGCCCATTTTGAAGTGTGGCTTAAGGTGTCCAAATACTTTTTGGAGCCACTTTAGATACCCCTTTCTTCAGAAGTCTATGTACTGTTTCTCATGCTGCACATTTGAGACCGGACTGCGAACATATGCACCTGCTCTGTCTTTGCACTGCTCTATCCGTTGACCCTGGCTGATAATTGGACCTAGTAGTGCCATTTTGTTACACTTTTGGAGCGAGCAAAACATGTTTGAATAAAGTAAGGTTAGGATGACAGGGGAAAGCTTATTAATATTCACTAGGAATGCACTAACTGATTGGTCAGAGAAAAAAATTTTCACCTCCCAAACTACATTTCTGAAATTAGCTCGCAACCAGGGCTAGAGGGCTAGATTCGGCCTGTTGGTCTTAAGTTTGACTTCTGTGTCCAACACCAACTCCTTAACCTATCCCTAACCCTAACCTTCTCTTACAAAAATTAGCCATGGTATTTTGCAATAAAATCATAGCACCATACAATTATAAACTATATTAACACAGTATTACTGTAGTAACACCATGGTTAATAGCATTACATGGCTTCTGTAAAACAAACAAACAAACAAAAAAACATTACTACAATATTACTATAGTAAAACCATGGTTAATTTCAAAGCTACACATATCAAACCTATATCTATGCTTTCCGAACTTCACAGTGACCAAAATGTATATTATATTTTATTTATTATTATAATTAGTAGAATTGTGTTAGTGTGGAGACAGGAAACAGAATGGGAAAAACTGGGGCAAATGGGTGATTCAAACATGGACACATCCACATCATCTTTACACACCACACCATTGAAGCAGCACTTTGGCACAGTTTGTCTTTAATTTCAGTGTTTCAACGAGGGCTTGACAATAATGTTTCGGCTCATCGGCCACTGTGGCAAGTTAAAAGTGTCAAAAACGATCATCCCGTTAGAGCCCCTCGCATGGAGTTTGGATGCATCTCTTGGATGCATTCAGAGCATCTGCATCTCTTGCCCTACAGAAGTTGCTCCCACTAATCTGAGGCAAGCACGTCTTGATCCGTTCAGACAGCACCGCGACAGTAGCGTACATAAATCGCCATATGTCACAATTTTCCCCCATCTCCTCCTTTGGAGCTAGCCGCGACTCAAGTCGCTGCACACCACTCACATCCCTGGCAACCGCAACATGATGGTGGACGCGATGTCGCAACAGGTTTCGCCCAGCGGAGAGTGGAGGCTCCAACCCCAGGTGGTCCAGCTTATATGGGACCGATTTGGCATGGCACAGATAGATCTCTTTGCCTCCCAAGACAACTCCCACTGCCCGCTCTGGCACTCCCTGACAGGAGCCCCTCTCGGGACAGATGCACTGGCACACAGCTGGCCCCGGGTCTGAGCAAGTACGCATTTCCCCCAGTGAGCCTTCTTGCATCAGTGCTGTGCAAGATCAGGGAGGACGGGGAACAGGTCATCCTGGTGGCCCCCTACTGGCCCACCCGCACCTGGTTCTCAGATCTCATGCTCCTTGCAACAGCCCCTCCCTGGAAAATTCCCCTGAGGAAGGTCCTTCTTTCTCAGGGACGCGGCACCCTCTAGCATCCACACCCAGACCTCTAGAACCTCCACGTCTGGCCCCTGGATGGGACGCGGAAGATCTAGTGCATCTACCACCTGCTGTCGTAGACACGATCAACCAAGCCAGAGCTCCCACCACCAGGCAACTCTATACCCAAAAGTGGCGCTTGTTCACGAATTGGTGTTATTCCCGAGCCAAAGACCCGCAGAGATGCACAGTTCGGTCAGTGCTTCTATTATTGCAGGAGTGGCTGGAGGGGAGGCTGTCCTTCTCCACCTTGAAGGTGTATGTAGCTGCTATCGCAGCCCACCACGACGCAGTAGATGGCAAGTCCCTCGGTAAGCACAACTTGATTATCCTCCCTGGCCTCCTGTTCCCCGCTTGGGATCTCTCTGTGGTCCACTCGGGCCTTCAAAGACCCCCCTTCGAGCCGCTTGATTCAGTCGAGCTCAAGGCCTTCTCCCTGAAGACGGCCCTCCTGACCACGTTAGCCTCCATCAAGAGGGTTGGAGACCTGCAAGTGTTCTCTGTCAACGACACCTGCCTGGAGTTCGGTCTGGCACTTTCTCACATTATCCTGAGACCCCGACCGGGCTACGTGCCCAAGGTTCCTACGACCCATTTCAGGGACCAGGTCGTGAACCTGCAAGCACTGCCTCGGGAGGAGGCAAACCCAGCCCTTTCATTGCTGTGTCTGGTGCATGCTTTGCATACCTATTTGGACCACACACAGAGCTTTAGATGTTCTGAGCAGCTCTTTGTCTGCTTTGTCGGATGGCGGAAAGGGAACGCCGTCTCCAAACAGAAGTTAGCCCACTAGGTCACTGATGCTATTACCATGCCTGGATGTTTCTCCTCCCTAGCCCTCTGGCCCACAAATTCAGCTGAGCAATTTGTGGCAAGACCCACTACGAGTCTCAAATGCTCTGTACCTGGGTCAGACTCCACGGCATAGTTCCTCCTTCAGGCTAACTACCTGTGATGTATTTTCCCCTGGTCAGCGGACCCGTATTTCCCCCGGGCAGCCCCACTGCCCCAGCCGCCATGCTTGTAGAGTCCCCCCTCATCAGGCTGGACCTACCACCGCGCCATATCCCACGTCCGGCTTCACAACCCTCGTGGTGTATTTGTGAGTGACAGAAGGGGAACCTCAAGGTTACTGTTGTAACCTCCGTTCCCCGAGGGAGGGTTCGAGACGTTGTGTCCCTCCTGCCACAGAACTAGACCTAGCACTGTAAATGGCCGTGATTAATTTTCGGCTCCTCAGTGCAAAATCCTGACTGGCATTCGCTGCCCCGCTTCCCTTTATACCCGTATGTCCGGGGCGGGGCATGCAAATTCTGTCTGCCAACTTGACATTGGCCTTTTCTCAGGTGCAGAGGTACGATTCACCATCCAAGGAAGACCCCTTGTGTCACTTCATTCGACACAACATCTCATACCCTCCCTCGAGGAATGGAGGTTACGGCAGTAACCATGACGTTTTCCATGCTTGGTCAATGAACAATAAACAATAAATTAACATGCACCTGTGTAACGGTCATTAAGACACTAACAGCTTACAGACGGTAGGCCAATAATTCAAATAAGTCAAATTAGGACACTAAAGAGATCTGAAAAATACCAAAAGAAAGATGCACAAGGTTCCTGCTCATCTGCATGAATGTGCTGCATGGAGGCATGAGGACTTCGGATGTGGCCAGGGCAATAAATTGCAATGTCTGTACTGTTAGACGTCTAATACAGCACTACAGGGAGACAGGAAGGGCAGCTGATCATCCTCGCAATGGCAGACCATGTGTAACATCACCTGCACAGGATCGGTCCAAATATCACACCTGCAAGACAGGTACAGGATGGCAACAACAACTGCCCAAGTTACACCAGGAATGCACAGTTTCTTAATCAGTGATCAGACTGTCCGCAATAGACTGAGAGAGGCTGGACTGATGGCTTGTAGGCAGATCCTTAACAGACATTCCGGCAACAATGTCGCCTATGGGCACAAACTCACCTTTGCTGGACCACACCCCCGCTGCCACATATCCCCACTGCCCGACTCAGGCTGGGTACCATCTGGACCGGGTCTGGAGCACCCTTTTTAGTGAGATCAGTCAGCGGGCTGGTGACAACCAAATAGTTATGCACAAATTTCATATAATAGCCAGCCAGCCCCAGGAACTGTCCCTCTCCCCCTTTTTGATCTTGGGCCTCGGGCAGGTCGCAATCGCTGTCCCCTGTCAATTTGGGGACGCACCTGCCCATGGCCGAAGTGGAACACTAGATACCGTACCTCCACCTGCCCAATTATCAAATTTAGACACTGCATTGACTTTTCTATAATCAACACAGAACCATACAGTCCCATTGCATTTAGGAACCAGAACAACCAGTCTGGACCAGTTGTAGTGGGATTGCTCTATTACTCCCATATTGAGCATTGCATCCAATTCTTCCCGGACCATTTTTTTTATGTTCAGGCAATCGATAGGGAAGGCTAGGTACCACCAACCCCAGCTTGGTGTCGATGTGGTGCTGGATGAGGTTTGTGCGACCCGGAAGTTGGGAAAACACATCTGCAAATTCTTGTTGTAGTTTGGCAACCTCTGCGAGTTGGTACATTGAGAGGTGGTCTCCGCAAGTGACCGGGGTGACGTGATTGTATTTTGTACTTGCCTCCGGCCCGAGCACTGCAATCTCCAGAACTACCATAGCCAACGTCGAAGGGGCTGTCTCCCACCACAATTTCAGGAGGTTCAGGTGATTAATTTGTGCGTCCCCTCTATCAGTTCACTTTACCTCATAATTGATTTCCCCCACTTTTCATGTGACCTCAAAGGGTCCTTGCTACTTGGCAAATAATTTGGAGCTCAGTGTGGGGAGTAATACGAGTACCTTATCTCCCGGTGCAAATTCCCGCAGTCGAGATCCCCTGTTATACAGTCGGCTCTGTCATTCTTGAGCTTGGAGCAAATTCTCTTGTGTTAGTTGCCCCAAGGAGTGGAGTTTTACTCTAAGATCAAGAATGTATTGAATTTCGTTCTTACTGGCTGAAGGTCCCTCCTTCCAAGCTTCACATATGACACATATGTGCCCATACAGCAGCTCGAATTGGGAAAACCCTCTGGAGGCTTGCAGGACTTCTACTGTGAATAACAGGGGATCGAGCCATTTGTCCCGATTTCAAGTATCCTCATGCACAAACTTACATATCATGTTTTTAAGGGTTTTATTAAATTGCTCCACCAGGCCATCTCTTTGTGGATGGTAAACACTAGTGCGAATTGACTTAATGCCCAATAATTTGTGAAGCTCAAATAGTGTCTGTGACATAAAGGTTGTGCCCTGATCGCTGAGGATTTCTTTCAGATACCCCACCCTGGAGAATATTTTGAAGAGTGCCTCCTCAACACTAAGTGCTGAGATGGTGCGTAGAGGCACTGCTTCTGGACATCGCATTGCATAGTCCACTAAGACAATACAAAGCGATGTCCGCGTGTTGACCGCTCTAATGGCCTGAGAAGGTCAATGCCAATTCTCTCGAAGGGGAACTCGATCAGCGGAAAGGGGTGCAATGGGGCTTTTGGGGAGGCCGGTGGGTTCACCAGCTGACATTCACAGCATTCTCTCCCATAGATGACCCACCATAGGGTTATAATGAGCCGCCTGGAACACCATTTCCTGGCGGCTACACGGTATTAACCCTCTGGGGTCGGCAATCGCGCCGGCGCGATAGTCTCGCTTTTTTTCTTATCAGTGCAAAAGAGACTCAAAATACTCGGTTGATTTTGATCTTACATAAAAGTGTTGTACATCATTAGATCCTGTTAAGTGTCTATTATTTTTGTGGATACTCACAATAAAAACAAAGTGTTGTGCTTTTGGCCAAATAAAGAAAAACAAACATGATACGAGTTCTGCGTTCTCTCTGTCAGTGAAGTCCATTCTGAAACGCGTCTGTAAATTAACTGTAACTCAGCAAATACTTGTCACCCAGGCACGAGACATATGTCTTCATGAAGCTTGCATTCTCTTCTTTTACATGAAGTAATTTATAAAAAAGTTAGCTTATGTAATCCGTTTGAAACCAAGGAGAGTACAGTTTTTTCGTTCTCCCCTCATTATCTGTAATGAGCTGAGACCGCCGCGCCCCTCGGGAGCTATTCACATGTAAATAGGTGATATGCATCGCACACACCCCCCACCGCTACTCTGGTGAAGAGGCCCTTCAGATGATTCTGGACAGAGAGGAAGAATTCACCTTTTCGTCAGAGGAAGACAACGAACGGCTGCACTTTGAAGAACGAATTGATCCTGCCGACGATACAAGTTCGGAGTAAGTTGTTTAGTGTTATATAATTCCTTTTCTGATCATATGGAACTTATATGAATTTTCAGACTATATTTTGCCTAGTTTTGGCTAGCTTTTGACATCTTACAGGAAAGATTGCCCCACAATATCCCTAACATTCATGTATGCTCAAGTGTAAACTTTTCAAATGTGCTTAAACTCTAAACATATTTGTATGTTAAATATATTTCACTCAGTTTTGATTAGCTTATGGCACTGATTATCATGCTAAAATACTGCCTTATGCGTAATGTATCTTGTTTGCGAATATCTGCTTGGGCAACACGATTTAGTGCAAATATATTTCCGGTAAAATATGTGATAGGCCTAACGTTACTGTCTATGCAATATATTTTTTTGGGCCATATAGACCGCGCGCATTTAGTGATACACGCAATGAACGGATCGTTCGGGAACAACACATTACTAGCCTACATTTCAAACATTTACACATGTATTCACAAACATCTGTGCATATGTTCAGTTTTGGTTAGCCTATGACACTACTTATATGTATATGACACAAGTATATGTCTTAAGTTTTATGCAAAGTATTTTTGTAAAGTATAAGTCAGTTGACTTGTATATGTAGCACTGTGGTCTTGTGAGGCACAACATTTAGTTCCTTCACATAGAGGAATTACAATAAAACAGATTGAAAAACAAAACCTTTGCATCTCATGTCATTCTCAGTTCAGGCTACCTCACAGCACCTTGATGGGGCATTAGCCTTTGGGGGAGTGTCTTTAGTCTCCCCTGGTGTGAATCTCATTGATATTCATGACCATTGACACTCCCACGCATACAGCAGTGCTGACACAAAAACTGACTTACAAAATGTAAACTGTTATATTGTTGTTTGTGAAAGAGTGGTCAGAAAGATTTTCACATCATTTTGTAGTAAAAATTCTAGCCTACAAGAATGGTAACTCGAAAGTCTTGTGGACAACTGTTCAGTATGTGTTATATGGCCTTATTGCGGTGACAATTTTTTTTCCCAAACTTACTAACCACGCATAATATTTCTTTTCTATAAAATGCAAACATGTACATCTATTTTGTTTACATATTATTGTAGCGGCGTTTGTGAAGAATACAGCCAAATTACATGTTGGCCAATGGTATGTTGTAAGTTGCTGAAATAAGCACAAATGTCAGGGCATGTCAAAACATCTCAAGGGCCCCAAAAACACCTCAGACCCCAGAGGGTTAAGAGCTGGGTTGTATCTTCCTTTGTTTCAGTGTCCTGCGTCAATCTATACAACTGCTCATTTATAATTGCGAAATAGGTATACGAAAGTGCAAAATTCCGTTGGAGTTTTTGACCAACGATCACTCTCACTTGGACGAAGGCGTGCTTGAGAGTTTCGTCTCACGATTGCTCCAAAGGGAAATACCCTTTGGGAAATCCTGACGTGGAGCTGACGAAGACGGCCTCCCCGCCTCTCCTGCCAGAGCATAACACATTTCACATCTCGTTGCTTTTGTGCAAGACCCATCCGTGCGTATTCCCTTTAATACATTTCTGAATTCAGGCCAATTAGTCCCCAAAATCAGAGGATGGGTGAGGCAGAGACTAACCACGGCCTCCACTCTATGCTTTGTTCCCCGAAATGTAATAACGAGGGTCACCACAGGGTAGTTGTGAATATCCCCATGTACACACTTCACCCTTACCCTTTTAGTTGTGCCCAAAGCCTCATGTTGAACCAAACATTGGTGGACAGTGGTCTGATTACAACCAGTGTCCACCAAGGCTTGGTGTGTACTCCCCATAACTCTTATCAGTATCCTGTACCCTACAGGCCGATCGCGCAATGCCAGGGGCCTGCCCAGGCGCTATGCTTGCACTTGAGGGGGTGGGTACATCTGCCTGAGGGGGAGAGCGGGAGGGCACTGAAGTCACGGGGAAAGGGATAAACTGGTGCAAGCGAGGAATTCACTTCAGCGGCAGGTTTCCATGCTTCAGGGGTGCAGGAACAGTGTCTAGAGAGAGAGGACAGAGTGAGAGGGGAGGGGGGAGTGGGAAGAGATGGGAGGAAACACTGGCTCTTCCACCCTTGGACACGCCACCATGTGGTCCTCCGCCAGCTGGACCGCTTCCACCAGTGTCGCTGTGCAATGGTGCTGGAAACAGCTTTTCCAGCACCACTTGATCGACCACTCCCTCGATGTCACGGCCAGCCATTTCTGGCAGGCATCACGGAGCCAATTCATCGTGAGTAATAATTGCCGGCAGTTGTTGTGCTGCAAGCTGGGTTTCACTGGACAGCAAAGGGATGAGCCAGGCCTCCCACTGAGCATGCGGCCAGCCCCAAATTTCAGCAGTACTCAAACAAGTTGAGGAAGGCTTCAGGATCATCTTCCACCCCCATATTCATCAGTGGGGGAAGGGGGCTTCAGTTTCTCCTGGTTGAGGAGGCTCTGAATAGCCAGCCAGTCCTATGCCTGAGCTCCAAGGACCTCATGGAAGCAGCATTCCTGATCTTGGTGGAGCTCAAGCAGAGCCTGTTGGTGGTTCTGATGTAGGTCGGGAAGGACTCCATGGGGTGTGCTGTCTTTAAACCAATTCCTGTGTTTCGGCAGTAGAAAAGGACCTTCACAGCAGGAGGACACAGGAGAACAGTTTCTTCACAAGTAAGGCTTTAATTAATATACTCCAGCGCTTTACAGCTTCTCAATAACTCAACAGCTTCACAATAAGGTCTCTTGTCCCTGACTCTCTCTCCATCTGCTGGTGGCATAGCCACTTATATGCCGCACTTGCCATGCTCACAGGTGTTAGACATAATTTAGCACAGGTGTAAGCGCCATTACCGCTTTCTCTCTCTCCGGACGTACGTTCCACCACACCCCCGCTCCCACAGCAGTATTCATGGACATACTAAATTTGCTCAACAAAACAATTCTAATCTTTCCTTTACCATAACATTCTGTATCACTAGATAATTGAGGTTTATTTTACGCTAAAAAGCTCTCTAATAAAGGTAATTCCTGTATTTAGAAATAATGAGAAACATAGACAGTCTCCAAAGATTACTGGTATGTGGGACAATATTCATCTATCCTTAACAGTAGCTGTTCACTTGATTTCTGACTATATTATAGGAGTATTAAATTACTTTAGAAATTACCTCAAACACTGCCATTTTCCAGATGCAAATGATATTCCAAAGCTGACAGGGGCAGCAGAGACGATCATGCTGATCCACGTCGATAGATGGTAGTACAGCGCCACTGTATCATTGGTAATTAAAATACATGAAGAAGAGCAATGCTAACGCTAGCTGGAGAAATACTGAATGCCCCTTTAATGCAAACATGACTGTTTAGAACAGGAGTAGGGTTAGTTATAAGTTAACATTTATCAGTTACAGCAGTAAAAACTTTTTGGATGATGACTGTATTTGTAAAATAATTTCTGTAAAAAATAAATTAAAAATCAAATGTAAAAAAAACTCCTATGAATACTTAGGATGACCATACGTCCTCTTTTTTCTCTGCAAACAGTGTCCGGTCAGGATTTAAAAATTGTCTATAAATGTCCAGGATTTGGCTTTCTTCATATTGATGTGTAGTTAGGACTCTCATACATTTTGTGTACTTGATACGCCAGTTTTAATGTTCATATGTCCTTATGTGATTATTCTGACAGAGAGCAGCAGACCAATGGTGCTTGGCTGCAGCCTCGGCTACCACGTCATCATGCACTGTTGAAGGCCACCTCAATTGTGAGGACAAATGGAAGGCAGCCTCGTTTCACAGCCTTCTTTGCCATATTTTGGAGGATGCATTGGGTGTATGCTTTGTGGCCTTCAGTCACCCACAATCCTTGCACATGTCCCAAATAATTTTTTTAATGGGTGGAAAATTTGTTTCATGAGTTTCAAACCTTCATGAAACTGTTTAATTTTCTTTTTTTTCTCTCCAAGATTTTAATTCACATTTGCACCAAGACAATATGTAGAAAAATAAAAAATGCAAGTAGTTTAGACAATACAACAAATAAGAAGATACAAAGCACAAATAAATCAATAAAAAACAAATTAATTAAAGGGCAAATTACTTTAATTTAAAAAGCTTTAAAAGTTTTATAGTTTTTACAAGTCTAGGGTTCTGTTTATTTCATATTTTAAAGGGTTCAAATCTTAATTCTAAGATCAGTGTTGCAAAATGTATCATATAAAGACTTTTTTGAATGACTAGCTTTGTGAATAAAATATTTTGCTAAAATAATTAAGGGATTAAGGACATATTTCTCATTTTCTGAAATATATGGGTTTTCTAAACAAAGTAAAATATCACATGGTTCTAAGCTTATGCCACTTTCTAGACTGTCTCATTCTAGCATTGAGTACTAAAGCTGAGTCTAGCCTACAGACTCAGAGGGACTGGTTTTGGAAGGACACAGCCTTACTAGGCTGCATCCTTCTGTTTGAGAAGCACCCCAATTGTGCAGTTTAAAAAAATAAAACAAATCTCTCTTTCTCTCTTGCCCGCCCGCACTCTTACGTTCTGCATTCGCAGCCTCGCACTGTGTGTAGGCAAAATGTCACCAGACGTGCTCTGCGTTCACAACCAGAATCATAAATAGTGTAAGCAAGTTGTGAAACAATTATTGACTTTGAAATATAATACTTATCAGGGAAACATGAACTAACAGGACATAGGATATAGGATAAAATAGACCATGACTGAAATTTTACAACCCCTTATTTTTATCCTAACGCCATATACAGCCTCTGAAAATAATTTTTTTCACAATGTGAAAATACACATTAAATACAGTATAGAATTTTTTATGAAAAAGTAGTGCTATTGTCCACTATAGTCGTCATTTTGTAAATAAAATAAAATAAAGTAGTGCTATTGTCCACTACAGTCGTCATTTTGTAAAAATAAAATAAAAATGCAGTTTCGTTATTATGCTCAAATTTAAAAAATGACATATAGGATGATATCTTTTGACTCAAACAGGTTTAAATGTAAAAATTAGGTTTCTTACCAGATGTAGTTTTGTTGCTGTTTTTGTTTTATTTATATATATATGTGTGTGTGTGTGTGTGTGTTTGTGTGTGTGTGTGTGTGTGTGTGTGTGTGTGTGTGTGTGTGTGTGTGTGTGTGTGTTTCTAAATTCAAATTACACTTGCGCAAAAATCATACCAAATCCAAAAAACTTCTTTACCAGCTCCTTTTGCAGTGACTTCAAAATCACTAAGATAGCAGGTGGAAATATATTAACTCAAATAAGATCATAAATATAATTGTAAATATAAACATAAAAATATTTTTTAAATAAACCATGCCCTTCAGATATTTTAACACATAGCTCATACATTTTTGTTTAATAAAATTGGCAAGGACATAATTTGATGTTCCACAATATTTTTGGTAAATAAAAAGCTTGGAAACAAAATGTATGTCCTGCTGGTGGGATCTTCAAACTTGCAAATGCAGTAATTGTGTTTAGATTTTGTGCTGAAAACAGACCTGCTTTTTAAACGTCATAGTGCAATTACCTATTTCTCAGAAAAATAGCAAATTGAGCCGTGCGCTACTTCAGTAACATACAATACACCCCAATTTGTGTGCAAACACCCAGAGAAAGCCCAAACACTCCCACCCACTGCCACTTGTGCTTTGCACTGGCACGAAAATAGCGCTTAGCATTCGCATGTTTGCGAAAATTGGATAAGACGATGTGCACAGTCATGTGCTCTGTGCACTCATGAACAGTCCATAACTTTTAAATGAGCAAAAAAGTTAAATAGCATATTATACCATTTCTTTATAGCATACCAATATTTGCTGTGGTATCAACATTGGTTTTGAAAATTTTGCAATTTTACTGGTATTGGTACCAACTACAGAAATGTTGGTATCGTTTTGGTATAGGGGAAAAGAAGTACAGATGCATTCCTCCTATACACATTCAAGAAGTATGAAGCATCCAACAGTAGACCAGATGTAAAGGAAGATCTTCTTCTAGGTGGCCAGAGGCTGAATGTAATCTGAGCTCAGGAGGATGCTTAAATTGGATCCTCGTGAATCTACCAGCCCAGATGGCATCCCTGGTTGCACACTCAAAGAATTAGCTCACCAACCTGCAGATGCCTTAAGCATTTCTTGGCCAGGCTGTTGTTTCTACTTGCTTCAAAATGACTACCATCATCCCAGTCCCAGATGCCTTTTATATCATGCGTCAATGACAACTGCGCAGTTGTACTCAGTCCAATTATCATGAAGTGTTTCTAGAGGCTTGTTCTAGCACTCATTAATGTCACTATCACATTGGAACCCTACTAATACAGTACGCCTACAAGAACAACCTCTCCAACAATTAATCAGCTATACACTGGGCACTATGTCAGCTGGACTCAACAATGACAACATGGGCTCTTAACACAATGCTGTTCATCAGCTCAGTTCAGCAATCCACACAATCATACCCTACACATTGTTGAGCACAGTGTTTTGCCTCAGATTAAGTAAATCTCTCTACCGCTAGATCCCAGACTTCTGGAGCAAAGCACTCAGCTGACTAATCAAACTTTGAAGTGGCAACAGTAGGTTGACACTAGGCAGAGTTGTATTTTTAGTTATAATGTCAACAGGAATACATGTTTCCTTAACCCAATCCCCAGCCTTAAATCTATCCACCAGTGGAGGAAAAATGTAAATCTAGTTTGTCAATGCAATATCTGAATCACGCTCAGCATTGTGTAACACACGGCTCAGTTACTAGATCCTATAAAATCAAAACTATGGACCAGAATCAGAAGAGTTGGATCGACTCGCTGAAGCAAAAATTTGCAAAGATGATAATAAGAAAGAATAAAACAAATGAACCACTCAGACCACTGGAATGCAGCTAATTAATGAAAAGGTAAGTGTATTTGGTTTCCTCTTTGTTTGGTACTTTGCATGAGTTGTATTTTTTTAAAAAAAAATAAATAAATAAAATTTGAGGGAATGAAAGAAAAACAAAATAAAAAAAATACAAATAGATGACAGTAACAGAGTCAAAAATTACCAATGTCAATTTCTGAAATTCATCCACAGTGTCTCAATTTCAAGTTCAATGTCTTTTTTTTTTTCAAATTTCCCCCCCCCAAAAAATTAATGAGTAGGAATGTTCACGAAAAATGATCACAGTTCAGTCCATGAAGAAGAAAAAAAAACTTCAGGGAAATCCAGGAAAACTTGAGAAAAACGAAATGTATGCAGTTCTTTCCTACCCAATCCGAAAACTCTTTTCTCACAACTTTCACAACTCTTTTTGCTTCATTTCCAGGTACCAGATGATGGGATGGCTCGCCAGTCCAACCAAGGATAGGAACTCCACAGCAGGACAGAAATCGGAATCTCAGCAGCAATTTCTCAGACACTCACCAAAGAGAAAAATAAAACAAGAGGGAAAAAAAAAAAAAACCCGGCCTTGCAAAAACAAAGCCAAAACAATCATCAGTAACTCATTCCAATAAACAGTTTCAAATTACCAACATGTGTTTCAATTATTTAGATATAGGCACACATACATGCTAGTCACCATGTGCTTGATTGACACACTTGAGTCTATGTACAGACCTAGCAAAGCTAGCACCGCATGGCACACACTTCACAATAGAAAAAAATATATAATCTCAACAAATACGTCTTTCAAACATTTAGACATAACTATATGCACTCACAGATTGTATTAGAAGACACGTAAAGCATTTTCAAACATTTTATACATCACTTATCACTTTTTCAAATGTATTTTTCACATTAATATTCCAAAAAATAAAAACAGTATGCACATTACCTAAAAACATTTCTTATAAAGAAATTGGTACTCACCAAGGGGAAATATAAACCAGAGAACCAAAAAAAAAATAAAAAAAATAGTTTCTCAAGGAAAATATTTGAAGATTGATCCTATCACGTCAGTGTGTTTTCTTCTCCGCGTTCAGATTCACAGCGCACTCTTAAAGCGTGAGCTTTCTAAAGAATTAATATCTCAAATCTATTTCTCACTTGTTAATAATCTATTGCTGGACTATTAAACAGTTTGTTCTCACTCAAATCACTCAATCGCATCTGCTCTCACTCGTGTTGTTCGTAATCTCTCGTCTCATTACTTTCTGCTTGTACGCGATCTTCGGAAAACTTTGAGAGGCGGAGCTAACCTTTCACCTCACCAATCCGAAATCAGCTTAGGAACTTTTTCTTTCTTTGGGATTATTTATAATAGAATAAATAAATTTTACTTCATGTTCTTTTCTTACTATTAGTTTTATATCGCTATAAATAAAATAATACTATTTATTAACATCAGTGACCCGAGTTAATGACCTGGGTTACACTCTCCCCTCCTGAATGTATGCAGGTCCCTCTGCATGCTCATACTAAGATAATTTCTATCAGTCTCACTTCGAAGGGTCTTCCAAAGAGGTAGTTATCGCAGTACTCAGACTTGATAGCAAGGATTGGATAACTAAACAAAGGGGATTACCCAATTGCGGGTACTGAAGTCTTTTGGGGGGTTCACATTGTCTCTTTGAACGTCGAAGACCTCCTCCAGTTTCAGTTAATTCACTCTGATTATCTTGAGAGTCACAAGGAGTGGCAGTTTCTTTTTGAGGGAAAAGGATACTTCCTTCTTTGTGTGAATTTCCAGATGACTGTCCACCCTCAGCATCTAATTTCTCACAATTCCTCACCGGTACAATTTCTTTTCCAGATTCGTCAACTGAACTTTCGTCAAGAACTTCAACTTCAGGCAGATCTGTTGGGCTCCCTTCTACCGACTCCTCTGAAGTAGGATGATCAACCTTCTGCACATTGGAGGATTCCACATCAGGCAAGTTCCCATTTATTTCAGCGGGTTCTTTCGGGATAAAACATCCTTCCTCCTTTTCAGCCACAGCTTCAGCTCTAGGTAAGTGGACTGTTCTCCTATCTCCAGTGAAAGATATGAATCCTGGATTTGGGAGAATCCTGGTTTCAACCTCAAAAAACCTTTCGGGAACATAATGGTCTGCTGGGTCATAATCTGACTCTGAACACTCATTTACACTCTCAAACTCTTCAGATTCTTCAGCACATCTGGCTCTGGTTCTGGGTTTGCGAATTACTTTCCTCTCAACAGGCTCATCAGGTGTCGACAGGAATCCACAGGGCAACAGCAGATCCCTGTGCAGAGTCCTCAGAGGTCCATTCTTTTTTTCTGGAGTCACCGTGTAAACAGGTAAGTCTCCTGCCTTCTTGATCACAAGGTAAACATCAGATTCCCACTTATCCGCTAACTTATGCTTTCCTTTCAGACGAACATTTTTCACCAATACACGGTCACCAACTTCCAGGGTAGAGGCAGTAACACGCTTGTCATACCTCCTCTTGTTTCGTCCTGCTACCTTTTCAGCATTCGTCATTGCAACCTCGTAGCTTTCTTCAAGTCGCTTCTTGAGACCTTGTACGTACTGAGAATGGGATTCAGATGAGCCATCAACTGGCAACCCAAAAGCTAGGTCAACCGGTAGTCGAGGTTGTCTCCCAAACATTAGTTCGTACGGGGAGAATCCAGTCACATCACTCTTAGTGCAATTATAGGCATGGACAAGTGGTTTGACATAATCTTTCCATTTTGCCTTTTCTCTGTTGCTCAAGGTTCCCAACATTTGTAGCAGTGTTCGATTGAAACGTTCAACTGGATTACCTCTCGGGTGATATGGGGTAGTTCTAGTCTTGGATATCCCAGCACATTTACACAGTTCCTTAATTGTGCGAGACTCAAAATCAGTGCCTTGATCACTGTGAAGCCTCTCTGGGAACCCGTAATGCACCAGAAAATTGTCCCATAGACACTTGGCCACTGTCTGAGCTTTCTGGTTCCGCGTTGGCACAGCGACAGCATATTTAGTGAAATGGTCAGTGATCACTATGATATCTTTTGTGTTACTCAGATCAGGTTCCACTGACAGAAAATCCATGCAAACTAGCTCTAACGGTCTACTAGTCTTGATGTTCATCAATGGAGCAGCTTTTTCTGGCAGAGTCTTTCGTCGAACGCAACGCTCACAGGTTTTGACCTTCTTTTCTACTGCTGCGGCCATTTTAGGCCAGAAGAACCTTGATCGTACAAGATCGAGAGTCCGTTCGATTCCCATATGACCCATGTCATCGTGGAGCTCCCTTAAGACAGTAGAACGAAAATAAGCAGGTAATGCTAACTGGTACGACGAAACTCCTTGCTTTTGAATTCTCCTGAAAAGTATTCCATTTCTCAACTCCAACCGGCTCCACTCTTTGAACCATGGAATAAATTCAGGTGGACTGGTCTTAAAACAGGGCTTGTCATTTGATTCCAACTGTCTGATAACTACTCCAATTTCTGAATCCATTCTCTGTCTTTTTCTCAGTTCTTCTTCAGACAGATGGGAAATCTCTGTACGTTGGTAAGTATCCTCTTGTTGGAAAGCTTGTGGTAAAGCGTCCACATCTATAGCAAGGGATTCTACTAAAGTCACTGGAAGATGAAAGGATTCAGGCTGACCATTCAATTGACCAAGATGATGACGTTCACAGATCGCTTCTACGGCTTCGGCAGAAACGACCTGCGATGTGTCTTCGTTTAGGTGTTGGTGAGTAAATTTTCTAATCCTTTCCATTTCTTTTTGTGTTTCCAGGTCATCTGGAACTTCCTCCTGTGGTCTTCGGGATAACCCGTCTGCATCCTGATTTCGACTCCCAGCTCTGTACTTTATCTTAAATGTGAATGTTGACAGACTTGACAACCACCTATAACTGGTGGCATCTAACTTGGCGGAAGACAAGATGTAAGTCAATGGGTTGCTGTCTGTTATCACAGTAAAAGTAGCCCCATACAAATAATCATTAAATTTAGCGGTCACAGCCCATTTCAATGCTAGAAACTCCAATTTGTGGGCGGGGTACCTTACTTCACTCCTGGTAAGTCCTCGACTTGCATATGCGATGACTCTCATCTGTCCGTCTTGCTCTTGGTATAATGCTGCACCAAGCCCGGTGGTACTGGCGTCCGTGTGGAGCACATACGGGAGTTTGGGGTCGGCAAATCCCAATACTGGAGCAGAAGTGAGTTTCGTAATGACATCATCAAAGGCCCTTTGACATTCTGGCGTCCATCTTTCACCAAATTCTTCCTTCGGACTGAAATACTGTTTTGCTTCTTCTGTTTTTTTCTTGCGACCTTTCTGCAACGGAGGATACCCAGCAGTGAGATCATTAAGAGGCTTCACTATCTTCGAATAATCTTGCACAAACCTTCGGTAATAACCAGAGAATCCGAGGAAAGCTCTGAGCTCCTTAAGCGTTTTCGGCCTTGGCCAGGTTTTGAGGGCTTCCACTTTCGCTGGATCAGTTTCAACTCCACTCTGCGAAACTATGTGGCCTAAATACTTGACAGAGGTTTGGCAGAACTTGCACTTCTCAGGTGAAAGCTTTAGCTTGAACTCACACAACCTTTTGAGAACTTCTTTCAGACGAGCTTCATGTTCTTCCAAAGTTCTCGAAAAGACTATTAAATCGTCAATGAACACCAGCACTTCTTTCCGATTGAGATCTCCCATACAACGTTCCATCAACCTTTGAAATGTACTAGGTGCATTTGTTATCCCTTGTGGCATCCTGTTAAATTCCCAGAATCCTAATGGGCATACAAAAGCGGTCTTGTGTTTATCAGACTCTTCCATTTCAATTTGATAATAGCCCGACTTTAGGTCGAGGACTGAAAACCATCTTGAGCCGGTCAAGACTGAGAAAGCTTCTTCCAGGTTAGGAAGGGCGTATGCATCCTTGATTGTCTGAGAGTTTAATTTCCTGAAATCTATACACAATCGCACAGAGTTGTTTTTTTTCCGTACCACAACTATGGGAGATGAGAATGGGGATTCTGATTCTCTGATTACGCCAGCTTCAAGAAGTTCTTGCAGGTGTTTCCTGACCGCATCCACATCTTGAGGGTGAATTGGTCTGGCTCGATGCTTGAATGGTGTCTCATCACTGAGCTTTATTCTGTGTTTCACATGATTGGTATGTCCGTAGTCCAGATCGTGTAATGCAAACACATCAGGCATCGAATTCAGCAGTGATGTTATTCTCGCTTTCCACTCTGGCGTTAATGGAGACTCTCCAAAGTCAATTGAAATCTTTGACAGAGGTGGCTCTGTCTCCTCATGTCCAGTATCCGCTTTAGAAGAATCTTTTTCTATCACTCGCTGGACTGCATGGATTTCAGCTATCACAGCCTTCGAGGGAATTGCTAGATCAGTTTGGGTGTCATTCTTCACTACTATTGGAAACTGAGCAAAGCGTTGCCTTGAAGGTAGGCTGTGCAGACAACTTGCCACCATAAGACCACCAGGTAAGGAAACCGTGGTAGGCGGCTCCACTATGACCCATTTTTCAAAAAGTGGACCTCTCACCTGGACTAGTCCATCCAGAACTACAGTGCACCCTGCCGGTACAACTTGTTGATTCCCTTTCAACTTCACACATCCCACAGTTCCACTGGAAGCGTGCAATTTCCTCTTCTGCAGCACATTTATCACAGCTTGATAGCCATAAGAAAGTGACTTGATAGCACTCGTGCCCCCTTGAGTGCAATTTGCATATAATACATCAAGCGAGTTGGTACCAATTAGAATCTGTGGTACGTTTGTCAGGTCTGGGACGATCAGAGCTAGCGTCGGGACCTCGGCTTCCACCCCCAGGAAACTTTCGGGAAACTTTAAGTTGAGCTCGACATAACCCAAATACGGTACAGCTTGTCCGTTGGCTCCCTCTACTTCAAGAAGATGCTCCAAGGATTTCATGGGGTGCTTGCACAGGTATTTATCATAGTAGGACTTGGGAATGGTTGTCACCTGCGACCCGGTATCCAGAAGGCAGTTCACTTCCCTCCCTTCAATTCGAATCCTGGTGGTGCACCTGGTCCCTACTAATCCGGTAGGTAATTCACGACATAGAGGTTCATGTGCATGCTGCTGTAACAGGTATTCATTCCTCTTAGGGCATTGTTCTCGTCTTCCCGTCTCTGTTCGCCCAGCAACTGAGACGGATTTCAGTTTAACTGCACAGGATGAGAGAGGTTCTGCAGATCCCATTTGATTTGTCGCTCTCTTAACTCACGGCGCTTCTCTTCAACCTTGCGAGGGTTTGGGTCATTTCCGCAGTTAACGGCAAGGTGTCCATCCTCTCCACAATGGAAACAATAACCAGGACGTGGTCTACTGTGCGGTTGCCATGTGTGTCTTGAATTTCTATCCATCTCAGGTTCCATCGGCTTGGGTTGATACTTTTCAGGAAAAGTGCTCAAAACTGGAGACTCTCGATATTCCCTCTGCACTTTTGGGACAAGATGAGCTTGAAGTTCAGCTATCTTCTGCCTCAATTCAGAGAATTCCTCAACAGTAGGACTGAGATTTTCTTTACGAACTGGCTGTGGTTTCATCGCAGAGATCTGGGCTTGGAGTTTTGCAACCTCCTTCTTCAGGGTTTCGACTTCAGACTTTTCAGCTTTGCTTTTGGACTTCACTGACTTCGGCTTTTCACTTGACTGGCCTGGCACCTCGTCAGTGGAATCTTCAGATACATCACTGCAGCACAACACCTGTTGATGGGTTGCTGCTCGTACTTTAATTGGAACAGTAGAATGTCTGGTTAGTCCGAGATGCTTCCTCATCCTTTCTTCTTTTAAAGTCTGTTTGTCTTCTGCAGTACGAATGAGAACTACCAACTCAGCAAAAGAAGGGGAGGTTACTCTCTTTCCTTCCAGCTGCAACTCAGTGATTAGGTTGTTGTCCCAGCAACCTCTGCAAAATTGCTTGAGAAGGCAACGGTTCCGTTCAGCTTCAGCAATACCACCTCGTCTAATTGCAACACTGAGCATTACATGAAGACGGTGAAGGTAGGTGGAGGATTTTTCCCCTTGATTTTGCAAGGTGCCAATGAACTTTGCAAACAATTCATCTCCGTCTTCCACTGAGCCATATACAGACTCCAACAGTTCCAAACACTCTAGTGGCAGGGCATATGGACCGATGTGCTTGACGACATCCGAGGCTGGAGGTAGTAGGCTGTCGAGAATCTTCCCAGTCTTGTGTAGATCAGAGAGAGACTTGTCATTCAGTAGGAAATCCACACTCGCACGCCAGGTGTCGAAGTCTGGTTCATGACTTGGGCGAGGGATTCTTCCTGAAAAGGGTTTCAGTCGGAAAGTAGCGTGCGAAGAGGACAAGGATTCACTGGTCTTTACCACATGCTCCATCACTACTCGTTGGATTCCTGGTGGACTCAAAGCACTAACAGGTAGGTTCAAGGACATAGTCTCTGCAACACTGGTGTCAGAACTCCGTATGTTATGAGAGGACTGTGCCAGGGTGCTCCCCTTGGCTGGGTTTTCAGGTTCTTGGGTTGGAACACTCAGTAGTGGTGAGATCCCTGGTGAGGACATTACTGTTGTTTCTGCTTGCCCCTGTTGCACATTAGCAGATGGTTGGTATTCTTGATTCAAGTGTGGAGGGGTACTCGCCTGCATACCGCTGTCAGTTGCAGGCTGTTCAATTTCTTGCTCTGTTCTCGTGGATTCATTTTCTGGAAACATCAGTGCGGAGATCTTTTGCAGCTCACATTGAAGCACTTCCTGGACGGTTATTCCACCGTCTCGGGCGATGGCCTTCAGTTCTTCCAAATACCCCTCAGTAATGTTGTCACTTGTTGCAGAAGGATATACACTCCTCAAGCTGAGTATATGGAATACAACATTAGCGTTTAGTGTGCTTCTGATAGTCAAGGGCAGTGAGGCTTCCAAATTGTGCATGGCAGACTCATGTGAGAATTCCACAATAGCACTGTGGTGATACTCTGACTTGGGATCGTCAATGAGTACGTTGCGTTTGATGGATCCATATTTTAGCAGGCAGTCTTCTATCTCTAAATCTGAGTCAGAAAGGGTTAAACCACTTACAATGACTGCTCTCCGAACGTTAATGTCTTCACGTTTCACTACTTCCATTTCTGTCTGTTTTAACTGTTATTCTACGGAACAAGCAGGCTTAAATGTTTTCTTCTTACTTTTCTCTTAAACTCTTTATTGTCTATTTGTGATTATCAAGTTGTTTTATATGTACACTTTGCTGTAATTTTGCTCCTTGGCTGGCTCGCCACGTTTTATGTAACACACGGCTCAGTTACTAGATCCTATAAAATCAAAACTATGGACCAGAATCAGAAGAGTTGGATCGACTCGCTGAAGCAAAAATTTGCAAAGATGATAATAAGAAAGAATAAAACAAATGAACCACTCAGACCACTGGAATGCAGCTAATTAATGAAAAGGTAAGTGTATTTGGTTTCCTCTTTGTTTGGTACTTTGCATGAGTTGTATTTTTTTAAAAAAAAATAAATAAATAAAATTTGAGGGAATGAAAGAAAAACAAAATAAAAAAAATACAAATAGATGACAGTAACAGAGTCAAAAATTACCAATGTCAATTTCTGAAATTCATCCACAGTGTCTCAATTTCAAGTTCAATGTCTTTTTTTTTTTCAAATTTCCCCCCCCCAAAAAATTAATGAGTAGGAATGTTCACGAAAAATGATCACAGTTCAGTCCATGAAGAAGAAAAAAAAACTTCAGGGAAATCCAGGAAAACTTGAGAAAAACGAAATGTATGCAGTTCTTTCCTACCCAATCCGAAAACTCTTTTCTCACAACTTTCACAACTCTTTTTGCTTCATTTCCAGGTACCAGATGATGGGATGGCTCGCCAGTCCAACCAAGGATAGGAACTCCACAGCAGGACAGAAATCGGAATCTCAGCAGCAATTTCTCAGACACTCACCAAAGAGAAAAATAAAACAAGAGGGAAAAAAAAAAAAAACCCGGCCTTGCAAAAACAAAGCCAAAACAATCATCAGTAACTCATTCCAATAAACAGTTTCAAATTACCAACATGTGTTTCAATTATTTAGATATAGGCACACATACATGCTAGTCACCATGTGCTTGATTGACACACTTGAGTCTATGTACAGACCTAGCAAAGCTAGCACCGCATGGCACACACTTCACAATAGAAAAAAATATATAATCTCAACAAATACGTCTTTCAAACATTTAGACATAACTATATGCACTCACAGATTGTATTAGAAGACACGTAAAGCATTTTCAAACATTTTATACATCACTTATCACTTTTTCAAATGTATTTTTCACATTAATATTCCAAAAAATAAAAACAGTATGCACATTACCTAAAAACATTTCTTATAAAGAAATTGGTACTCACCAAGGGGAAATATAAACCAGAGAACCAAAAAAAAAATAAAAAAAATAGTTTCTCAAGGAAAATATTTGAAGATTGATCCTATCACGTCAGTGTGTTTTCTTCTCCGCGTTCAGATTCACAGCGCACTCTTAAAGCGTGAGCTTTCTAAAGAATTAATATCTCAAATCTATTTCTCACTTGTTAATAATCTATTGCTGGACTATTAAACAGTTTGTTCTCACTCAAATCACTCAATCGCATCTGCTCTCACTCGTGTTGTTCGTAATCTCTCGTCTCATTACTTTCTGCTTGTACGCGATCTTCGGAAAACTTTGAGAGGCGGAGCTAACCTTTCACCTCACCAATCCGAAATCAGCTTAGGAACTTTTTCTTTCTTTGGGATTATTTATAATAGAATAAATAAATTTTACTTCATGTTCTTTTCTTACTATTAGTTTTATATCGCTATAAATAAAATAATACTATTTATTAACATCAGTGACCCGAGTTAATGACCTGGGTTACACTTGCTTTTGTTAACATGATTACTTCCTGTTTACCATGTGACTAAAACCCATGCCTTGAAAGTTGCTCAGTAGAACCAGAGGGAAATTTGTTCACTCTTAACATTGATGCATTGATGCAAAATGTCTTATGGGAGATGGCACTTCTCAGTAATTCTGGTGAATAGGTTAATTTTAGGGTACATGAACTTTCAGAAGCAATATGTCAATTCCCCATGTAATCATGTTGGCTCTCAGGTACATAAGAGCTAGAATAGGAACACACTCAACCATTTCAATCACCAGTTGCACCATTTGGATTACAATTGATAATGCAGCCCCCTCCCCCCTGTCCAATTCCTGAATTTTTTTTTAAACTGCTTTAATTTATCTTAATATAGATTACTCATTATGGGCAGTATACTGAGCTCCCTGCAAAATAGCCTGATTCAACGTCTGGTCGGACAACAATCACTCTCTTAACCTGTTGAACTCTTATGGTGCGTTCACATACAATGTGAAAAAAAAGATGGATCAAATTTGTATTTAAACTCACGTTCGCGTGACTAACGCGAACCCGCAAGTATTCCCCTTCTCTTCCGGAAAAGGACAGGAGGAGGGGCTTCTATGACAACTTATCTTTCCGCCATCAACCATTGCCGATATCACAACGATTGCTGCTCTGTATCTGTTGTGGAAGTCCCAGATACGTTGACGTTGTGTCATACAATTCCAGGTGCCCACACACCACTGCAACCAATTTCTCATCCATTTTACCTGATTCTTCTGCTACTACATCAGTACTTCAGTACAGTGACATCTGGACAATCTCAATGCTGATAGGCTTTTGCGACAACGTGTTACGCGGATATTTCCCTCGAGTTGAAAAATGTTAACTCGCGCGAACACGCGAATGAAGTGATTTCGCATTTTCACTTCATTCCATTTGCTTCAGTCGCGCCACATCATCTCTGTTATGCTAATTCCAGACCACCCCTCCTCCCAACAACCACGTCTTACCACGGCTGATGTGAGGAAAACTCTACATAGAGTCAACCCACGGAAGGCTGCTGGACCAGACAACATTCCTGGCAGAGTGCTCAGAGGATGTGCAGACCAGCTGGCAGATGTTCTTACCGACATCTTCAACAGCTCTCTGAGCAGCGCCGTCATTCCAACGTGCTTCAAGGCCACCACCATCGTCCCCATGCCAAAGAAGTCTTCAGTGTCCTGCCTCAATGAATACCATCCTGTCGCACTCACATCATGAAGTGCTTCGAGAGGCTCGTCATGAGGCACATTAAGACCCAGCTGCCCCCGTCACTAGACCCACTGCAGTTTGCGTATCATCCAAACCGTTCAACAGACGATGCCATCACCACCACCCTCCATCTGGCCCTCATCCACCTAGATAAAAAGGACTCATATGTTCGAATGCTGTTCACAGACTTCAGCTCAGCATTCAGCACAATAATTCCTCAGCACCTGATTGGAAAGATTTAAGATTACTTTCTCAAGTGTGCATATCATGAGAGGTTCTTACCAATCAAGGCACTAATTTTATGAGTTGCACACTACACCAAGTTTATCAGCTCTTGGGTATAAAATGAGTAAGAACAACCCCATATCACCCTCAGACTGATGGACTTGTTGAAAGATTCAGTCAGACTCTTAAGATCATGCTGAAGAAGTTTGTTTCAGACACCAGCAGAGACTGGGATAAATGGCTGCCATTCCTCCTATTTGCTTACCGGAAGGTACCCCAGGCTTCCATGGGATTCTTCGGCGGGATTCTCACTGTTTGAGCTGCTATATGCCCACCAGGTTAGAGGACCCCTAGATACCCTGAGGGAGAACTGGGAGGCTACAGACAAGCCAAACGAAAAGAAAATCCTCACCTATGAGTATCACTGCTCGTGTGTATTGTTTAATATTGTTTCTGTCCCCATCGTGTCAGTATTTGTTCATTGGTTTAATGATTTATATATTTTGTTCTTAATTTGTGGAGTGACCATATTTTTGAAGTCCTGCTTTTAGGAGGCGGACATCAAGTCTGCCTGTATTGTCCTGAGCAACATCACTATCAGGCGCAATGTCCCTCTCTGTGATGACATTTATGATGCACCTGAGCCTGTTGAACACCCAGACCAAACTCTGCCGTTCTCTCAGAATGAGGGAATGACTGGATATGCAATAAGGGATGCAATTGTTAGAAACTACTTTTGACTGGTTCATCTCTGATGATTGTGTCATTTTAATTAATATATAGTGATAAATGACAAAATGAGTTAAAATAAAATATATTCTTTTTGTTTGTTATTGACAGCTGTTTGAGGGATTATTTTATAGGGACAAAGTTCCGTCCTTCGGCTGAGACATTAAACTGACACTCTGTGGTCATTAAAAGTCCCAGGACACTTCTTAAAAAAGATTAGGGGTATAACCCCGGATTCCTGGCCAAATCCCCCCCATTGGCCGTTATCAATCATGGCTTCCTAATAATCCCCATCCATTAATTGGCTCTATCACTCCACTCTCTCCTCTCCACCAATAGCTGGTGTGTGGTGAGCGTACTGGCGCACATATGACTGCCGTTGCATCATGCAGGTGGATGTTGCACACTGCTGGTCGTTGAGGAGAGTCCCTTGTTCACTATGTAAAGCACTTTGAGTGTAGTGTCAGAAAAGAGCTATATAAATGTAACGTTCAATATCTTTTTTCTTATTTTTACTTTACTGAAAGGCTTAATAGGTAGCCTAATGTCTACTTTATCACTGTAAAACTTAAATCAAGTGCAAAATATAAATAAAAGTATATATACTACGTGAAACAAATAAAGTTTTATTACATTTGTTCCTGAAATCCACCCTGAATCCAACCTTCTGCTGGGATCAGGTTAATCCTGATTTTTTTGAGATCAAAGATATCCAAATCCTACTAAAATGTTTTGAATAACACATACTGAAGGTTTGATCCAGATCAAAACCAAGACTGGATTACATGATTGTTTGTTATTTTACAAATAATGACTCAAGTAAAACTTGAGGAGTGAAATTCGCAGTATGTCTGCCGGAAAAAAGACTGAAGAATAATAAAATATACTGAACTTTAAGATTTTTACTAAGATTAATATAAATATAATTCTGTTATGTAAAAAATAATAATAAAAAAAGCATCTATCACCACAGGGAGCCCTCAGACCACACAGTCCAACCAAAAGGCCACTGCTGTCATCATCCACCAAAATCACATCTCACAGTCTGATGAGTCTTAATTGATCAGAGCACTTCAGTTTGAGCAAGAATGTTAAGTAGTCATAGTCACAGGCTGCTGATTTCAATTAGCGCTTCACCATTTCAAAGAAAAATGTATCATACTGTGCAAGCTAAAATCATGTCCTAAGACTAGGAATGGACATTTTTCATTCTATCATTTAATAGATATCTTTGAATTTATTATCTTTGAGGGAATGGCTTTTAAAGAATTTGAGAACTTATGATGTATAAGGTTTGGTTTCCATGGACAGCTTGATTGATGTTGATATAAACAGTTGTCATTGAGACGCATATCGCTAGAGCTGGAAGATTAATGAACAAGTGTGGTATCTTGTCAATGTGACATTCTGCAAAATGTCACATCCTTCAGCTGAACATTGAGCTTGAAAATGTTGTAGATCTGGTTCTCAGGAAAAACTGGTTTGTGGAACACTCACTCTAAATACTATGCACTATACATTTGGTCATTTATGCAGTACATACTGTACACACACACACACACACACACACATCAATATACATATATATATATATATATATTGTACAGCCATGGGCAAAAGTATTGGCAGTGACATCAATTTTGTGTTTTGCAAAGTTTGCTGCTTCAGTATTTGTAGATTATTTTTTTCACATGTTTCTATGGTATACTGGAAAACAATGCTAAGCATTTAATAAGTTTTAAAAGCTTTTATTGGCAAAAACAAAAACAATATATGCAAAGAGTCAATATTTACAGTGTTGACCCTTATAATCATAACCTCCACAATTCGCTCTGGCATGCTGGATATCAGCTTCTGGGACAAATCCTGACTGATTGCGATCCATTCTTGATTTATTAGTGTTCGGAGTTGATCACAATTTGTGGGCTACTGCTTGTCCACTCGCCTTTTGAGGACTGACCACAGGTTCTTTATGGGATTAAGATCCGGGGAGTTGCCTGGCCACGGATCCAAAATTTTAATGTAATGATCTCTGAGCCACTTCATTATTACTCTTGCTTTGTGACATGGTGCTCCCATCATGCTGGAAAATAAATGGATCATCACCAAATTGCTCCTGGATCGTTGGGAGAAGTTCCTCTTGCAGGACTTTTTGATACCATTTTTTATTCATTGCAGTATTTTTGGGCAGATTTGTGAGAGAGCCCACTCCCCTCCAAATGCTTCACTGTTGGCACGACACAGTACTCATGGTAGCGTTCACCTTTTCTTCTCCAGACTGTCAATTTTCCAGATTTTCCAAACAGTTGGAAGGGGGCTTCAGAGAAAATATCTTGTCTAGAAAATGTCTTCTGCTGTCCAATCCTTGTACTTCCTGCATAATTTCAGTCTGTCCTTGATGTTTTTCTTGGAGAGAAGTGGCTTCTTTGCTGCCCTTCTTGACACCAGGCCATTGTCCAAAAGTCTTCGCCTCACTGTGCGTGCAGATGCACTCAAACCAACCTGCTTCCAATATTGAGCAAGTGCTGTAATGGTGGTGGAACAATTCCATAGCTGACTCCTAAGGAGGAGATGGTCCTGGCATTTGCTGGACACTCTGGGTTGTCCTGAAGCCTTCTTCACTGCAGTTGAACCTCTCTCCTTGAAGCTCTTGATGATCCAGTAAATAGTTCTTTCAGGTGCAATATTCTTTGCAGAAATTTCCTTGCATGTGAGGCCATTTTGATGCAAATCGATGATGGCTGCACTTCTTTCTTTAGAGGTAACCATTGCTAACAAGAACACAATGATTTGAAGCACTTCTTACCTCCTTTTATAGCAATCAGTCTGTTCTTATAATCCAATCAGAATGATGAGTGATTTCACCTGACTAGTACTTGTTCTCACTTTCCCAGGTGCTGCTGATATGATTAGTGAAATTATGTTAGCTGGTCATTTTGTGCCAGGGCCAAAAAAACAGTCAAATTTTGTTTTTTGAGATAAAGTTAATTTTTTTGGACAATGAAGCTTTTTGCAGTTATTTAAAATGCATCTTATCACTCTGCACAATAATCTAGAAACAATGCGAATCAACACCACAACAACTGAAGCAGAAAACTTTGCAAAACACAACATGTATGCCACTGCCAATACTTTTGGCCACTGCTGTGTATATATATATATATATATATATATATATATATATATATATATATATATATATATATATATATATATATATATGAGCCAATCAGGTTTGATGTTATCTGCCATATTTAACTCATGTTTGATATTTGATCCAGACTGATCTTGTGATATGTATGTGACTATGGAGACATTTTCACAAAATGTCTACTGTGTGGCGATAAAAGCTAGTTAAATTTTTCCCAAAAGTGACCAGGTTTGTATGGTTAACTCTCTATTGACTTTTAAATGAACAAAACCTACCTCCCTACTCTGAACCTTAAAGTTAAACCTAACCAAAAGGGGCATAAAAAGCTAACAAGTGATGAGAAATGCAATTGCTAAAGCAACCACATAATTTGGTGGTGCTTCTATAACACTTTTGTCTCACGTGTAGACTTGCGTGCCCTTCAGGACTCGTACCCTGGTACTCTGCATCGCAAGTGCAGTGCTTTATCGGTTGAACTACTGCACATTTTGATCATACTTAAACAATCCTTTAAATCGAGTTGATTATGTAATGCAAATGTTAAAATGTTTTGCCTTACAAGTCATGCACTATTGTAAAATGTATAGATGTTGTTATAGCATTGTTTGAGGAACAGAGCAAAAAGTGTGTAAGAACTAGTAATCTGCCTCGTGATTTGTCTGAAAGAGAATAAAAGTTGTTGTTGTTGCACCTCTAGTGTTCATTTCTAAAAGTCATTGTTGTTCTTGTGCCTCTAGTGTTCTTTTCACCAGTAAACTTCCTCTATATGTACAATGAATCATGTAAAAATAAAATGCAAAAAAATAATTTAGAAAAAAATGTAGGTACAGTATTGTTATTCCACAAGACCAGGATTGATTGATAACCTGTGGTCTATATTATATGATCAAGGTAAACATTTCTTCAAGCCACATATGTTAGCCTATGACCAGCCTTACTGAAGTGTGGATCATAATTTTGACAGTAAGGGCAGGAACAATAAAGGATTCCTCCTCAAGAATACAAAGTATCGTATATTGTGTTAGTTTGAGCTCTGTGGACTTTGAGTCAATATTAATAGCACACTGCCCACCCACTTGACTTTCACTCCTTCTGCCAGCTGGTATCAATATCTGTCAGTGTCCAATGGTTTCTTAAGACAGATATGAAAACAAATGCTGGGCTGACAATTGGCTTGCTGCAAAATTATCAGGAGCTAACAATTTTCTACAGTACTGAAATTGCTTTTCATTTGTGGGTGAGTTCTTCAACTACTTTCTGCATCTGTCTCAATCAATAAGCTGGACTGCCAGGGGGCTCCAACCAGGTTTGTATGTGCGTGTAAATGTCTACAAAACTCATTTCTGCCAGCTCAGATTAGTAAAGCACAGTCCTTAACTTGCCCAGCTAAAAATAGGGCTCTTTCAACAAGAACCTTATAATACTAGCACTGCTATTTTGCTCTTTTTCCTATTAAATCTATTACAGACATCAAGAGTGCTTATTCCACCCTGTTTTATTGTGAGGCTGGATACTCTAAGAGTGACTAAGAGTTATCAAGCTGAGCGCAAGGGCAGAACTGATCTGATACGACCCATAATTTCAGGCAAAAGTAGACAATTTGGGCACATTATCCATGTATTTCCCTACCTCTCAACTATTGTGTGGAGTAGATGTCGGCCCCTGAAGCACCTCAGCCAAGAGTGTGTAAAATCAATTGGAAAAGCACAGCACTCATCCTCTCCCATTTCTAAAGTCCTGCAGCTCTAATTAATGCCTTAATGAGAGTTTTAAGAGTAATCACTCCAGATTGATCCAGAATAGAGGTCAGTGCTGAGTGCTGGTGGGAATTGGGACTGCCTCCCTCTTTTAATCTATCGTTAAACACATTTCAGTGGCCAGGCAGAGAGAGATGAACTCAGAGGATTACATTTTTCTCTGAGCTCCCGAATGATTAACTTAATGAGAGAGCATTGCAAACACAACAGTAATCTAATTTTAGAACAAGAAAATCTGCAAAAACCTGTATATAAAAATAAAAGAGGTAAAATATAGTTCCCTTTACAAAAAGCTTCACTATGATGCTGTGCTGAAGAGCGCTTTGGGAACACGTCTCAGTTGTGACCAGCTGTGAATATGTATGCAACACATCAATGAACATTGAGCGGAATTTATAGCCTCTGCTGATGTAATCATTGGACGCACCTGGCGCAGTGGCTATAAATAGATGCGCCACCGGTGCATCGTCAGATTTTTCGTCTTCAGAGCCATTCTGTGCTGTGCATGCTATCACAAACCTGTCAAGCTTTCTTTCCTCTGTTAGGAGTTAGATTCTGTTAGGCAGTGCGCAGTGAACCTTTTCTCCTTTCTATTTCCTCTGAAAAAGAAAAAGAAAAAAAGAATGATTGATAAACAAAACAAGCAGTGTGTGTTCCCATGATTACACTCTATGGCTGAAACGAACACACACCAGTTTTTGTTTTGTGTGCTCTTGCATTGGGGCGTGGCAGGTGCGAGCCTTGCGTTCTTTACTGTCGAAATGCTTCGCGCTCGCTTTGCTTACACACTTCATTTGTGGGGCTCTCGTATAGATCTGGCTGAGGAGCAAGAGACGGGTTCGTCCCTTTTGCTCGCTCTCTCCCCAGATCCAGCTGATCCTCGTAAGCCTGATGCACGCCTCGGCGCCTCTTCGGTTCACGAGGACACTGAACCTCTGTAAATCCCGCACATAATAATAAAGCGGCTGTGGAATTAAGAGACAAATGCAAGCATTGCTATCTGCTTTCGGGAAAAATGTTTTGCGCTCGCCTTGCTTACTTCCGGGAGTCAGCGCCCACATTTCATTCGTGGGGCTCTCGTATGGATCTGGCTGAGGAGCAAGAAACAGGTTCGTAAAGCGAAGCGTTAAGAGACCCCCCCCCCCAAACGCTTCAAACTAGAAGATAGATTTCTGTCTGGAGGCCAAAATAAATAAATAAATAAAAAATAAAGGGGGAAGGGAACGCTATATAAGTCCCATCCTTTCTTCTATTACCCACTCTCCCCACAAAGCTGTGCAGGACCACCTGCACGCTTGTGGGGAAGGCAGAGAGACACTTGTGACTTAACCTATCGGACATCAGAGACAAGGACAAAACTTTCCTTCTTGATGCCCGGTTTTTCCTTCTGGCTTACTTGGTGACACTATGAATTTAGCTATCAGCAGGTTCCAGGAGGCAAAAAGTCACGAGGAAGCCTTCGGGCAATTTCTACCTCACCACACTCAGGGGGAGGGGCTGTCGGCCACCCAGCCCCATCCCGGTCCTCCTAGACGGGAGGCTCAAAAACTAAGCATGGCGAATCGTGCTCCCCCTCGTAAAGACGGGGCCAGTTCATCGCCATCAGCAGCCCCCAAAGCAAGACCTCAGGGAAGTAATTTCTAGAAGGAAAAAGCCCTGACAGTCTTGTGCCTAGCACTGTGGGGGTAGCTTCCCTCGGGACAGGGCGCGTGTATCATTCACTTCGCCCCTCCCGGTACCCACACGAATCCTCTCCTTTCCCGCTGCCTCTGGTGTTTCGGGAGGCAGAGGCTTCCAACAAAAAGTTGGGTGTAACACTGCTTCCTGCCTTATTCCAGGACGTGGAACACCCGACATCCCCTCAACAGGAAGTGTTGAAATTAGTACCCATTTCAGAAAACCTGGCAGCGTGGAAACTTCTGCCCAGTATGTCTATGTGGGCCCTAAGAACAGTAGAAAGAGGCTACAGAATTCAATTATCTCGCTGTCCTCCGCATTTCAACGGCGTGGTCTCCACTTCCGTGAAACCGGAGCAGGCATGTCTACTGTGGAAAGAACTGCAAAATTTCTTGGTCAAAGGGGGCCATAGAACGTGTTCCCCCTCCAGAGAAAGAGTCAGGCTATTACAGCAAATACTTCCCGGTCCCCAAGAAGGGTGGGGGGTTACGTCCGATCTTAGATCTTCGAGGCTTGAACCACTCACTCAGGGTGTTCAAGTTCAAGATGCTAACTATCAAGACGATCATGTCACAATCCCAACATCACGTATTGGCTGGTCACGATCGATCTCATGGATGCATATTTTCTTATAGAAATTCTGCCACAGCACAGGAAGTTCCTGAGGTTTGCTTTCGGGGGCGAAGCCTTCCAGTATCGGGTTCTTCCATTTGGCCTAGCCCTATTACCCCGCACATTCATGAAATGCAAGGATACAGCACTGGCTCCTTTGTGACTCCGGGGTATCCGCATTCTGAATTACATAGACGACTGGCTGATACTAGCGCGGTTCCAAGAATTGGCAGTTCAGCACAGGGATATCATCTTAGCTCATCTGGTTTCTCTGGGTCTGAGACTTAACGTCAAAAGAGCGTTCTCTCTCCCACCCACGGAATTACCTATCTGGGAGTTATATAGAATTCGATCACGATGTGGGCACATTTGTCTCCCGCTCTAATCATTTCCATTCAGAACACCCTGAGCAAAGTCAGGCTAGGTCAAGGTTGCACTGCTCGTCAGTATCAACGAATACTAGGTCTCATGGCATCTGCGTCCATAGTGATCCCTTTGGGCCTTCTGCACATGAGACCATTCCAGCTGTGACTAAAAGCCTGGGGGTCTCATCCAAGGGCCAGTCCCCTAAGGTAAATAAGGGTTACGCGCCTCGGGCTTCATCCCCTTACTATGTGGTTCAGACCCCGGTTTCTTACCTTGGGTCCCACTCTAGGTGTGTCTTGTCATCACAGGCTGCTAATGACAGACGCCTCCCTGACGGGCTGGGTAGCGGTCTTAAGTGGTCGTCCAGCTTAAGGGGAATGGGAGGGTCATCAGCTCGATTGTCACATTAACTGTCTCGAGTTGATGGCTGTATTTCTGGCCCTGAAATTCTTCCTCCAGAGGCTGCCGTGTCTTGGTGCGGGTGGACAACACATCAGCAGTCTCCTACATAAATCATCAAAGAGGTCTACTGTGGCACGGTGGAGGGCGGGACCGGCACGTGATTACGCATGCCCGGTCCCGTATTAGGCTAATTAAGCCGTCAAGAGGGATAAAGGCCACTCGCAGATGGCGATCGAGAGAGAGAGCTTAATCACGGACATGTCCGTTGTCCTATGTGTTTGTTTATGCTTTTGAGTTTTACATTAAACCTTTAGTTTATGTTAAGCCGGTTTCTCGCCTCTTCCTTGCCCATGAACTTGAACCGTGTTACATTGGTGCCGGAAACACGGGAAGGAAGAGGGATGCGCCGTAGCGGAGTTCTCGCCACTGCTCAGCAGAGCAGCCGCGGCCATCTGCCGGGGGACGGATGAGCCCAGCCACCTGGACGCGGAGGAACGGCCGCCGACCGCGAGGGGAGGAGGGGCTCCTGGCCGACCGCCTGGAGTGGTTAGGGCCGCTGCCAGGGGCGGGGCTCGCCGCCGACCGCCTGGAGCAGGAGAACCGCTGCCAGGGGCGGGGGAGTCTCCTTCGGCTCCCCGAGAACGCGGCGGGGCGTTCCGTCCGCCAGGGGCTGAGGACTGCCTCCGATCTGCCCGGAGAGGCGCGGCTGTCGTCCTGTAGAGGGTGGAGGAGTGGCTGAGGAACGAGCTACGGCGTATCAGAGAACCGGCGAGTACGTTTTTTTCCTTTAATCTCTCTCTCCTCTCTCTCTCGCTACCGCTCTGCGTTGGCCTTTTCCCTCTTTTTTAAATTATGGTGTTTGTGGGAGGGGAGGTACTGCCCAGTGCAGGAACCCTCCCCCCCCATTTTTAATTGTTTTTTGTTTCCCTCCCCTTGCCCCCTCCCTCGTCCAGGTTGATGGGGATGACCTGCCGGTAGACCGCGCGGGAGGCGCCCCCCCAGGGGATGTACCCCAGATAGCAAAATTGTTGTGGCCCAGATCCGGCCCAAACTTGACACTTTCATCTGGCCCACATACCGCGTGGAATGATGGCACTTGGGCGGTCCGCTCCTGTTTGCCAGATTTGGGCCACAATCAAGCCGTAGCAATGCCGCATGTCAGCCATGAACAAAACAAATGAAGCAGAACTGGCCCACATCTGGGCAACAGGTTATTTTAATTCTGGTCCATATCCGGCCCAGACCTAAAACCTTGCTCTGGCCCACATACCGCATGGACTGATGACACTTGAGCAGCCCACTCCTGTTTGCCAGATATGGGCCAGAATCGAGCCATTGCAATGCCGCATGTCAGCCATAAACAAAACAAATGAAGCAGAACTGGCCCACATCTGGGCAACAGGTTATTTTAATTCTGGCCCAGATCCAGCCCAGACCTAAAACCTTGCTCTGGCCCACATACCGCATGGACTGATGGCACTTGAGCGGCCCACTCCTGTTTGCCAGATATGGGCCACAATCGAGCCATAGCAATGCCGCATTTCAGCCATAAACAAAACAAATGAAGCAGAACTGGCCCACATCTGGCACAGACACCAAAATTGTTGTGGCCCAGATCCAGCCCACACTTGACACTTTCATCTGGCCCACATACCCCGTGTAATGATGGCACTTGGGCGGTCCGCTCCTGTTTGCCAGATTTGGGCCACAATTAAGCCATAGCAATACCAGATGTCAGCCATAAACAAAACAAATGAAGCAGAACTGGCCCACACTTGACACTTCACAGGGTATGCCAAATGAAAGTGTCAAGTGTGGGCCGGATCTGGGCCACAGTAATTTTTCTGTCTGGGCCAGTTCTGCTTCATTTGTTTTGTTTATGGCTGACATGCGGCATTGCTATGGCTTAATTGTGGCCCATATCTGGCAAACAGGAGCGGACCGCCCAAGTGCCATCATTCCACGCGGTATGTGGGCCAGATGAGAATGATGGCACTTGGGCGGTCCGCTCCTGTTTGCCAGATTTGTGCCACAATTAAGCCATAGCAATGCCGCATGTCAGCCGAGAACAAAACAAATAAGGTAGAACTGGCCCAAATCTGTGCCACAGTTCATTTCAATTCTGGCCCAGATCTGACAACTTACTCTGGCCCACATAACACATGGAATGTTGGCTATTGTGCAACCCGGTCCTGTTTTCCACATTTGGGCCTCAAGAAAGCCTTAGCAATGCCACAACAAACCAAATAAACCACACCTGGCCACAGTTGATTATACAAACCCTGGTCTTTCCTAACATTCCTCATGTGGGCCACATGCAGCATGGAATGGTGGCACTTTTGCAGTGCACACCTGATTGCCAGATCTGGTCCACAAGCAGGCCATTTGTTTAGCCACATGTTAGCCAAGAATTAACTAAATAAACCATAACTCTGTGTGCGCGTGCGTGTGCGCATGCTGTGCCATTAAAACTATGGAAAACTCAGTGGCTGAATATCACTGACACTAAGTGAACTGCATCAACAATATCCAACATACAGTAAAGAGAAATGGCCCCACTTTATGCTAAGATAAGTTACGACAAATTATCAAAACACATTTCTGAAAACATTTGCATAATTTATTAATATTGCCAAAGAACAAACCACTGCAAGTTTACATTTTCAAAACTGGAAACCAATAAAAAAAAAAACAATAATAAACAAACACAAAATATGTGCATAGAAAGCATTGTAGAAACGAAATAAAAACAAAACATATTTCCAGTAGCTTTGGTCATCCAAAAAAACAAACAGACAATGCAGAAGTGAACACACTACAAAACCTTGGCAAATGGAACCATCCAAAATTATAGAATTTGACCTTCTTGACTGGACCCATCTGCGTCATGGCAATCTTGCAAGCCATGGATACACAAATGAAAAAAACTGTTAACTCAGTAACAGAACGCTGATTATACAATAGTGTTTAAGTACAAAACACACACACACACAACTATTTAGAAGCCAAATTAAATAAAAAACCCTAAACAAAATATAATTTAAAAAATAAATAAATAAATAACACAAAACAAAAAAAGCTAGGCACTGTAGTGAAAGATGCGTTCAGGAATTACCTGCGTCTGTGCACCGTCTTTTTACTAATAGTGAAGCTGCAAGTTTTAAAAACTTTAAAAACAGCTGTCTCTGTGCTTTAATGAAAGCAGCACATTAATATTGAATGGTGAATAAATGGACTGGAACTATCAGTGCATTAAACGGTTTGGTAACACTACAAGGTCTTATTTGTTAACATTAGTTTATTTATTAACTAGTAAATGAACTACATTATTTATTAAGCTTTTTTAATGTTACAGTAGGGCAGGGACGGTATGGATTTTTTTTAACCGCGGTTGAAAAGAAAGAAATTCCCGCGGTATAGCGGTAAACATCCCACCCCCCCACATACTTTCGCACACACAAGCGCACACACCAAAGGTCGTTTTTGCTAGACAGGCTTTGTTAAATATTGTTACCTACATCCGGAAAAAAACGAGCACACTTTGAAATAGTCAAATTTTCATCAGGCAGTAATTTGGCATGGACCAATCATCAAATAGATTTCCTTATTTAAGAATATTCTCAGATACATTCGCATTGAATGTTAAATTCCTAAGAGTTTACATTCAGTATACATTTGACAATACATAATTTTCAGGAGAATACACTATGATGTTCACATTGGAAATGAAAGATAAACACCTTTTCCAACATGTCTTAATTACTAAAATTATATTCCATATTTATGTTTACATAATATAATGTTATTATTTAATTTAATCTATGTTGATTATATGAAAAGTGAACAGCATGAGTAAGATAGGATCATAAGATGATCAGACATGATTTTGACCACTTTATTAAGTTTTGTTATGTAGAAAGCCTTTCTTTAAATTGAATTTCGTTTGGAAAAATTGTATCTTAATTTTAATCACTGTTTCATCAACCAATTGCCTGGAATTAATAAATAAGAAGCAAATACAGCAGATATAATCAAGACATGGAAGCGCCAGTGCGATCTCTTGCATTGCTCGTGAACTGGAGCTCGTCTCATAAATGAACCGAAACTCAGCGTATAGGCTACTTGCCTCACAGACATGAGAAATAAATAGAAAGCTTGAAATGTCTACTTTTAAACAAAATTCAAAACGAAATTATAAAATTGTACAGTATTTATTTTTGTGCCTGTGTGCCGATCGGAATTCTGGGGATACAACATAGCCAATAGGCTATGTTAGGGACTTTAGCCTTTAAATATCTTTGCTGCATTGGATCAGTCTCCTTTCTAGAACAGCCAAGAGCTTTCTAGCCTCACGGCATGTTAACTAAAGTAGTTAACTAATGCTAACTTGTAAAGTGTTACAAATGTTTTAATGCACACCTTGCAGCCAATCAAAATCAAGTATTCAGACACACCATGGTATTATACACATATAGTAAAAACACAATGTAACTGACTTACAGGTGTCTTGGACCCTCCTCCGTTTCTCTCTTTCTCTTCTCCCTCCGTCTCGGTCACTTGAAAGATGAAGCCATTTTTTAATAAATGATTCGATCTCTTGATCGGTGGCCTCAGCTGTCAGTCTGTTGTTTCTGACAGTTCCTAAAAAAAATATAACATTGTAAATGCAAGGATGGATTACACAACTTTTAAAATCTTAGGACCCAGTTAGGGAACACAAGCATTAGCAAAGTGCATAGTTTGCCAGTGCCAATGTAAAGAACATTTTGGCTACGGCCAAAGACACTCTTTGCTTCCAGATGCCCAAAAGGAACAAGTTTGACGCCTGCTAGGAAGATCAGACTGCGTCAAAAAATGGAAATCACATTATGAAATAAATGTTTTTCTCCAAAACACGTTGGCCACAATTATTGGCACCCCTAGATTTTTTTATGAGTAAAATATCTCTGAAGTATATTCCCATTAATATTTACCTTTTTTGGCACACCATGGTGACTAGGAACATGAAATTATATGACTTTTTGTTTCACAGGAGTTTAAATATTAGGAAACTCAAAGGCCAAATTCCCTTAATCATCCATCACAATGAGTAAAACCAAAGAATATAGTTCTGATGTGCATCAAAAGATTGTTGAGCATTACAAAATAGAAAGTGGCAAGAAAATAGCTAAAGAATTGAAAATCCCCATTTTGACCATCAGGACAATAATTAAGAAGTTCCAATCAACTAAAGATGTTACGAATCTGCCAGGAAGAGGACGTGTGTCTATATTGTCTTAATGCACGAGGAAAGTTTGAGTGGCCAAAAGACTCTCCAAGGATCACAGATGAAGAATTGCAGAGATTACTTGAGTCTTGGGGGACAGAAAGAATAAACATATATATCAATCAACCCCTACATCACCACATGTTGTTTGGGATGGTTTCAAGAAAAATCCTCCTCGCTCCTCCAAAAACAAACTCCAGCATATTCAGTTGTCAGACATGACTTGAACTTCCAAAGAGACCAGATTCTATAATCAGATGAAACAAAAAAATGGCTTTTTGGCAGCAAACCCACCAGAAGTGTTTGGTGCAAACAGGGATTTCACGAGTTCACACTTACATAAAATTAGAGGGAGTAAGTTTAATGCGTATTTGGCGTGCTGTCCGGGGGAGGGTTCCGAGCTCCGAGTTCGGCCCGAACCCAGAGTACCAACATGAACTTGTGAATCTGAAGGATCTGGAGAGATTCCTTTATGGAGGAACGGTCTCTGATCTCTTGTCAGTTGTTCTCCAAACTCATCAGGCATTATAGAAGAAAACTCAGAGCTGTTCTCTTGGCAAAAGATAATTATGACCGTTAATATAGAAAAGCATTTATTGTAGTCAGGCCAACTGTAGTCAGGCCAATCACATCGTGTATAGAGTTGGTGGGCGGGCTTAACATAATGACTGCAGAGTTGTGACGGTTCTGCGTGAATTCCCTGCTACTTGAAAACAAAGAAGATGAGCGCTGCTGCTGGAGAACAGCATCTTTCGAATGGGCTTTGGCCGCGACTGGAGGACTTGGAGTTAAGCTTTTCTTTGAGAAAAGAACAAAGAACGCCACTGAAGTCATTCTTAAAAAAGGAAGATGTGTTCGGAGTTTTGCCGACTGGATACGGCAAAACTTTAATATATCAACTAGCTCCGCTGGTGGGAAAACGCATGGTACTCACTCAGCCACAACCGTTTGTTGCTCTGGTTGGTTGTAGCGCTATCCTATTGTGTGCAGAGGGAATTTGAAAGACAACCGTTTATCCCACCCCTCAGATTGAGGCATGCCAATGGTGAGTTCCCAGACCTAACATCTTGATGTGGGTCTGATTTGCCAGGCTAGATTTACCCCCACTTTCAATTATTTTACTTATATGAAAGGTTAGATTTTTGTGATTTTTTTTTTTTTTATGAAAGATCAAAAGATTTATTTTTTACAGTCATTTTTTATCATATTTACCAGGGGTGCCGTTAAGTCTGACCACAACTGTACTTGAACATTACTAGAGAATACTTCATAAAATAAACTTAAAGTATATATTTATACTTGAAGTATACTTCATTTTTGTAAGGGATGCAACATGTAATATGGATATATCCATTGCCTGTTGCATCAGTTTCTCATTGTATGAGAGCTCCATATGTGTGGGGATGGACAGCTATGTTTGGGATTGTTTCCACAATGAAGCTTTTAGTGATAAACTGTTGGCTGTCATACCCTTGTAAGGGCAGAGTACAAGTGCTTCACTATTTACTTTTTTTTTTAAATCAACCTTTTTTAATAATTATGTCATTTGAGCATTAATATGCATCAAGCATACAAGAAATAGAGAATGGACTTATTAGACTGAAGATGTAACAGATGTAAGTGCAATGTAACACTTACCAGTAATTACATTTTTCAGCTGCAGTCTGTGGAAAGCTGTTTTGCCATTGATGCCACGCCAGTTGAGTTGTTTGCCAAGGGAGTTGGTAATACAGTGCCCCATAACCCGCCAAACGCTATCCTTAATGTCAACTCCTCCAATGACGCTCAACGCAGTAATCTAAAAAAGATAATTTAAAAGTCATGGATACATGTTTTATATTAACACTACTCACAGTTACCCAATTCAGAATAAAATAAAAAATACATTATGCCACTTCACACTTAGTTGGCATTTAGGAAAGTCTCATTGCTGGATACTTGCTTTCTTAACCTGTTTTCTACTGTAGGACTGCCTGCCACTCTATCACTGATGCAATTCCATATTCAACTGACAAGTAGAAGTTGCAGTGTCCTTTAGGTTTAAACACAAGATGTTACTCTACAGTAAATAAATGCTGCAAGTTTAATACCTCAATGATCCCCAGTTTAAAATATAAATTTTAGTTTTCCATGGAGTGGAATATAGTGCTATTTAGTTCAATAAAGATGAATATTAATATACTGTATGATGAAAGTGTAGTCAAATTGTATACCGGTGTAGTTTATGCAATATGCTGGTAAGGCAAAGTGTTATTTACCATTTGTTTTTTGAGGTCAGGCTCTTCCCTCAGACGTTTTTCCAGAGCCAGCAGGGAGGTAGGATCTTTTAGAGGCAGTAAATCTCTCTCGATGGGATCCTGCCCACGAGCAGGTTCACCCGTTTTCTGAACAGTCATCAGAATAACTTTGAGTTGATCCATAATCATTTCTTGATTAGTCAGAAGTCTATGCAGAAGAGCTAAAAAATAAAGACAAACATGTAAAAGTGATGTTAATTCAGCCAGCTCACATACATTTACTTCCTGTCTTCGGTCGAAGTCCACAGTAGTCGATTGTCGAGATCGCGCGGGCGAACTCGACAATCGACTACTGTGGACTTCGACCGAAAACAGGAAGTAAATAAAGGTATGTGAGCTGGCTGAATTAACATCACTTTTATTCATATCTTTCACATCTACTGCAGTCAGATTCACCGTGTTCACTCTGAACACAATCACTCACATGGCTGTTCACTTAAAATGACACATCAAAGATGTTAAGAGGCTAAAAGCAGGTTTAAAACTTGCCCCATTTAAGTCAACAGGGTGCAAATTTTAAAAAGAGGATAACACGGTGTAGGCAACACCGATTTTTGTCGTTGTTCTCTGTACTGACAGCACTCCAAATTTACAAATAAATGAGCTCAATGTTAAAATTGACCGGAGTTCTCCTTTAAGGCCAATCTCCAGGGTTTCCCTAAGCATATTACATATCACAATCATATTACCCCCAAACAGTCTAAGCATTTGTTAATGTTAATGCACTAACATCTAAGATCAGATTCACTCTCTTTTAGTAGTGTCACAATGTCATCATGGTCAGAGTTTGAGGAAGAAGATGGAATAATATTAGAGCTAAACGATTTTGGAAAATAATCGAACTGTGTTTTGCTGTTTTTATACTAATATTGCGATTTAATATGCTATTTTTAGGGCTGTCAAAATTAGCGCGTTAATAACGCATTAACTAAAATTCATTTTAACGGCACTAATTTTTTTAACGCGCGATTAACGCAACGCACAATATCTGTTTGACCCGTGGCCTAGCCAGTAGTTGGAGAGTTAGAGATGCACGTAAAGTGATAGATGTAAAGAATTCTGCAGCAAACAGAAATGGAGAAAGAAAATTGGGTCTTCTGAACGGAAAATTCATATACAAAACGATGTCTGATGGTTCTGTCGACAAGACAAATGTTGTCTGCATTTATTGTCGATGTGAATTAAGTTATCACCGCAGCACGTCGAGTTTAAAATATTGTTCAGAAAAAGCGAGCTGCCCTGTCATCTGAAAATGTAAACAGGCTCGTCTGTTTGAGCAACTGGCTCAGTGCAAAGAAAGAGAAATAATGGGAACCTGTGGTTTTTCTATATTCTTTTCCCCATGTGTTTAATAGACATGAACAAGTTCTTTGAAAAACATATATGACCTTTGATAGATGTCTAGTCTTCATGCTATGTTGAGTATGGTTTCACTAATAATAAACATGCATTTGCATAAAGCATCCATATTTGTCCACACCCATGTTGATTAATGTATTCAAAACTTGAAAAGTATTAATTTAAGGTACATTTAGAACTGATAAAAATGTGCGATTAATTGCGAGTTAACTCATGACAATCATGCAATTAATCGCGATTAAATATTTTAATCGATTGACAGCCCTAGCTATTTTTTTAAGCTCTTTATACTCTGTATTATTCAACAAAATTATTATTATTCATTGTTGATTTGCGCACCGCAAATCAACAATGAAAAATCATGATCGGTGAATCACTAGTTTTTGTATATAAATATTTGTTCCAATACTTGAAAAAATATGACTTCTCTTTTAAGATATATTAGTCTCATTTCCTGAGAACTAATAGATCATATTTGACAACATGAACAAATTCATAAATCTTGACATTAGATTTTTCCATAATTTTTTACGCCTACAGCAATGGTAGTAGAATGGCACTTAATACTTACAGCCTTTTTCGCTTTTTCTTCGGATTGTCATCCACATCTTCTTCCTCTGCTGTTTGAAGGTCAGTTTGGGTTTCCGCTTGAGGAAGTTTTAGACGAGCAGCTTTGTAGGTTGCTGTAAAGAAATATCATTAGATTTGTTTTTCAAATTAGTGAAGCCTATTGTTAAATAATAATATGTGATGTGCATACCAGCTGTATATAAAATTCGAACACGATATGCGTCCCACATGTGTCCAGGTTGCTCCTGACTTCGTATGGCCTTTACTAAATCATCAGGTCTGTAGTGAGCTGGCCATTGACATATTTCTTCTGCAACCCAAAGTGCTGGTACCACTTCAACTTCTTGGGTTTCCAGAAATTCTACAATGTAAAACATGGCCTAGAACAGAAAGAGGCACAAAGTTACTAGCATTAAGAGTATGAACAGTAACTTTTGTACTTTTTGTTTATGTAAACAAATTAACATAATTAGAAGTCATTTTTATGATAATCACAGGTATAAAAGGTGAATGATGGTTTAAGTGCACATAAAAGTCCTTATTAATACATGTTTCAGAACCAAGATATTAGAAGTATAAATATGGTATACACACCTACTGAGATAAACCAAGGCAGGCTGGACTCTGTCTGCTGTCTAATTGTGATGCTGATCTGCACATAAATTAATTCAATTTGAAAAATAACTATCTTTTTATATTTGAACTATCTAAAATTCAGATTTAAAGACTACCAAAACACAACGCTATGACTGAAATTTAGGATGGGTCTGCATGAAGAAGTGGAATGACAACAAATCCAACCTCCAAAGGCAACCGGACGCACTTCTGCATATTGGTATCTAATGTTAAGCACATCAGATTTGGTGACAGATCTGACACAAAACAAATTCCCAAATCTGTGGACTCAATGGGATAATCAAAGAAATTTGCAATGTGTCTATATTCTTTGCAGACAATATATTCCTCACCCTCATAGACAATTATATTCTGAACCAATAGTATCTTATCGTTCATCTTTATACATCTGTCCCTCTCTGATGTGTTGATGACAAACTCATCTATTGACAGTTGCTTAAATTGTGAGACTGCTCCTGTGAATCCTTGTGGAACAGGTCCATCTGAGTGCAGCATTTACATTTTTTTATGAGCTTTCCGGGTATCCTCATCTTTTAAACTTGTTGAATCAAGTTCTGAAATTCTGCGTATAACTTGCTGCAGTGGTGAGCTAGGTTTTCTAACCATTCCTTTAATTTTTTTTAAGTAGTTTTCAAAAGGAAAGCCTGATATTAAATCTAAGTGGCCATGCACCTTCACATCATCACTGAGATGAGTCAGACCATGTATGTTGTACACTAAAAAACAATGACCATAGAGTTCCCCAAAATGCTTAACAAATGATCTAAGTAGTGTGTTTGCAAAGTCATTTAACAGCAAACAATATGTTAGACTTGCCAAGATATATATGCCCACAGACAACAACATAAAATTTTGGTAAACCTCAGTAGTCAGCACATCCCTCAAAACTACTGAACCAGTGTAAAGTAAGAACTGCCTAAGTTCTGTTGCTTTCCATCGTAACCTCTCATCAAGTGCCCTAGGTCTTCTTGCAAATTCAGAGGGTATGTAACTTTTGAGAGCAAGCATTTTGCCTGAAATGATAGACACTTGCCTGGATGAAATACGGTAACTCAACTTGCCGCAAGTTCCCATCCACAAATCAAGCAGACGACGTACCACGCCTAAGCACACTAAATGCATATAGTCATGTGGAAATCCACTAACCATGGGAACTGATGTTTCACAAAATGGGGAATGTTGTACATGGTGGTCTTCATCCTCTGCATTTGAAAAAGAAATATCGGTTCTTACTCTAGAATTAAGTTCTGGGAATGTCATGCGATTATTAATGTAAATGCCAGACTGTACACATTTATCACATCCACTGTATCCATTGTGTGACTTAATACCCTTAATAAAGGCCCTCGCAGGAGCATCACAGATTACTGAGCACACAGTCAAGAAGAAGGTCTTTCCATTAACAACAAAACCAGTGCTCAAGGATTTCAACTCACAGATCAGATCCTTCAGATATTCTGACAATGACTGAGGCTTTGAGATCCCACAGTAAAGAGCAATCAGCACAGGTTTCCTACTGTAAGCCTGGAGCATTCCTAAAATTGGCCAGAACTGTACACTTGAACTTTTAAAAATTGGAAGACCATCCATGTTTAATTGTAATTTGAAGCTGTGATGATTCCGGACAACTGATGTAAGCTTCTGAAATATGTGGTTGAACATTTTCTGTATACCAAAGTAATGGAATGATCCACTCACCAAGGAAACAATACTATGTTGAGTCTGTGTTTTGAGTAATGTTCTTGCCTCTTTTGGCAAAGATGGGTGATGGACTTTCAGTATTGACAAAAGGGCAGACAAAGCAATCAATGAAATGCCAAAATGTGTTGCCCAGTCTCTCAAACATCCCGCTAAATCTTTAGTAATATCAACATGGCTATCCTCATCACTTGCTGATTCACTTTCCCCATCACTTTCTGATCCACAGGTTGGTGGCGAAACAAAGCTTGAAGTAACTACTTCATGTTCAACGCTATGCTCTTCATTAGTACAATCCATAACACTAATGTCCTCATCATTCAAAGATTTAATAAACTGGGTGACTCTTTTAACAGCCCTTTTCCTTAAATTGCTGCGAGTGATATTCCACTTTTCTCTCTCCATGACACAGTAATTACACCTTAAATTACATGCATTACAGTCAATAACCAGGTGAGCTGTGGGAAAAAAAGAACAAACATTTTACATTGATACTTTTTTATTTTGTACCACAGCATGAAATGTATTAGCAGCTTACCTTAATGGTGACACTGAATTTTAAACTGTAGGCTATTTTATTCCCACCAGCAGTTTTCTGTAGCAAATCACATTGACACATGTTATTAAGGTGAAAAACATCCTGACTCAAAACAGTACATGACAAAAAAAAAACATAGTCTAATGCATGCTAAATAATTTTATAATTCCTGTATAATAAAAATGTGAAACAGAATAATCCCTGAACAAACTTGCTACAAATACAAAATCTATTATTGTTATTTTGTAATCATCTCAAAAGCTTTTATAGTAAGACAAGAGTTCTAGGGAGCAACATGAGCAAATCTAAATCTAGCCTAATGGCGCGCAGCGCAATCGATACTTGTTCATTTCGCATTCGTGACAACATAGATCTAGCTTAGAGTTGAACTGCCAAAATAATGTAACTTCGAATATAAATTATTCCATCAACTCTATATATCACACAGCATGCGGACTCCAACTAGATATAACGAAGCAATCGCTAACAAAAAGAAACATTTATCGATTATATCTTACCTTGACTTTATGTAGTATCCGTCCTCCCTCCAACTGACAATCTTCTGACGTTGTGGTTTTGAGCGCCTTTTTCGTGCTTTCCGGCTACATTTAAATTTAAAGTGCGTGAACAGGAAAATCGTTTGATTTTTTTTTCACAGACAACTACAAATGCAGTAAATATTTTATTTAAACAAAATAGAGATCTTATCACGAATAAAGTAGTAAGCTGAAGAAGAAAAAGTGGAAAATTTTGTCATGAATGCAGAGGGTTGAAAAAGTTCATATCAAAATAATAATATTTTCTCATAGCAGCTTCTGCTGATTTGTCGTACATTTACTCTATTAGTATTATAATTTTTTAATCTAAGAAATATTATTTATAGCCAAAGATGACAGTTGTATAAATGTAAATTATATTTAGCCAGAAATGTAAGAAAAATTAAAGGTTTATTTATTTATTTAAAATAAAATATTTTTTTTATTTTAAAATATACATTTTTTTTTATATTTAAAATATTTAAATATTTTAAGGGGGTTTAAAATATTACCCTTTGTGACTTGACACTAGTGAATCGCAACTTTTTTGACTTCAATGTCCCCTTATATTTTCCACAACAAATCCTGTACGTTTGTTATAAAAATACCAAATAATAAGAAATATCTTGATTTTTGGTGGTTTTAGTTTTGTCATCATTTTAAGTCATTGGAAGTTTGTCCGGGTCTGCTATGAGCAAGCAAGGTTTCACGGCTACATGTTCCTGGCTCAACATCTTTGTTGATCCTGGAACAGCATTCAAATCGACCAATTAGATTTGAAGTTTGCAGTTAAACCATGTTTCTAGATCAGATCATTTCCCTCTGATTGTAGGTTTAGGGGTAGGTTTAGGGGTAGGGTTAGGGTTAGGGTTAGGGTTAGGGCTATGGACAGGAATGTTGTTCCAAGATCAAAAACATATGTTGATACAGGAACATGTACTTGGCATAACTGTGCCCCAAGCTTTGCACAAACAGCAACTAAAGTATCTTCTTACACATCCCAAAAGCATAAACACTTTTCATAAGTTTAGACACTTGAACTTTTCTAGAAACTACAGAACATATTTCAGCAATAGCATAGGCTATAGATGTATGTAGCCTCACATCCAGCCAAGTGTCTGCTGCATCCATACCAAAATGTATTGTTAAATGTTTAAAAAAAAATGTCTTAAAAAATATTCATGCTATTACAGTTTCAAACTCTGTCCTTTTTAAGCTTAGCCATTGTCAGAAGTGTTGCATCCAAGCCAGAAATGGACTTACCCCATCCATCCATCCATCTTCAACCGCTTATCCGAAGTCGGGTCACGGGGGCAGCAGCTCCAGCAAGGGGCCCCAAACTTCCCTATCCCGAGCCACATTAACCAGCTCTGACTGGGGGACCCCAAGGCGTTCCCGGGCCAGTTTGGAGATGTAATCTCTCCACCTAATCCTGGATCTTCCCCGAGGCCTCCTCCCAGCTGGACGTGCCTGAAACACCTCCCTAGGGAGGCGGCCAGGGGGCATCCTTACCAGATGTCCAAACCACCTCAACTGACTCCTCTCGACGCAAAGGAGCAGCGGTTCTACTCAGAGCTCCTCACGGATGACTGAGCTCCTCACCCTATCTCTAAGGGAGAAGCCCACCACCCTTCTGAGGAAGCCCATTTTGGCCGCTTGTACTCGCGACCTAGTTCTTTCGGTCATGACCCAGCCTTCATGACCATAGGTGAGGGTAGGAACAAAAATTGACCGGTAGATCGAGAGCTTTGCCTTTCGGCTCAGCTCTCTTTTCGTGACAACGGTGCGATAGAGCGAGTGCAATACCGCCCCCGCTGCCCCGATTCTCCGGCCAACCTCCCGCTCCATTGTCCCCTCACTCGTGAACAAGACCCCGAGGTACTTGAACTTCTTCACTTGGGGCAATACCTCCTTCCCTACCTGGAGTACGCACTCCATTGGTTTCCTTGGACTTACCCCTTAGGTTTTAATTTTTTGGGGGCATTTGCCACGTCGAATGTGGGCCAAGTTAGGCTTACACCCTGATTAGCCATGCTGACTGTGCCGTATATTTCCCAAACGTGGCCCAAATTATTATGAATTAGGGCCATATTTGCCATGTCATAGTCAAGTCAAGTCACCTTTATTCAGCGCTTTTTACAATACAAATTGTTTCAAAGCAGCTTTACAGAGATAACAGGAAAATAATGTTGTAATAGTATTATTAATAGTATATATAATTAAATGTCCTCAATGGGGGGCCATTTTCGGCTCACATCTAGATGAGTTAGTGCTTTGCCAAAAGTGGCCCAGATACGTTTTAAAGGGCACCTATTATGGAATTTTGAAAATTACCTTTCATGTAGTGTGTAACATAGATTTAAGTGAACAAAAACATCCTGCAAAGTTTTATATATGAAAGTTCACCGTAAAAAAAGTTATTGTCTCTCAAAAGTAGGAGTCGACTCTGAGTCATTGTAATGAATCGTTTTTCCAATGAGTCATTTTCCTTTTCGTTGTGATGTCAAGACGAAAAATTATCAAATTGGCCGCGCCCACTCATTGCGCGCGCAGACACCAAGGAAAACTTGAAAACATCATGTCGACAACAAGACTCTGTGTTCTGAAGTGCATATCAAAAGCGACCTTTTTTCCACTGCCCAGGGAGCATGTGAAGAATCAGTGGCTAGAGTTTATATTTACAACTATACCACACAAGTATAGCCCGAACCTTGTGCTGTGTTTGCCTCATTTTAATGACGATTGCTTTACGAACATGAATGCTTTCAAGTGTGGATTCGCGAGCCGGTTGATACTGAAGGAAGGTTCAGTACCAAGTTTATTTGGATCAGCTTCCTCCTCCGAATCACAACCTGAAAGTATTATTAATAATTGTTGCTTTTATGTGTTTTTTAGCATGCTTAATGTGTGTGTTGTGTAAATTACGCTCAGTGCAGCTTCTAGGTCTCCAATGTCAGTTTTTTGGAAATATGTGAAATGTTTGTCGATGTTATTGGAGTTGTCATAAAGAATAGAGCAATAACTTGTAGTAATGCAGTGCTTTATCAATATGTTTATGCGTTGGGCTAACGCAAACAATAACTGATTGGGTGTCTACCACCGAACTTTGGGCTATGATCGCTAACATAAATCAACTCATTCCTTCTCCGATTTTGATTTTTTTACTACAAAGCGGTGATGGGCGTTCCGTTTCTGACAATCTCTGCACAGAGTATACCAATCACAACTGACTGGGTCATCTGACCAATCACCGCAGATTAGCGTCACGCAAAGGAGGGGTTTGGAAAAATGAGTCGTTGAACGAATCATTTGGGAGTCGGTGAGCAAATAAATGCATATTATAAGACAACAAAAGTGTTTTTTGTCATTGCATGCATGTAAAACTGTTGTTGGGGACTCCCAAAACAATATTAGGAACATTTTAAATGCCATAATAGGTGCCCTTTAAGATAACTGGGCCACATTTGCAGCATTATATGTGGGCCACTTTTGGCTCACATCCAGATGAGCCAGTGCCACCGACCCAGGTAGCAGACATAGTTGGCCCACATCTGGCGTGAAGCTGGCACAGGTGGCATTCAGTCGGCACTGGAGTACGGCATGTGAACCGAACATGGCCCAGGTGTGGCAGAGGTGGCACTGGCTTTAATGAGGCAAACAACATGTGGGCCAGTTACTGACCAAAGTATTTGGCCCAAACATCTCTGGGCCACATATGTGTGGCCGGTCTTGTCCCACAGTCAAATGAGATATGTAGTCAAATTGTTTTAGCAAAAAACTTAAGATCTAACCAAGTGAATAAATCTTATGTTTAGTATGTATGTATGTATGTATACACACAAATTAACAGTTAAAGGATATTTTATTTATAAACAAAAGTATGAAAATACTTATTTTAAACAAATGTTTGTTTCAATACAATATGTAACAATAACAATATTCAATACAAAACAATGAGAGGCACAAACAATGGCTTTCCAAAAAAATGGCCCCTGAGGTCATTAGTTTCTCTGTGCCAGTGGCAGATGCACAATAATGAAGAATGTCTGATAAAGTAACTCATAGGGGCCCTTGTCACTCTGACATAAAGTGTCCAGGTTGCTGGGTGGGATGATATGAAGCTGATGACACCACTGTCATCGGCCTCATCCGAGACGATGATGAGTCTGCATACAGAAAGGAGGTTGAAGGGCTGGCTGTCTGGTGCAGTCATAACAATCTGGAGCTGAACACACTCAAAACGGTGGAGATGATTGTGGACTTTAGGAGGAACACTCCAACACTGACCCCCCTCACCATTCTAAACAGCACTGTGGCAGCAGTGGAGTCATTCAGGTTCCTGGGCACTACCATCTCACAGGTCCTGAAGTGGGACATCGACTCTGAAACCGCTGAAACAGTTCTACTCAGCAGTCATTGAGTCTGTCCTCTGCACATCAATAACTGTCTGGTTTGGTGCAGCTACGAAATCAGACCATCAGAAGATTACAGAGGACAGTCCAGACTGCTGAGCGGATTATTGGTTGCCCCCTGCCCCCCCCCCTTCAAGAACTATACACTTCCAGATTGAAGTTAAAAGGCTGTTAAAATCACTCTGGACCCCGCTCACCCTGCCCACTACCTTTTTGTACTGTTGCCTTCTGGCCGGCGCTTCAGAGCTCTGAGCACCAGAACCGTCAGACACAGGAACAGTTTTTTCCCTCAGGCTATCCATCTCATGAACAATTAAGGTGCCCCATTGAGCAATAATTATGTGCAATACACAGTTTAAGTCTATTTATATTATCCAACATATTCACTTCTGCCATTACATTGCTCTGTACATAATATACTGTATTTGTGTTCTTTATATAACAGATTGTAATAGATTTGCACTACGTGTGTGTATGTGGGTATGTATGAAGGTGAGTGTATGTACGTATAATTATTTATTTTTATTATTCTTTTTTTTTAATTATTATTCTTTTTTTATATCTATGTCTTGCTGCTGTTTTTGGTATTGTTTGTATTGTTGTGCACTGGAAGCTCCTGTCACCAATTCAAATTCCTTGTAAAGCTCATTCTGATGATATACTGCCACATCGTCATTGTCTTCCTCCTCCACCAAAGTGCCCTCATCATCACTGACAGACTGGCACAACAGTCTCCTCGTTTCCAAAGAAGAACGGAGCAGACAGCTGCAACGCTATATAGTGCACTAGAGTAGAGTAGGGAGTGATTTCGGACACATCGTCTGCTGATTGGTCAACGTGATGACGTCATTGACTGTGACATACCTGTGTCTCAGTCACCGGCAGTGTTGCCAGATGTACGATAATTATCGTATTTGTACGATAATTTTGACCTCTGTACGATGTACGATCAATAATGAAAAAAATCCCATAATGTACGATAATTTCAGAGTTTTCAGTTGTTCGTCCAAACACACATCCTACCGCTTCTCTCTCAGACCCCGAATCATTCGCAGGCAAGCACGTATACACACACACACACACACACACACACACACACACACACACTAGGGTGACCACTTGTCCCGCTTTACGTTGTACTGTACAGCAATTTTACCCTTTGTCCCGCCTCACGCAAATTGAGCATCTGTCCCGCTTTTTCATTGGACCCTGCCTAAATACACGGATGCGTCCATAGGCGTACTGTTAACTTATGTCCAATAGTTCAGAGGAGAGCAAAAAATGCGGTAGTCGATAGGCTGAGTCGTCGTACGTCAATCAAACTGTTGACTGGTGCACGAACGCCTCCTCAACGTTGTCAACAATCTCAAATTGGAGGGTGCGCTGTTCGGTCGGTTAAGCAGCCATGGCCAGTGCGGCCACGAAAAAGAGAAAATGCACTTTTAATAGCGAATGGACCGCAAGATACTCTTGGTTAAGACCTGTAGATGGCGAAGCAGAGAGAGCTTTTTGTATTTATGCAAAAGCAGTTTTTCTGTGGGACATGTTGCATGTGAGTACCACAGAAAAAAAGCACATCATCAAGAAACATACAAATCAGTGCAATCGTTTTTCAATAAACCAAATGACCCACAGGCTGACAAAGTTTCGGCAGCAGAAGTGACAAGCGTTTATCATGCCGTACATCACACACATTCATATCGCTCTACCGACTGCAGTAACAAGTTAGCCCCAGTAATTTTTCCAGATTCTGAAATAGCTAAGAAAATGTCGTGTGGCCGCACCAAAGCAACATCTATTGTAACAGATGTCCTCGCTCCGGTCTCAGTGGAAAAATGAGTGTTTTGTCTTTTATAGGCCTAGGCCTATGCCTTAAGCTGTAGAAACTTTGGGTGATATTTTGGGTCAGGTAGTGTCTTAATCTTTTAGTTGGTGGGTTTAAAAAATGTTTCTGGGTAAATTAGATAGACAATATATCTTAAGTTTAAAGTTATTACGTCTGTCCCACATTGTCCCTCTTTACCATGCTACTTGTCCCACATTTTGTCTGACTGGAGGTGGTCACCCTAACACACACACACACAGCACAAGTGGATGTGGCATCCGATGATGACAGCGACTTAGAGATCGAATTTGAATCTTTTTTTGTGTTGTGCACTTTTTTCTTTTTTGTGCACTTTTTTTCGGCATATCTTTTGCACTTTGGAAAAAAAAAGTTATTCAGACTTCCTCCAGTTAATGTGAGCGTATTATACAGGTTGTTCAAATTAGCTGTAAAATTATTTGGAAAATAAAATTGTTGGAAAATAACTATATTTTATGCGTTTGGTTTGTGTACGATAATTTTTTTTAAAAAACGATAATTTTGAGGTTTTGGTACGATACTTCGACATTTCTAATCTGGCAACACTGGTCACCGGAGTCCTCAACAGTCAAGACTGACCGTGCTGGCCACACAAGACTGCCAACGCTCGTGAGAGGTAACTGAAATACTTTAGAAAATTTTATATCAGGTACAGCTTACTTTTACCGTTTCTGACAGTAAATTATACAAATATACAGTTCTATCGGGAATTGCTGAAGTGCGTTAATTTTATAATCTAAGGCTAACGTCAACAATCTACATTACATTCACGGGAGGATGTTAAGCTAAACTGTTTTTTATGTTAAATATAAATGTTAACACCAGTTAATATTTCAAATCAGTCGTAATTCGCCTTCACATAAACTATGGTGTACTACCGATGTGCCGGTATTACACTCATTTTTAGAATTGAATCATTCTAAGGTCACAGCTTGAACAAAAGCATTGCATGGCTTATGGTTATGTAGATTCATCCGTAAAACCATGATATGCATTTGTCAATTCCTTTGCATCCTTGATGGTTGACGACCGTTGGTTCGCGCGCGCATTTTAACCGCCGCTGTCCTACGGGTCAAAACGACACGATGTTGTGGTTGTGATGTTGTGTTGTGGACTGTTGACACGGTACTTCTAAAACCCGGTACCGAGGCAGTCATTTTGACTGTTTTAAAATGTTGAAATGTAATAGCTATGTTAAAATAAAACCAATGTAACTATAGGACTTTTCCTAAATGTGTGTATATTTTATTTTAACATTGTTATTTTATTAAAATTACAAAAACAAAAGAATTTTGAGCATTAACTGAATGGCCATAACTGAGTGTATCATTTCTTTGCTCCTTTTTCCCGCTCTTGAAGCTGCATCACCGTTGCCTATCAACAATTGTTTCTAGTGTTTGCTTAGTCTATTGTAAAGCTAAAACCTAGCATTATCTTCAAGCTAGAACCAAATAGAAAATTGGCATTTAATTAAAACCCTCCTGTTGTCCTTGAGTTTAAAACGCTCTACCTTATTGTGCCAGTAGTCTGCTGGAATTAAAAAGTTAGTGCACATTTTCACATTCATTAGAATTAAAAGGTAATGTCCTGCTGTTTATTATTACATATCATAACAGTACATGCCCATTTATTCTTAGATATGCAAATCATGTTTGACCAGTCAGAATGACTGCTATGGCCATTCTAGTAGTTATAGAATTCTGGTAGTTCTAGTGTTAAAAACAGTGAATCAGCTCAAATTTCCAACCGGTTTAGGGGTACACAATGTCAAGGCAGTGTGGCAATTCTTAAAATGAATATAACATTTCATTCTCATTTTGAACTATGAAAATTCTATCTTTAGATTTAATAAATGTCTAATTTATTTATCTTCTTTGTTTCAGGTTGAAGGACAAAATACTTGAGTAAAGCCAAGGTATGGAAAAGACTTGGATGTACAATGATAGGAGCAATGCACGCAGAAGGGCATTAAAGAGAGTCAGGGTATTGATTGAAAATGAGCAGGACAGGGGAGAGACTGTGGATGGAAATTTCGCATCAAGTTTTTGTGTTCATGATTCAGAGGAATCTGAGATGCAAATTAGTGATGAAGAAAGTGGTCACAATCTTAATGTTGAGGATGATGAATATGTAGGGATGGATCTGCCTGATCTTGGAGAACAGTGTAGTGAGAATGATGGCAATCTGTGCAGCTCTCTGGCAGATTGGGCAGTTCACTTTGGCATTTCTCTCCTGGCTCTATCAGCACTTCTCAGCATTCTTAAAATCTACCATGGGTTTCTGCCAAAGGATGGACGAACATTGCTAAAAACAAAAACAAGCTATAACATTAAAAATGTAGCTGGTGGCGTTTTCCATTACTTTGGAATTCTGAATTCTGTTGGGAAAATCCTAGATGAAGTGTGGGCTACTGTTCCAGACAGACATGCCTTTAAGCTTCAGCTGAATTTTGATGGTCTGCCTCTTTTCAAGAGTACAAGTACACAGTTTTGGCCGATTCTAGGTATGTTGCAAGGATACACTAAGAAACCAATGTTGATTGGACTGTTTTGCGGTACTTCAAAGCCAAAGTCATTGGTTGAGTATCTTCACAACCTGGTCCAAGAATTGAAAATGTTGAAAAGTGGGTTTATATTCAAACAGAAAACCTTCTTTGTGAATGTTGTTTCTGTTGTGTGTGATACCCCAGCCCGAGCCTTTATCAGAGGTGTGAAGTCACATACTGCATACCATGGATGTGACAAATGTCACCAAACAGGTGTACGAAAATCTCATCGAATGACATTTCCTGAAGTCAATGCAAGGCGCAGAACTGATGACAGTTTTAGACAAGGAACAAATGAAGAACATCACGTCCAGCACTCGCCTCTTGCAGATGTTGCCATTGACATGGTCGCCTGTTTCCCATTCGATTATATGCATCTTGTTTGTCTTGGTGTAATGAGGCGACTGTTAGATTTGTGGATCAGCGCCCCTGGTCCCCTGCGTTGTCGCATTTCATCTGGCCAAGTTTCTGTTGTTTCAGATAGACTTCTTGCACTGAAAAATTACATTCCAAGTGAGTTTGCTCGAAAGCCACGGGCACTGGCTGAACGGTGTAGGTGGAAAGCCACCGAACTACGCCAGTTCTTGTTTTACACGGGTCCAGTTGTGCTGAGGGATATACTAAAGCCTCAGGTTTATGACAACTTTATGCTTCTGTCACTGGGTGTGTACATTTTGTCAAGTCCAAAATATTGTATGGACATGAATGAACTTGCTAACGCCCTGTTAGTTGCATTTGTTGAGCACTTTGGCCAGCTGTATGGTGAAGAGTTTTTGGTCTATAATATTCATGGTTTGGTGCATCTCAGTGAGGATGTCAAAATTCATGGAAATTTAGATCTGATATCAGCCTTTCCCTATGAAAACTTCCTGGGAAAACTTAAGCGATTGGTTCGGGGGCCATGCAGTCCTATATCTCAGGTGATACGCAGATTATCAGAGATGGAAAATGTCAGCTGCAGTCCTGGTGTAAAAGAGGCAGCTCCAAAATTGGATAAAGAGCATGTGAATGGGCCACTGCCAGAAGGTTTCTCACAAGAAGTTCGTCAGTTTAAAGTGCTTACTATTAATGATATTATTGTGAAGCCCAAAGAGGGAGATGGTTGTGTGAAAATTGATAACAAGTTGGTCTCAGTCCAAAACATTGTTGAAGATGAAGGAATTGTGTACATTGTGGGAAGTGAATATAAACAGGTGGAACATTTCTTTAAATACCCAATTGACTCAAAAGAGTTGGGATTTTATGTGGTTTCAAACCTCTCCACTAATGTGAAGAGTTTCGTGGTTGGGGAGAAGCTGCAGAAGTATGTGAGATTACCATTCCAAAATAAATGTGTTGTTGTTCCACTTCTGCATTCAGATAAATAGAGTAAAGCAGGAATGAGTCCTAAAACTTGTAAATAAGTTAGCACTTTTTCACCTCAGTTTCTCTAGTCTCAAAGTCAACTGAATGGGTTAGTGTTTTGTTCTCCATAACCCTGAAGTTGCTCTTGTATTTTAGTTGGCTAAGAATTATTTTCTTTTTTTCATGATTGTGTCTTGTCAGATGTTTCATATTGTTGTCTTTGACAATACAAATGAGGTTGAAGTTGTGCCTTCAGTCTGGATAAAAAATGGAGAGTGCATGTGGCCTTCAAATAAAATTGATGTTGCAAAAGCTGTAAAATTCCAAGAATGTCCGGGAGAGGGATGGAAGCCCCATAAGGCCAGAATTATCTTCACGTCACGTAAGTTAAGGTCTATCATCTTTAAAATGAACCAACAGCATATGTATTACTTAAAATATTGTTGTTGTATTTTTTATTTTTTTTCTCCAGATGACTACAATGAAGCTCGTCTCAGACTGCCTGAAGCTGTCCTTCACACTGACCTTGGAAGTGATGGAGGGGAGTCACCAGTTAAATGTAAAAGAAAAAGAATGTAAGCATATTATGGTTGGTTCTTTTTTGTATTAATCTGTGGTGGAAAATATTACATTGACTGAATTGATCATAAATGTTGTTAGACGCAAGAACATACTTTTCCCTGGAGAGGAAGCTGACGATGATGACGATGATGACCATAAGATAAAAGGATCCTCGAAAGGAAAGCAGTCGAGAACTGAGTAAGAAGCTTCAACCTTTTTCAAATATATTATTTCATTGCAAAAAGTGCAAAGATATGTTTTTATCTCTGACAGACTAGATTCAATGCCTAATGCTCCAAAAATCAACATGCAGCGCAAAACTCCTGCGTCAAACACAGAAAACCACAGTACTCCAAATCTCCACCTAAGTAACCACAGTACTCCTGAACTCCACCCAAGTAACCACAGTACTCCTGAACTCCACCCAAGTAACCACAGTACTCCTGAACTCCACCCAAGTAACCACAGTACTCCTAAACTCCACCCAAGTGACTGGAACAGTCCTGACCTCTACCCAAGTGACTGGAACAGTCCTGTCCTCCATCCAAAAAGCTGGAGCAGTCCTGCACTGCAACAAAGTCAGTACTTCAACACTGGCCAGTTTTCTTCAAGCAGCAGTGAGACCCGTGCACCGAGGCACACCAGCAGTGACACACGTGCACCGAGGCACACCAGCAGTGAGACTCGTGCACCGAGGCACACCAGCAGTGAGACTCGTGCACCGAGGCACACCAGCAGTGAGACCCGTGCACTGAGGCACACCAGCAGTGAGACCCGTGCACCGAGGCACACCAGCAGTGACACATGTGCACCGAGGCACACCAGCAGTGACACATGTGCACCGAGGCAAACCAGCAGTGAGACCCGTGCACCGAGGCACACCAGCAGTGACACATGTGCACCGAGGCACACCAGCAGTGACACATGTGCACCGAGGCAAACCAGCAGTGAGACCCGTGCACCGAGGCACACCAGCAGTGACACATGTGCACCGAGGCACACCAGCAGTGACACATGTGCACAGAGGCACACCAGCAGTGACACATGTGCACAGAGTCAAACAAGCAGTGAGACCTGTGCACCGAGGCACACCAGCAGTGACACATGTGCACCGAGGCACAGCAGTGAGACCTGTGCACCGAGGCACACCAGGAGTGACACCCGTGCACCGAGGCACACCAGCAGTGAAACATGTGCACAGAGGCAAACCAGCAGTGAGACCCGTGCACTGAGGCACACTAGCAATGAGACCCGTGCACCAAGGCAGTATGTCTCACCTAGGCACCCTGATCTACACCAGACCAGGGAGCAGACAATCAGTATGGAGAATTGTGAGTATTCTCAAGCCAGATAGATATATAAAAGCAGATTAGGTGGGGCAAAAATGCATCTCTCCTCGCTCCTTTAGGTCCAAGTTGGTTTAGGCTCCTACTTCACAAGAAACCCACAAAGTTCACTGAGTCACATGTACAGGTGCAGTCTAGCATTGTCGACTGAAGCACTGGAGAATTGTTGTTTAATTTAGCAACCGCTTTAAAAAAAAGCTAAAATTTATAGCCTATGTTTTTAGCTTGTTATACCGTATTTTCCGGACAACAAGTCGCTTTGGTGTAAATGTTGCATTTATATTAATTTTTTTATGTAATTCTTTAACAATAAACATACTTTTTGATCAACAGACAAACGCTAGGCCTATATAACCGAAACAACATAGACTAGGCATGATATCAAATAAGCAAAAAAACACATTAAGGAAAAACTTCACACATCTGCATCGCTGAATCCGTTGAATTCTTCATCCTCCTTGACGCTTTTGAACATTTCCGCCAACTCCAGGGGAACTATATATAAAATATGAAGCAATGTCTTTCTTTTGTAAACGTCTTTCTTTTTTGATAGTATTACTGTTTTTTAATCAGTCACAAGATTTAACAAATCCGTAGTTGATATGCAGTGTATTCGTCTGAAAAAGTTGCTTTGGAGTGTTTTTTTTGTTGTTGTTGTTTTTGCTTTGGAATATAAGTCGCAGAACCAGCCAGACGAGTAAAAAAAACGCAACTTACAGTTTGGAAAATACGGTACCTTAAATTTCATTCATAGTGGTCTTAAAAATTTCTTAAATTTAACTTGATTCATCAAGAAACCCTGTTCATTAGTTTTTGTTGTATTTCTAATTTAATGTTGCTTATTTTCTTCTCAGCCCTCCTGCATAATATATTAACCAATCAGGAAATGATAATGGAGCAGCTACGAATCATCTATAAAACCCTACAGGGGATGAAAGTGGCTGATGAGGCAGAGATAGGCCTAGATCCAAATTTGTTGCCACTGGGGGATCTCAGTTCTCTTCACAACCTGGAGGAACAACTGAAAAGCAGCCCTGACCTTCAGAAACAGTTGGTAAGTTGGATTATCATATTGTGAAAGTTCAGTTTTTTGCTAAAGTCCATCTTCAATGGTGAAATACTCTGTTGTTGCCAGAATAATTCTGTAAAAAAATATAAATGTAAACTGTTAAAATGTAAACCACTTTACATAACCACCTGTGCATTTTACAGTTTTAAAATGGTTGTAATTTACATGCTGGCACTGTAAAAAAATAAATTAGCATGCCTTCTGAAACTGTAAAAATCTGTTGTTTACTTTATGAGGTATTTGTTAATCACCGTAGTGACTACAGTAGGGCACATCAGTAGTGCCTCTTCCAGGAGCAATGACCAATAAACATGTAGAGACGGTGCTCAGTATCACTCACACAAACACTAAACACCATCATGGTAACACGTGAGATTTAAATAATTCAGTAAACATTAACTAAATGACATCAAATATAACACAGAACACCCCAGTGTACGTAACTGATATTAAAAATATGATGAAAAATAACTATTCCCATGAAATAAAATGAAATGTAATGGGTCATGCAGGGAATTGTGGGAACGCCCGATTACTGTTTTTTACTGTCATTTTAACAATAATTTACTGTAAAAAAAGTACATGTACTCTCTTGTTCTTTTTACCATTAATTATACAGGAAATCTTACTTTATACATTTAAATAATTTAATTTTTTACATCATTTTATTGTAAAAACTTGACTTTTAAAATATATAAAAATAATTTACTGTATATTTTACAATTCATATTTGTTAATAAATTAACATTTTATTTCTGTAGCATTTTTACACTATTTTACTGTTAAAATTACTGACATTTTTTGCAGTGTACTTCTTTGTTATTTAGTTCTGAAATAAAGCTAATGCAGAAATATAATTTCAGGTGAACACACTGGCTCTCAAAGGTGGGGCAGATATTCGGGAGTGTGTTTGGAGGATTATGCATGCAACGATTGCGAACTCCTTGGCTAAAAAAATGAACATGAGAGGAATAAATGGGAAAATTGGCTTCCAGCGCCTGCAAATACGAGATGTCGTGATTGGTAAGTTGTCTGTCAACAGGGCCTTTGTTCAGTTTTAATGGAATTTTCCTACAAAATCCAGTAGTCACATTAGCTGATTATAAGAAGTTTTAATTTTCAAAACCTTTTGTGTTTGTATGTTGTAGCTGCTGTGAGGCGTAACCGTCTGACATCTGGGGCCACAGACCAAGAAATAGATTCCACTGTCAAAAGATGGCTGCACCTGGCTCCAGATAGGGATGGTGGCCGGAAAGAGAGGATGAAGAGAAAAGAGAGTGCAGGCAATTGTACTAATTAATAAATTGAAACCTGTGTGGGAATTTTTTTTTTTTATTATTGTTTTTGTGTGACACAATCTTTAGGACTATTCAGGCACATTGTTATGGTGTTGGGTTCATTCTTGGCACTTTCAGAACTTTGTTAGTTAAAAGACTGAGGGGTTGTGAACAACCTGTTCTTTCTCAAAAAGAGTTAAGTGTGTTATGTTATGTAAGCAAATTGCTTAATGCTTAAAAATTGCTTAAAAATAAGCAAATTTCTTATTTTGATATTAAAATGTAATAAACATTTTAAATGTTTCTAGTAATAATAAAAATTTGTTTATAATGCGCTGTTGAGGCATTTTTCATCTGGACCAAATGTGGCAAGTGAATGTGGCTTGGATCAGGCTTAGACTAGGCTGAAATCTGGAACCAGTTCGAAAACATGTCTGGTCCAACATAGGGCCGGAATTGGGCCAGCTTTGGTCAAATATATGTGCCCACATGTGGCTCGCATGTGGCTTGCATGTGGCTACCAGAGGTGGCCCACTAAAGGACCGTAATTCATTGCGATATGTGGGCCAAGTGTAAGTGGCATGTGTGGCCCGGCACTGGGCCAGACCAATTTTGCTACGTGGGGAGCCATATATTTGACAAAACTGGCCCAGATATGTTTTAAGATAACTGGGCCACATTTGCAGCATTATATGTGGGCCACTTTTGGCTTACATCCAGATGAGCCAGTGCCACTGTGCCATTTCTTTGCCAAAACTGGCCCAGATATGTTTTAAGGTAACTGGGCCACATTTGCAGCATTATATGTGGGCCACTTTTGGCTCACATCCAGATGAGCCAGTGCGACTGTGCCATATCTTTGCCAAAACTGGCCCAGATATGTTTTAAGATAACTGGGCCACATTTGCTGCAACATATGTGGGCCACTTTTGGCTCACATCCAGATGAGCCAGTGCGACTGTGCCATATCTTTGCCAAAACTGGCCCAGATATGTTTTAAGATAACTGGACCACATTTGCAGCATTATATGTGGGCCACTTTTGGCTCACATCCAGATGAGCCAGTGCGACTGTGCCATATCTTTGCCAAAACTGGCCCAGATATGTTTTAAGATAACTGGGCCATATTTGCTGCAACATATGTGTGCCATATTTGGTTTATATTCAGATTAGTCATTGTCGATTGTGCCACGTTTTTGCCATAAGTGGCCCACATTTGGTTTGTGACATTTGGGCCATATTCTTTATCTATCATATGGGCCACTTTAGGCTCACATTCAGATTACACATTGCCATGAGTGCTGCATCTTTGCCTAAAAAGGCCCACATGTAATTTAAAATATTTGGGCCATATTTGCCATTTTATATATGGGGCACTTCAGGCTCAGATACATTTGGTCCGGGCCATAAGAAGGCCTGCAGTGCCGCATCATTGCCTGAAGTGGCCCACATCCGTCTGCTATCTGGGACGTCAGGCCGGGGGAGGAATGTGGCACGGTGGAGGGCGGGACCGTCGCATGATTACGCACGCCCGGTCCCGTATTAGGCTAATTAAGCCGTCAAGAGGAATAAAGGCCACTCGCAGACGGTGATCGAGAGAAAGAGAGCTTAATTACGGACATGTCCGTAATTGAGCTCTCTCTCTCGATCGCCATCTGCGAGTGGCCTTTATCCCTCTTGACGGCTTAATTAGCCTAATACGGGACCGGGCGTACGTAATCACGTGCCGGTCCCGCCCTCCACCGTGCCACATCTACATTCACGCCAGCTGAATTCACTGGCACGTCAGATTCTCCTTTGGGGCCAGGGCAAATTCCTGTCACTCAGAGCAGTTTATATCCGTGGATGCCTGAATGTGGGAGCAGATTTACTGTCCAGACAGAAATTACCGACGGGGGAGTGGAAACCTCTTCGCCTCTTCTCAGACAGCACAATGTCCCCTCTACTTCTCTCTGAGTCACCCAGCCCCTCTGGGTCTGGACGCGATGGCGCATACATGGCCCAGAATGCGCCTGTATGCGTTTAACCTTTCATGCTTGGCCCCTGAAGGGTACCAACTGAGGTACACAGGGCTTTCTCCTGAGGATAACGATAACATTTTAAGTGCAAGGGCTCCCTCCAATTGGAACAAATCTGGGTGAGATTTTACAGGTCAGAAGAGGACCTCTTCGCCACTACAAACAGCATAATGTCTCCTCTACTTCTCACTGAGTCACCGAGGCCCGCCCCTGCTAGGACCAGGACCCCTTCATGGGACTTAGCAATAGTCCTGGAGGGTCTGGTTGAGACCTCCTTTGAACCTCTAGAGTCAGCATCTGACAGACTTCTGACTCTCAGGATGGTTTTTCTTATGGAGATTACCTCTCTAAAGAGAATTGGGGACCTATAGGCTCTGTCTGTCTTGCCAGTCTGTTTAGAGTTTGCCCCAGGAATGACCAAATTAAATTTGCACCCTCATCCTGACTACCTGCCTAAGGTACCTTTCTCGACCTTACATCCGGTCACTCTCGAAGCCTTCTGCTCCCTGCCATTTGTAACGCCGGAGCAGGAAAGACTTCACAGACTTTATCCAGTCTGTGCCCTTCAGACTTATGTCTACCGCACTAGTCAGTGGCGTAAGTCAGGGCAACTATTCGTTTGCCACCAAGCAGACTATGTCGCATTTGGTGAGGGATGCTGCTGCCCTGGCGTGTGGTCAAGCTTCGCCTGTAGGCATCAGGGCTCACTCTACCAGAGGGGTCGCCTCCTCTCAAGCCTTGGCCACAGGGGTCCCTCTGCAGCATGTTTGTGATGCGACAGGCTGGTCCTCTCCGCACACATTCATTAGAATCTACAGCTTGGATGTTCATATCACTCCGGGCTCTTATGTCCTTGAGTCGACATCTCAAGCCCATGTCTGAGCCCTCTCACGCGCTTGTGAGCACACTGCACAACCGTGAGGGGTCCGGACAGCCACAGTGCGACGGCGTGGGTATTCTTGTTCCCAAAGCGCTCTTCAGCGCACCATCATAGTGACACTTTTTGTAAAGGGAATGTCTCGGGGTTACGTATGTAACCCTTGTTCCATGAAAAAAGCAGAACGAGATGCTGCGTTTTTCTGCCACACTGGGATGCCCCGGGACTGCTCTTCAGATTAAATACGTGACGATGCACCAGTGACGCATCTATTTATAGCCACTGTGCCAGGTGCGTCCAATGATTACATCGTCGGAGGCTATAAATTCCGGTCAATGTTCATTGACATGTTGCATACATATTCACAGCTGGTCACAACTGAGACTTGTTCCCAAAGTGCTCTTCAGCACAGAATCTCGTTCCACTTTTTTCAGGGAACAAGGGTTACATACGTAACCCCGAGACATTTTCTGTTTTAAAATTACCTTTATGTTGTATACTTTGATACAAAACCCTGCTTTTTGATTATTTAATTTTCATGACTGTTCCATGGCCTTTATACAGTATGTGTAGCTTTGGATTGTAAATAAACAACATTGTACAAAAATATATTTTGGGGTTTATCTGATGGCCGTTTTTTTTTTTTAATATAAAAAAACAAAAAAACAACATCAGTCTATGGGGCCATATTGTATTTTAGAGAAAAAAATAAAATAAATGAAATACAGAAAATGAAATACGGTAGAGGTTAATATCCAAATCAAAGGTAAAACATGGCATTAGCTTACCCAGAGACTTCAACACATATAGTACTTAATACAAGCTTAACCATGCGTAAACACTCCCAGCATTTTATGCATTTAACACATGCTCAAATCACTCAAAATATTTTATAAATTTTTAATCAGGCTTTAAGGACCGGTATAAAAGTTGAAAATACTAGAATTCTCAATACACATGTTTTCACACATAACTTTTATTACACTTATTCACTAAACTGGGCTATAAATCATTAAATAAGATATGATTAATTCTAAATTTACATACCCAGTCCTCACGTGTAAGCAAAAAAGTGGTAAAACTCCACACATGCAATCCATATGCATCCCTCAAAAATAACCCTCAACAAACACTCAATTTTAACATTCAACTCTTCTGAACACATATTTAATGCAATTTATAAGCATTTTATGTAAAAGTTTATAATTTCCCAAGAATTATTAAACGATGAACAAAACTGGGAACTCTCTTGCGCAATACATGTTCTCATCCTAACCACAACACATGTGTGTAACAGGAGAGAGTGCCGGAAACTGGTTGTCGCAAAACTCCAGTCTTATAGGGCCCACGTTCAATTTATGCCTAGAGTTAAATTACGTGAAATTTCTCCACTTGGCTACATTCTCTCCGATAAGAGTCATTGTCTCTGATGACTTAATAAACAACTGAGTGAAACAGCCAAGCATGCTGATTTTGGCTCATTAAATGGGTTTGAGTGTATGCCACTATTGTCTCTTTTAGTTCTTCTTGGTGCTGGTTACAGGCTTTTTCATCTCCGATTCAGACACTCTAGGAGCAGTGCAAGTGTCAGGCTCAACCCGCTCTGGACCAGACACTCAAGGAGCTATGTCTTTGCAAGACTCCACTCTCTCTCGTACTGAACCTTACTGTTCAATGTTTTCTGAAATCAGTACAGGTTGACCTATAAGGCTTCAATGGCTGACACAGGGTTTTCAGGGCTCACATTCTCTGTCTCTTGCAGACTAATATATGACCTCTTTTAACACAATAAAATCAGGATCAGAATACACAACCTCAACCTGCTCAGAAACAGACTCTCCCCCTCGATGGTGGTGTTGTGTGAGAATTAGTTTCAGTCACCTCAGGAACAGAGTTTATAAAAGGGTGCAAGTCAACTCTATGGACTCTCTTTATAGGACCACCCTCAAGCGGCTCAAAAGTATGTGTGGTACCCTGCACATCTATGACCATGTATACAATAGGACCCCATGAATCCTATACTTTGTTCCTACCCAAAGGTCTGTAAAGAAAGTTTACCTACTGACCCACATCAATCACCGGGTAATAGACCTTGTCATTCAAAGGGGCAAGTCTCTCAGCAGCCTTGTGGTTGGCATATTCTCTGACTTTGTCATGAGCTTCTTTCAGTCTGTCTTGGTGAATCACTAACCAGTCATGTTTTCTGTCCACAGTTTGGTCTTGACCTAACAGTACATCTACTGGAAGATGCGGTCTGACCCCAAACATCAAGTTACGTGGTGAGTATCTGTTGGTTGCATGTGGTGTTACGTTATAAATGTAGTGCGCACAGGTTTAGTAGCCGGTTTGGTTATTAGCAATAATTAATAATTATCATAGATAACTATCAATTAATAAAATTAATAGAACATTGATTAGAATCAGTGTTAGCTTTTAATCCTTTAAATCAACAATCATCAAATCTAATAGAATATTAATTATTATCCAAGATAATAATTAATTAAACATTGATTAGACTTAACACTAGCTTGTTGATCCTTCAAATTAAACAATCATCGAAGATAATTGTCAATTATCAAAATCAATAGCATATTAATTAGGATTAATGTCGACGGGGCACCACCCTGGAATCAGGGACTAATAACCAGACAGTATAACAGTCTCAATGTTAGATTGTTCTCTTAGGAAAATTGATGTCCGTAGATCATCAAGATTACAAAGGGAACAACGAAGGGTTGAATTCGAGCACTGGCATCCCCTGCCAGCCTTTGACACATGTGCATGCAAAACAAACCAAAACAATTCTCTTTTAATTATAACAAAGTTTATTGAAAATATAATATCAATTAATAATCAATACAATGCAGTCAATAAACTTCCGACATTCAAACTAAACAGTGACAGTAACACCTGCGAGGACGGTGTGTGTGTGTGTGTGTGTGTGTGTGTGTGTGTGTGTGTGTGTGTGAGAGAGAGAGAGAGAGAGAGAGAGAGAAGTGACACGCACAAAATGGCGGACGTGACTCTCGTGGAGAGTATACGTCACGTGAGATTTCCGGCCAGAGGGTATGGCCGCAAATGTGGGCGGAGAGAAGCCGGTTAATGGCGTCTGTCCGTTTCCAGCGTGTCTTCGCTTGCTTGATAACCTGGGGACAAAGCCGAGCTTTATCACAAAGTTATCTACTAGCGAATGGTTATGAGGGGTCGCGCGTGCGCGCGTGTGTGTAGTTAGTACGAGAGAGAGAGAATGAAGTGGCGGCGTTGAGGCCGGTTTCGCGATCGTGGGAGAGAAGGCAACTGTTAGTTTACCACTCAGAGACGATGTGAACGGCTCATAACCCGTCCCGCGAACTCTGGTCCTTTGATGGATAAACACAGTATGCCGGTCTCATCCGCGATGGCGTAAACACACAACAGGCCAACGTGGTTGGATTACAACACAGCAAACTCTAATTTATGATAACAGTATGTTGCATTAATACCTTGAGTATTATTAGTAGCAATGAGCGGACTCTACGGTCCGTAAACTGTACAAAACAATAAACTTGATCCACAAGAATAACACACCTAAATATTCTATCTCTGCCCAGACGTTAACCTCTTACTTGGATCGCGTGGGGACGCATGTAGAACGTGTGTTCATCCGTCGTTCGACTCCGACTCGGTTCCTCGAGGCTCGGGTGATAACGGGAGGCCGTTTCCTCGCTCTGTCGGCGGGCGGTACGGCTGCTGATTCTCAGCGGGCTGGCGGAGAAATCAGCGACGTCAACTTGATTGAAGAGGGAAGAGAATTCTTCTTTCTTCACTTCTGCAGGCAAACAGATGAAGATTGCTCAGCGGATTGCTCGGCGCTTTCCTTCGGATCCGTTAAAGTGTTCGGTTGAACACAATGTTCTCAACTCGTCCAGCGAGATGGAGATTGTATTGCCGCAGTTTCAAGTTGCACGTTACTTCCTTGTGCAACTTGGCAACACCACGTCTATACATGGCGGGCAAAGTTACTGGAAGAGCCGAAGGAATCGATTTCCGATGCATTTCTATTCCTGATGACATCATAGTTGAGGTGCGTTCTGTTGAGTGCCTCATCCAATAGGTGTTGAGAGTTCAATCCTTTGGAATTTCACACAGTTGTAAAGTGAGCAAGGCTTCTTGCGATTTGCAGTTGTTTTTGTACTCCCTTTGTTTGATTTTGGCGCGATTTTTATCAGCAAGATTTATGACTTTGTTTTTGTGGGCCTCAGTCAGGCTTTACGACTGTGTTAGGCCTGCCTTTGTCTTGTATCTGAATACATGAGGCCCTACATAAACATAAACCAATTCAGGAAGGTGTTCTGGCCATCTATTTTTTTTTATGGGGAAGTGTATATGTAATAGATCATGGAGCATTCTGTTAAAGCGCTCACACTGAGCATTACCCTGAGACAGATAGGGTGTGGTGTAGGTTTTCTTTACACCATACATTTTACATTGCTCAGCAATCACATTGCTTTCTAAATTTCTGCCTTGAAAATAATGCAATAGTTCCGGCACACCATATTTCATTAACCACTCTATCAGAAGGATCTTGGCAGTGGCAGTGTTATCTCTGATCCTTGGTTGGAATGCCTCAACAGGTTTAGCGTGCACTCAATGCCCTGATGCCCTATACTGTCATGCACACTTTCAAGGACCTGTTCTTTAAGACATGAGGGTAAAAGCAGCTGTTAACATTCACCACATTGTTGGTCATTCACAATGCGATAAAGCAAGCCATCCAGCTCTCTAACATGCTTCCACTGCTTTATCAGTGACAGTAGAGACTTTGATAGACCTCTCACGAGTGAGAAAAAAACTTTTTTTTTTTTTGCATTCCCAATAGGTTCTGAAAGAACTAACAGTGGGATCTTTCAATTGAAAATCTTTCAGTTCAGCTGTTGTATAACCCGGCAGAGTTGGCATACTTCTTTGAGGGTTACTGCCTTCCTCTACTCTGCACTCTAAAGCACGAATCTGTCTAACCCTACATCTAAGGCTGTTCCTTTGTTTATTATATTACAGATGGCAATACAGTCATCATATTCTTCATCCTCCGGATTGGCAGGTTCCCCTGCAGATGGCTGCCTAGCGAGGTTATCAGCAGCTGCATTATTTTGCCTCAAAAACAAAGACGGCTAATAGACGGCTAGAGCGATCCATCTTTGGATCTTAATTGCACCAAGCTTGGCCATTTTTAGATGGCACAGAGAGTTGTTATCTGTGATGACCACAAACTTGGAGCCCAGCAAATAACCACAGATGCTTTCAGAGATAGTCCACTTTAGGGCCAGTAGCTCAAGCTTCATGCTACTGCAATTTCTGACATTTCTACTTTACGAGATCTCCTACTGGCATAAGCTATGACTATCATATACTCACCCTGCTGCTGATATAAAATGCTTGATACACAGGTTCACTAAATCATGGAGGGGGCCAGCAATTCAAGAAAAACCCTCAATGCTCTTTCTGTAGTAACAACAGAACACTAAGAATGAGCGTAATCCCTTAACTGTACTGGGAATTTTCCATTGCTTGACCGCTTCAACTTTAGCTGGATCAGTACCAACACCTCGAGCTGAGATCTGATGACCTTAGAAAGTTAATTCTTGCTGCAAGAAATGACACTTTTCAGCTTTACTTTGAGACCTGTTTCTTTTAGTCTGCTAAAGATTACTTCCAATCTCTGTAAGTGCTCAGGGAAAGTAGGCAAGTACACTAGTATGTCATTAAGGTATACTAGCATGATCTGAAAAATTAGACCACCCATGGAATCCTGCATAAGATTTTGAAACGTCAAAGGTCTATTGCAAACCCCAAAGGGCATCTGAGAATACTCAAAGATCTCAAATGGAGTCGTAAATGGAGGCTTATATCTGTCTTGCTTGTGGACAGCAACCTGATGATATCCACTACCTAAATCAATGGAAGAAAATAACTTTTCTCATTGTAGTGCATCAAAGCTTTTATCTATCCTAGGCAGAGGAAACACATCTTGCATGGTTTTTGAGTTCAGCAGCCTATAATCGAATGCTATCAGTTTTCCTAACTAGCATGATATGTGAAGCATAAGCTCTAGTGCTTTTTTGGATCACTCCTTTCTTAAAGAGCTTGGTGATATGTTATCTGACTTCACTATACTGAGTGGGTTGGATACACCTATATAGTCCACCATGTGAATCTCATGTTGCACTTTATTTTATCCTTGAGAGTAGATCATCAGAGTACTTCATCAAAAAAATCACTCAGCTTTGCCTGCTGTTCAGGAGTACTACCAATGTGTAGCTTGTTGAAGTACCATGTCTGGTTCTGGCCTGTAACCAGATATCTTCTGGGGAAAGTGTCACAACCTGTACAGGAAACAACAGTTTCTCTGAAGACACAACTGAAAAACAACAATAAGACCTCCAGGTAAGGGTGGGTTTACTGGTTCTAACAGGAAGTCACATTAACCATAATTTAACGTATTGTTTGCTCCATTGACAATTACCATTGTAATTAATGAAGCAGGTATGTGTACCATATCTTTTCAGCTACTCGTATTACCCTTTTCTTCTCTAGTCTGCTGGCATACTGTATCAGCTGAAATGTCTCCCTCCAATCAGGATTCAACTCTCCACTTAGGGTAGTATCAAAGTCTGCATGAACAAGTTGTCTATATCTGCTAATGATATTCATGCCAATGAGGGTTGGTACAGCAGAAGAGTTGAGACTCTGACTACTAGAAAACCACACACTGGTGGGGTAATACAAGTGGTTTCATCTTCCAACTCAAGATAAGGGAGATAAGCTATGTCTAAAACATTGGCAGCTGTAATCTTCAGCCAACCTGCTGTGGACAAAATTGCCATTCTCCCCAGACAGGTTTTCTCTAAAGAAACTCTCAGGAAATAGTCATGACTTGGCTTCATGTATCAAGTAAACAAGAAGCCATTACTCCACTAATCTTTAGATTAGCGACTGGACATTTTCCCACAGTAAGCTAGAGTAGTCGTCACGCCAAATATTGATATTGGCTGTGCCTATGGATTGCCCTTGCACTGCAGATTTAGCATTCTCTGTGACAGTCTGTTGGATTTTCTTCACACACCTCTTAGTTAGGTGTTCTACACAATTACACCAGAAACATATTGGCTGGCCATCATCTGTAAGCCTTGGTTGCATCTTGGGTTTACAATAAGCCACAGGTTCAACTGCAAAGTGAGTTTCTGGACAGTTTGTGTTAGCTCTCTTATAGATTTTCTTTGTTCTGCTACAATTTTAAAAACTTCTTCAAGAGTAGCAGGGATAAAAAAAGAGTAGCAAGGTTTTTCTCAGGTATTCCAACAACTGCGCACTGAGCTTCTGCTGTCTCCGACACAGCACTTATGTTGCTGACTAATTTTGTGACACAAGATTTAAGATATTTAAGAGACCACATAAGGGTTTCATCACGCACTTCAGTAAGTGTTGACTGTGGCTTGTCTCTAACAAGCTTAAGACCTTTGTCCCTAATCCTCTCAATTTTTTGATCATGGATTGCCAAATTCATATTTTATATTGTATTTGATGATTGTTTCAGAATAGAACTCAGAATTTGCGACAAAGCATGAGAATAAGTATGAACATCCTCGCCTTCCATTTGTTAACTGAGACACACTGCATTTTTTTAAAGCTTCTCTGAGGTACACAAAGAGGTCACATGGTTACTTTGGTTCATTCCCCATCCATAAATTGACCTCTTCTAAGGCTGCACCCTTTAAGAGGGAGAGTATGATATCAAATTGTTCCTCTGTAGTCTGATTTCTAGCATGTAGTACCCTGTCTACTTCATCAATGAACTCATCAACATGTAGCGATAATCACTCTTTGGCACCAATTAAAATGTACACAAGGCACAGGACACCAATGTATGTGGGGAATTTTGATCACACATAACTTTTGGTGTTTATGAATGTCAGATGGCCCCTCCATCCCCGGGGCACTAGCTAAAAAGTTCATTTTAACAGTATATGAATGATCCAGATTGCCCATTCAATAAATTATAAATATGTAAATTTGTACAGATTTTAGACAGATTCAAGAACTCAACAGAAAGTATAACAAGACCATGGCAGCTATCGCCAAGTTGCAAACCAGGTCTTATGTATATGTGCCAAGAGAATGTCACATCCAACCATTTAGTAGTGATTTCAGCAAAGATGGGAGACATGTATGTGGTTGACAGCAAGAAGACAAAGGCATTCCAAAGCTCTTTCATCCACTACATGGGTTGAATCCTTAGGTTGATTTGATCAGGTTCCTGATGTGATCAATCCTAAAGTAGCGCATTATAAAGCACACCATCCAGAAGTGTCCAGCAGTCTCGTCACCTTGCCACCTCTGGCTAATGTCTGTTCGCTGGACAACTACACTAAGGAAGACAGCCTCCTGTCTGTGTCCCACTGGCACCTATCTTCAACTCTACCTTATTTTAAATAGAACCTATGGACTTATTGGTTCCCAACAGTAAGATACCCCACCCCTAGTAGTAAAAAAGAAAAAAAAAACAACAGCTGTTGGTGGGGCAATATTGTATTTGAGAAGAAAAAAAAGAAGAAAATACAAAAATTAAACACAAAAATTAAAATATGGAAAATGAAATACGGTAGAGGCAAATGTCCAAATCAAAGGAAACACAAGGAATTAGCTTACCCACATACTTCAAAACATACTTAATACATGCGTAAACATGCTTAAACACACATTATTTTATGCATTAGAGTACTTGCTTTAATCACTCAAAATATTTGCATTTTTGCATGCATTTTATCCAGGCTTTCAGGACATGTATAAAAGTTTATGACACTAGACACATAACATGTATTACATTTATTCACAAAACTGGAAAATACTCTGGGCAATAAATCATTAAAGGCTCATGAAACACCCCTCTTACAGCTCAAGTCTGCCTCACAACAGTTTTGAAAAATCAACTCAAATGGGCGTGGACAGCTGTGAGAACAGCTCCCTAGTGGGTGGGGTGGGGAGAAAGAGGGGGCAATCTGTCATCTTTCAGTATGACAAATTGTAATTTGTAAATTTGTAATTTGACAAATTTGTATAGCTGGCAAAGTTAAAGTCCCCCCCCCCCCCCCCCCCCCCCTTTAAGGATCACACTCTGTATGTAAATATGGAATTATATTGGCATTTGTGAAGTTTAATTAGTATGGTTTAGGTCCTATTTAGCAGACTGCTACCACTTTGTCTATGTAAATGAGGAATTGTCAAACCAAACAAAAGTAAAGTATGGAAAACCTGTTGAGATTTCTCAATTCTCCAAATTGAGTGTATCAATGAAATAAAAACTGTATGGCCAGAAATTTCCTTCTACTCAATTCCGACAAAACACAGGTACTAATTATTCGACCAAAAACCTCTAAAAATAAGCTACTAAAATATAATTTGACTCTCGATAGATGTACTGTTACATAATCTTCAACAGCGAAGAATTAGGTGTTATATTTAATCTGTTTGTAAAAAAACATTCTTCCACCTAAGAAATAATGCTAAATTACGACACATTGCTCTCTGTTGCTGATACCGAAAAACTAATTAATGCATTCATGACCACAAGACTAGATTATTGTAATGCATTACTGGGAGGATGTCCAGAAAGATCAATAAATAAACTTCAACTGGTTCAAAATGCAGCAGCCAGAGTGCTGATGAGGACCAAGAAATATGATCATAATAGTCACATGTTATCATCGTTACATTGCTACCTGTTAAATTTCATATTAGTTTTAAAATTCTGTTAACTATGTACAAAGCTTTGAATGGTCTTGCTCCGCAGTACTTAACGGACCTACTACGCTATATTCCATCACATTCATTATGCAAATTTGCAAAATTGTGGCCTGTTAATAGTTCCTAGAATATCAAAATCCACAAAAGCAGGTAGATCCTTTTCATATTTGGCTCCCAAACTATGGAATATTCTCTCTAACACTGTTCTAGATGCAGAAACACTCACTTGGTTTAAGTCTAGACTAAAGACTCATCTATTTAGCCAGGCATACACCAAATTTATCCTTCAACTCATAATTAGGCTGCTTTAGTTAGGTCTGCCGGAACCAGAAACTGTGATCATGATCTGTAACTCTGCAATAGATGTAATGGCATCTATACTAATATTATTTTATTTGTTACCCTGTCACAACCACGGGACTCCTCTCCTGAGGTCAACTGAACAGCCTGGATCCAGCTCCATTCCTGCTTCGTGTTGGACTCCACTGCTACGTGTCACTGTGTGATGATGACTAATAGCAAGTGACTAAGTGCCAGTCAAACATTACTTCAGTCTATTATGATGTACCTCAGAGGATTAACTGATGCCAACTACAACCATAAGACATGGGATACTTCATATGCCATTGCCTGAACCTTGGACTTTGGATAGACCTCACCGAAATTACTGGCCAGGTTGAATTGCGATGCACCTCACTGATCTCTGCTTGCATCACCTCGGTCTAATGACAGACTACACTCTTGAAATGGAATAAATAGACTATCAATTAATTGCCAACAAAACCCTTCATCAGCCAACTAACAAACAAGGACAATCATCTATGTTAACTTCTGCAGTTAATCTAGGATGTAATTCAAAGACATTAGTCATTAATCATACAAAATCATTGTTTAAACATGTTTAACCATTTTAAACCATGACTTGCACTCTACATAAGTAATATTACATAAGGCATTCATGATGTTAGCCAGAGAAGTACTGGCCCCTACAGTGAGTCTAGTTTCTTCTTGCCACAGTCGCCTTTGGCTTGCTAACTGGGGTTATAAATACAATTATTATTTAATTACTTATTTTTAATCACAATTCACAATCATATTTTATCAAACTACACAATTCTGACTCTTAAGACATTCTAGATTTTACAATTTAATTTTCTGTTAATGCCTGATATTCTGTAAAGCTGCTTTGAAATGATGTGTGTTGTGAAATGTGCTATACAAATAAAAATTACTTGACTTTAAATGGCTCGGTCTTGCTGATAAACTGGTTTCTTTGTAGCACGCTGCAAGAGTCTTTAAAAAATGCTATTTTCTCAAGTGCTTTGCTGGGGATGTTCTTCTCTCACCTGGTACGGTAAGGTCTGCTTTTGACCATGACACATAGAAGCATGTCTTTAACAAGGTACATCTTGCACAAATCTGGCTGGCACAGATCGCTATCTTAGGTCATTAGATTAAATAAATCCACACAAAGCTTGTCAAAGTTATTTGTTAATAATCTCCAGACTTCCCTAGCTCAGGTACACATTACGATTTAAGTCACAAGCCTTTTAAGATATTCGGCTAAGCAGGCCGTGGCACACATGTACATTTAGTTTGTTAGCGTTATGCCATTGGACTGTGGCCAAGGCACACCTAGCTAGCATACACTTGGTTCACATGCAGTAGCTTTTCGGAGAAGCAGCAGCAGTACATAAGTCTTGGTGATAGACATGCTTGGTTGGGGGTTGTGTTTTGTGTTTATGTGCTTTGTAGTTTCATTTTTATACATTTCAGTGACTCGATTCTTTTTATTTATTTCACCAAAAAGATGAGTTCAGATTCGGTCATTGATTTGTTCACTGGTCATATCTTAAAGCTATGCCTTTGCGCCTGTAGATGACACCAAATTACTATCTTTAAATAATTGCATTGAAGCAAAAGCAGCCTTTCTCGACAAGAACAAGTCTAATTATCCTTTATTAAAAGTCTACTAAGACTTAAGCACTTCAGAGTATTAAAGCATCCTAAGCATTTCCCAACAAATGACAACAAAAGATATCTATTATACTGTGACCTGCTAAACACTTATCATGCTATACAAAAAAGGATAACAATACTAGCCTAAAAGAATTATGAGTTTCAATAACGCCATATTTCATTGTAATTGGTCATCACTCACTTTTATTTATAATACATCCTGCCCCTTTTCTTGTTGAACGTGATTGACAATATGAATGAACTACATGCAGAGCCTCCTTTCGGTCAGCAGATCATCGTTCATGATGTCTGATCAGTTCATGTCGGTCGCAATTGGGATTACCAGTACATTCAGTTCATTCACCATAATGAAAGGAATTGACCAACTAGTTCAGTGAAGGGCTGTATTCATTTACTGGGTCCAACCAATGAAATGAAATGAATAAATGTAAATGTAAATGCTCCTTCACAGCCTGCTCTCGAATGCGCTGAAGTCAGTCTTTAAAAGCACAACAAAAGGAAGACAGATGGAATTTCCATGTCTACAAAAGTACGAAAACACTTCTTTTCCTATATTTTGCAAAATACTTGGCTTAAATATTACCAAGTCAAAGAAAACTTCTTACACTCTGCACCACATTTCCATCACAACACAACATTCCATCTGTAATTCATGTCCTTTTAACTGTGGGCTTCAATCATTTTCACACATTCATAAAATGAGGATTATGTTTGTGCATACTTATAAACTTGTCTTTATTTGTTATTAACATTTTTATTGATTCATACAGTAAACAAAAAAAGCAAAAACATACAGAATCAACATTTAACACCCACTATTACCCCTATTACCCACTACTACCCCTCCCCCTCCCGATTGCCAACCCCACCCTGACCCTCAACAAACATTCCTGTGGTCACACGTAAGTATATATATATATATATATATATATATACACACACACACACACACACACAAACACACACACACACACATCTCCTCAAAAGCCACCACTCTGCCCAACTCGGTGCACCACCCATGAAATGAGGGTGCACCCGGAGACTTCCATCCCCTAATTATCACCTTCCTGCCGATCATCAGGCAGGTAAGTACCCAGTTCTTTTATATGTTTATTTATTATAGTACTACCCGCTCCATCACCCAAAATACAATGAGTGCTCAAGACCTCACAGATAAAATTTTGAACCCCGACCAAAACTCTTGAATCTTAGTACAGAACCAAAAAATATGTGATTTGTCCCCATCCTCCAACTGGCATCGCCAGCAAGTAGGTGTGTCTTCAATCCATTCTGTCCAGCAGAAAGGGGACTTGTTAAAGCATTGTTAACATTCAGATAAATGTCAGAATTGATCACACAAGAAACTTTTGTCTACACTAAATGCATGTACGAGCTAACAGGATGTCTTTACTTCAATGGGCAGATTGGTAGAAAGACTTTGCAATGGCAAGATAGGGGCAAGGACCTCCTGTTCAATAAAGAGCCAGGGAGGAGCTCTCTCATGTGGAAGTGACCAATGTGCCAAATGTCTGAGACAAAAAGCATAATAGTAAAACTAAATCTTGGGGAGACCTAACCCACCTTTATCAATTGGGCTGTGTAAGTGTTTAAAATGCATCTGAGGACGTTTACCATTCCAGATAAAGGATGTAGCAATACTATAAAAAAAAAGAAAAAAAAAGAGGGGAACTTAAATGGGTAGAGACAGTAGTAGGTAGTTGAATTTTGGAATACAATTCATTTTAATAACATTAACCAAATCATAGATAAATGTAATGACGCTAACCTGCTCGCATGACTCAAAAAACTTTTTAGTACGGTGTCAGAGCCAAAGCTTCAGATTTAGACCAAATGACTTGGTTCAGAGACTAATAATAAAATATCATCTGCAAAAAGCAAAAGCTTATGCACCATACTTCCTTCTTGGCTGCTAATGGTTTCAGGGCAAAACAGAACAATAATGGGGAAAGAGGGCAACCCTGTCGGGTGCCCCTATCCAGAGTAAAATAATCTGAAATGAACCAACTTTTTGTACCACTGATATCGGGTGTCCTGAACACCAAGATTTCCAAAATCTTAGAAAGATAATCCCATTCTACCATATCGAATGCCTTTTCGGCATCAAGTGAGATGGCAGCGATCAGAGTCTGATCATTTGCCACTGACCACATGATATTGATGAAACTAAAGTTATCAGAAGAGCTAGGGCACTGAATAAACCCCACCTTATCTATATGTATACGAGAAGTTATAACTTACTCAATCGATTAGCCAAAATGTTTGATAGTATTTTTACATCTAGCAGGATCAGGGAATTTGGATGTTAACTCTTACATTCACTTGGATCTTTGTCCTTTTTAAGAATCAGACTAATCCGGGTTTATGACATGGTTGGTGGAAGCTTTCCATTCATTAATAATTCCATATAAACTTCTAACAAAAGTGGAGCCAGTCCTGTAGCATAAGATCTAAAAAATTCAGCAGGAAAGCCATCTGGCCCCAGAGCCTTGCCTGTAGGCAAGGCCTTGATTACCTTGCCAAGCTCCTCCAAGTTTGAATTGGAATCTGTTTAGGGAGTTCTAATGGTTCCACAAAGTTTCTAATATCTTCATCAATAGACAAAGACAAGGAACCATAAAGACCAAGACAAGGCATTATTAATATCAATGGCCGAGGTAAATATTTCACCACCAGCAGATTTCACTGAGGGAATGGAAGAAAAAGACTCTCTCTATTTTATATCTAGCCAGAAGTTTTTCTGCCTTGTCCCCCGACTCAAAATATGACTGTTTTGCCTTGAATAGCCAAAACTCCTCCTTCCGTGACAAAATAGTATTATATCTGTACTTCATTTGGGTCAATTCGCTGAGGCCATCAGACATTTGGTGCTTCAACTCTGCCTTGGCACATTTAATATTCCCTTCCAACTCCACGAGTTCTTGTGCATTGGATTGGAGGCATACTTTATGATTCAACCTCGCCTCAACCCTGGTGGTGGAGGATTAATCTCAGTTGCCTCTGCATCTGAGAATGTTAAACCACACATCTTATCACGTTGCTTGTTGAGCACGTTAATGCAGTGACATATCGCATGTAGAGGCTTCACTCTATTCTCCGCAGCATACATGCACAACTCAACACGAGCCCCACCGAGAGAGAGAACCACAAGGAGGTTACCTCATTTGACTCTACCCTCCCTAGCAACCAGGCCAATTTGGTTGTTTAGGAGACCTGGCTGGAGTCACTCAGCATGCCCTGGATTCAAACTCATGACTCCGGGGGTGGTAGTCAGCATCTTTACTCACTGAGCTACCATCATAAACATTTGTTGGAATTCAGGATTTTGCAAAAGGGATACATTAAAGCCAACTGAAAGATATATTTGTTTTCTCCATACACTCACCTAAAGGATTATTAGGAACACCTGTTCAATTTCTCATTAATGCAATTATCTAATCAACCAATCACATGGCAGTTGCTTCAATGCATTTAGGGGTGTGGTCCTGGTCAAGACAATCTCCTGAACTCCAAACTGAATGTCAGAATGGGAAAGAAAGGTGATTTAAGCAATTTTGAGCGTGGCATGGTTGTTGGTGCCAGGCGGGCCGGTCTGAGTATTTCACAATCTGCAGTTACTGGGATTTTCATGCACAACCATTTCTAGGGTTTACAAAGAATGGTGTGAAAAGGGAAAAACATCCAGTATGCGGCAGTCCTGTGGGCGAAAATGCCTTGTTGATGCTAGAGGTCAGAGGAGAATGGGCCGACTGATTCAAGCTGATAGAAGAGCAACTTTGACTGACTCGTAACAACCGAGGTATGCAGCAAAGCATTTGTAAAGCCACAACACGCACAACCTTGAGGCGGATAGGCTACAACAGCAGAAGACCCCACCGGGTACCACTCATCTCCACTACAAATAGGAAAAAGAGGCTACAATTTGCAAGAGCTCACCAAAATTGGACAGTTGAAGACTGGAAAAATGTTGCCTGGTCTGATGAGTCTCGATTTCTGTTGAGACATTCAGATGGTAGAGTCAGAATTTGGCGTAAACAGAATGAGAACATGGATCCATCATGCCTTGTTACCACTGTGCAGGCTGGTGGTGGTGTAATGGTGTGGGGGATGTTTTCTTGGCACACTTTAGGCCCCTTAGTGCCAATTGGGCATCGTTTAAATGCCACAGCCTAACTGAGCATTGTTTCTGACCATGTCCATCCCTTTATGGCCACCATGTACCCATCCTCTGATGGCTACTTCCAGCATGTCACAAAGCTCGAATCATTTCAAATTGGTTTCTTGAACATGACAATGAGTTCACTGTACTAAAATGGCCCCCACAGTCACCAGATCTCAACCCAATAGAGCATCTTTGGGATGTGGTGGAACGGGAGCTTCGTGCCCTGGATGTGCATCCCACAAATCTCCATCAACTGCAAGATGCTATCCTATCAATATGGGCCAACATTTCTAAAGAATGCTTTCAGCACCTTGTTGAATCAATGCCACGTAGAATTAAGGCAGTTCTGAAGGTGAAAGGGGGTCAAACACAGTATTAGTATGGTGTTCCTAATAATCCTTTAGGTGAGTGTATATGGCAACACCTCTAAAATAACCAGGGCATGATCAGAGACTAAAATGTTTTCAATTGAGCAATCAACAACAGATGAAATGAAGGAGTTATATATATTAAAAAAAAAACTATTGTAGAATAAGTAGGGATGCACCGATACCAGTATCGGTATCGTGCCCGATACTGAGCTCATATACTTGTACTCGTACTCATAAAAATACTCCGATACCAAAGACCGATACCTCTTGTGATGTAATTGACAACTGTGACAGCAGCAGAGAAAATGTCTGTCTCAGCAGTGTGGAAATATTTCAAAATTAATGATGACAACCCACGCATGGCAGACTGCAAACTTTGTTCTTCAAAAGTATCGAGAGGAGGTCCAAAAACTAGCTCGTATAATAATACGAGTAATATGATAAAACATATGAAATTGAAACACAAAAATGAGCACAGAGAATTTGCCGCTAGCGGTAGCACTCGGCAACAAACAGTGCAGCAAACAATAGCGAGACGAGAGAAAATGCCAAGATATAACCCAAGAGCTATAAAAATAACAGAGATGCTTATGCAATTCATAATTCTTGATGATCAACCACTGTCAGTTATTGATAACACGGGATTTCGTCGCCTTCTTAATGTTTTGGAGCCGAAGTACGAGATCCAGTCACCGCCATGTCACAGATGTTGTATTACCACAGATACACGATACAGTGAAAAAGCACATAGTCAGCATTTTGCATGACATAAAAGCAATTAGCTTTACTACTGACATATGGAGTTGTAGTGTAAGTCCAATGTCTCTCATCAGCTTAACAGCACAATGGAGAGATGGCGATTTCACTCTACAACAAATCATGCTCCATGCAAAGCAATTCAGAGGCTCGCACACGGGTCAAGCGATAGAGAGCGTATTTGAGGAAATGCTTGCGACTTGGACAATTCCCAAAAGTTCTGTACATGTTGTGGTCCGTGACAATGCCAGAAACATGATAAAGGGAATGGAGGAGGCCGAAGTTCCTAGTCTTCCGTGTGTGGCACATACGCTGCAGCTGGCTGTCGCAGAGGGGCTTCTATCACAGCGCAGCATTGCGGAAGCTGTGGGAGTCGGGCGCAAAATAGTCAACCTGGTATGTGTAACCAGTGTAACCTGGCATACTCTCGGTTACAGGATATTCAGATACAGATCGGTCAACTAATTAAAAGACTCCAACAAGACGTGTAGACTCGTTGGAACAGTATGTTCTACATGCTGCAGTGTCTGATTAAGCAGAAATGTGCCCCCAAACACTCTAACAGCAAACCAGTGGAATCTTATGGAGAAGATGGTAAAAGTCTTGGCTCCCTTTGAAGAAATTACTTGTCAAGTGAGCTCTTCAGATGCTTTAGCCTCAGATGTAGTTCCTGCTGTCACTGTGCTACAGAGACTGTTATTGAAAGAAATGGATGAGGACCACAGAATCAAAACGATGAAGAGCACCGTGCTTGCTGCTTCGCAGAAGCGCTTCTCCAACATTAAGCATTTACAGCATTGCAACTTTACTCAATCCAAGGTAATTGTTTAATATATTTGTGTAATGAAGACGCGGACAAATCAGGATCCATCTGCGGCTTTTTATAAAGAAGAAAGGCAGGGGACTTAGCTTGGCAAAGAGTTCGTGGTCGGGCAGGCGTTTGGTCGGGACTGGCAGCTTGGTTCGTGGTCAGATGGGCGAGAGGTCGAGGCAGGCAGCGGACAGAAGGATGATCAGGTTTGGACTAAGGTTGGCTTCGGTAAAGAGTAGATTCAGGTAAGTAATCGCTCGGTGATGCAGCCGGGGCAAACAAGACTTCGCAGTGAGGGCACGGGGAAGCGAGGCTTAAATAGAGGGAAGATGATGGGCAACAGCTGTTGGCGATCTGTGAGTGTTAGAACTCAGGTGAAGCGGATCTCTGGTGATCGGTCGAGGGAGCGTCCTCACCGGCGTTCGTGACAGAGCCCCCCTCCTGCGAGCGGCTCCTGAAGAGAGGATGCAGACGGCGTCGGGGTCTACCCCGGGGTCATGGGGCCGGCTTGTCCGGGTTGGCACGATGGAACTCTGTGATCAGATTGGGGTCGAGGATGTCGTCGGCTCCGACCCAGGATCTTTCTTCCGGACCGTACCCTTCCCAGTCTACCAGGTATTGCATGCGACCCCGTTGGCATCTAGAGTCCAGTAGACAGCGTACTGAGAATGCCTCTTCGCCATCTATGAGCATGGGGGGGGGGGGGGGGGGGGCGGAGTTCGTTTGCTCCTCCTCGGACCGTGGGGCACCGGCCGGTTTCAGGAGAGATGCATGAAAGGTAGGAGAAATACGATAGTTAGTGGGTAGATGGAGACAAAAAGTAACTGGGTTGATCTGTTTAATGATTTTGAAGGGACCCACGTACCTGGGGTAGTAATGTAGTTTCTTGCAGGGCAGGCGGAGGCGGAGGTCCCGTGTAGAGAGCCATACCCACTGTCCTGGAGCGTAGTTGGGGCAGGGGCGACGGTGACGGTTCACTTGTTCCGTCATTCTTCTCGTGGCTCGCTGAAGGTGGACGTGGGCCTGGTTCCATACGGCCTCGCTGCGACGTAACCAGCTGTCGACCGCGGGAACTTCGGAGGGTTCTCCTGACCAGGGGAATAGAGGAGGCTGGTACCCAAGCACGCATTGGAACGGAGTGAGGTTCGTGGAGGGTTTGAGGATGGAGTTCTGCGCGTATTCGGCCCAGGGGAGGTAGCGACTCCAGTCTGGTTGGTTCCCTTGACAGTATACACGCAGAAACTTGATGATCTCCTGGTTGAGTCGTTCCGATTGGCCGTTAGACTGGGGATGGTAACCGGAGGTGAGGCTGACGTTGATGTTTAGAAGACGGAAGAAGGCTGCCCAGAGCCTGGAGGTGAACTGGGGTCCTCGGTCAGAGACGATGTCCTCGGGGAGGCCGTAAAAGCGGAAGACATTCTGAAGCAGGAGCTCCGCGGTTTCGAGGGCGGTAGGGAGCTTGGGAAGCGGAATCAGGTCGGCATCCCTTTGAGAACCTGTCTACGACCGTGAGGATGGTAGTGTTCCCCTGGGAGACTGGTAGATTGGTTATGAAGTTGATGGCAATGTGAGACCATGGCCGACGAGGTATGGGCAGGGGCTGAAGGAGGCCTGCTGGGGCTTGTCTGGGAGATTTAGCTGTGTTGCAGGTGGGACAGTCGCGTATGTAGGAGATTGCGTCGGCCCGTAATGTCTTCCACCAGAACTGGTTCCGAAGCAGTTGGACCGTGGAGGCGACGCCCGGATGGCCAGAGCTAAAGGAGGAGTGGACCCAGTGCAGCATTTTCTCCCGCAGGGCCGGTGGCATGAATGTACGGTTGGGTGGACAGTTGGTTGGAGGCGGATTCGCCGCGTGGGCTTGAGCGATCTCAGACATGATGCCCCACTGGACTGGAGCGAGGAGAAGCTTGGACGGAATGATGGGTTCGGGAGCCGAGTTCTGGGGTGTAGGGTCGTACTGTCGGGAGAGGGAGTCGGCCTTGGTGTTCTTAGATCCGGGTCAGTATGAGATAGTGAAATTAAAGCGGGTGAAAAATAGTGCCCATCTGGCTTGTCTGGGGTTGAGTCGTTTAGCTGAACATAGGTATTCCAGGTTTCTGTGGTCAGTGAGGACTAGGAAGGGGTGTTTCGCTCCCTCCAGCCAGTGTCTCCACTCTTCAAAGGCCGCCTTCATCGCCAATAGTTCGCGGTTACCCACATTGTAGTTGCTCTCAGCCGGAGTGAGTCTTCGGGAATAGAAGGCACATGGGAACAACTTAGGAGGGCTTCCCTGGCGCTGGGACAGGATGGCGCCGATGCCTGTGTTTGAAGCATCAACCTCTACCACAAAAGGGATGTTCGGGTCGGGGTGATGAAGAATCGGGGCTGAGGTAAAGCGCTCTTTCAGGTGGCCGAAGGCCTGGAGGGCATCGGTGTACCAGTGGAGTTTGGACTGGGTTGTTTTTACCATGGTGGTGAGGGGCGCGGCGACCGAGCTGTAGTTCCGGATGAACCTTCGGTAGAAGTTGGCAAAACCCAGGAAGCGTTGAAGTTCTTTGACTGTGTTGGGTTGTGGCCAGTTCAGGACGGCGCGTACCTTACCCTCGTCCATCGCAACCCCTTTTCAGGGCTGATGACATACCCTAGGAAGGAGACGGAGGTTAGGTGGAACTCACACTTCTCTGCTTTGGCGTATAACTGGTGACTGATTAGCCGTTTAAGGACCTCACGGACGTAGGCGACGTGCTCCTCCCGAGTGTTGGAGTAGATGAGTATATCGTCGATGTAGACAATGAGGCACCGGTTGAGCATGTCCCTGAAGAGGTCGTTCACGAAAGATTGAAAGACAGAGGGGCTGTTGGACAGGCCGAAGGGCATGACGCAGTATTCATAGTGGCCGCTGGTGGTCGAGAAGGCTGTCTTCCACTCGTCCCCCTCCCGGATGCGAATGAGGTTATAAGCGTTGCGCAGGTCGAGCTTGGTGTAAATCTTGGCAGTTCGGAGTTGTTCTAGTGAAGCAGGGACCAGGGGTAGTGGGTAACGGTACTTGACCGTAACATCGTTTAAACCACGGTAATCAATACATGGGCGTAGGGAGCCGTACTTCTTGCCCACGAAGAAGAACCCGGCGGTGGCTAGTGAGGTGGAAGGACGGATGAAACCCTTGGCGAGTTCTTCCTTGATGTAGCGCTCCATAGCGTCTGATTCGGGCTGAGACAGGGGGAAAATCCTACCCTTAGGTGGAGAGGCACCGGGAAGGAGCTCGATGGCACAGTCGGTAGGGCGATGGGGCGGCAACTGCTGAGCCTTAGATTTGCTGAAAGCTTCCCTGAGGTCGGCGTATTCAGGTGGAATGCCTAGGGAATCGACTGGACCTTCCAGGACGCTAGTGGCTCCCAGAGTGGTCGGGTTAACGGGCTTAAGGCATCTGGAGGAGCAGTCCGAGCCCCACTGTGTGATCTGGTTGTCCCGCCAGGAGATCTGAGGGTTGTGGGTGCGTAATCAGGGTAGACCGAGGATGACTGGGTTATGAGGGGAGTGAATGATATAGAAATGGGTGTGTTCGGTGTGCAGAGCCCCCACCTGCAGGGAGATGTCAGTGGTGGAGTGGCGGACTTGGCCGGTGCCCAGCGGCCGTCCATCTAGCGCAGCCACTGTTAAAGGAGGAGTACAAAGAGTTAAGGGGATTGAATGTTGTTGAGCAAAAACTTCATCGATGAAATTCCCTGCCACTCCCGAGTCCAACAGCGCCCTGGTGTCGACGCTGAGGGTCAGGTATGAGAGCCTAGCAGGTACCTCTAGAAGCTTGGTTGATGGAGTGGAGGAGATAAACAAACTCACCCCTTGCTGTCGCGACTGGGCTGGACGCGTGGGGCAGTTGGCTCTCAGGTGGCCCGCCTGGCCGCAGTAGAGGCAGAGGTGGTTGGCGAGGCGGCGCTGGCGCTCCTCTTGGGTCAGGTGCACCCGGCCCATCTGCATGGGTTTGCTGGTTTCGTGGGGTGGCTGTGCTGGAAGGGAGGGGCCGGACCAACGGGCTGGTCGCCTGGAACGGAGGAGGTTATCAACACGAATGGCCAGGGTAATGAACTGGTTGAGAGACGCGCCCTCATCACGGCAGGCTAGCTCTGACTGTAGCTCCTCCCTCAGCCCCTGGCGGAAGAGCAGCTTGAGCGTACTCTCCACCCAGTCGGTCTGTGTAGCTAGGGTTCGGAAGGTTAGTGCGTAATCTGCCGCTGTGCGGTTTCCTTGGCGGAGTGCCAGTAGTTGTTCGCCGGCGCTTCTGCTGCCCTCGGGGTGGTCGAAAACCTCCTTGAAGCACCGCAGGAAGGTGTCGAAGGGGGTTTGGCTTAGGCCCTGATTGGTCCAGACGGCAGTTGCCCACTCGCGTGCCCTCCCGGTGAGCAAGGAGCAAACAAAGTGGGTTTTGCTGTCATCAGTGGGGTAGAGGGCTGGCTGCTGAGACAAGAAGATGGAGCACTGCATGACGAACCCCCGGCACTGGGTAGGATCGCCGTCAAACTTTTCTGGTAGCGCCAATCGAGGGGCGGCGGCGGCGCCGAGAATGGGCGGGGCGGCGATCGCCGGGCTGGCTGTGGGTGCGGAGGGTGCAGGCTGTGATGCGGGCTGACGCAGCTCCTGGACGGTTCTCATGAGTTCCTCCATCAGCGCGGTGAGGCGGGTGAGCTGATGTTGGTGTGTAGCCAGAAGGTTTGCCTGGGCAGTGAGTTCCTCGGACATACGTGAAGTTACCGCTGGATCGGTTAGTGGCGAAGTCTTCTGTAATGAAGACGCGGACAAATCAGGATCCATCTGCGGCTTTTTATAAAGAAGAAAGGCAGGGGACTTAGCTTGGCAAAGAGTTCGTGGTCGGGCAGGCGTTTGGTCGGGACTGGCAGCTTAGTTCGTGGTCAGACGGGCGAGAGGTCGAGGCAGGCAGCGGACAGAAGGATGATCAGGTTCGGACTAAGGTTGGCTTCGGTAAAGACTAGATTCAGGTAAGTAATCGCTCGGTGATGCAGCCTGGGCAAACAAGACTTCGCAGTGAGGGCACGGGGAAGCGAGGCTTAAATAGAGGGAAGATGATGGGCAACAGCTGTTGGCGATCTGTGAGTGTTAGAACTCAGGTGAAGCGGATCTCTGGTGATCGGTCGAGGGAGCGTCCTCACCGCCGTTCGTGACAATTTGTCTGCTATTAAATTCAATTATGATAAATAAGCTTTATTTTGATCATAATAATATATAAATAAAAATATATTTAAAAAAATGTGTGATCTATTAAATTACATTTTGAATATGCATGAGAGTTTTTTTTATTTATTTTACTGCGCAGAATGAATGCTTGTATCATCTTTGTTTTTTGTTCTAAGTATAAGGATTGATTCTTCTCCAACACATACACATTCAGGCAGGTTAAAGAAATGTTGGTACTGGAGCTGCAAATAATGTCTGATGGAGAGACAGCCACACCTGAGGAGCATGGAGAACCAGCTGTCAAAAGTTCTCATAGTGACCAGCCAGGTACCAGTGTGGACAGTGTTTTTGAAATTGCAGATGAATGTGCATCTACATCTAAGAGCAGAGCTCCAACAGCCTCTACCATACAGCTGGAAACATACCTTGGAGAGGCCACTGTGCATCGTTCAGACAAACCCTTCAAGTACTGGGCAGTTCATAATCTGCGATTTCCAGCTCTGGCTCAAATGGCACAAAAATATATTTCAGCCCCATGCAGTAGTGTGGAAAGTGAAATATTGTTCAGCTCAGTGTCACACATTCTGAATGAAAGCAGAAGCAGGCTTACAGCTGAACATGCAGAGATGCTTCTGTTCCTTAAAAAGAACCTGCCACTTACTTTTGAAAAATAATTCTAATTGACTGTCTTTTAGAATTTTCATCTTCAAAAACCTACTACATATGCTGTGAGGAACATCATTAGCTTATATAGCTTAATTCTTATGAACACTACTCTTACAGTTATAGTGTTGCTCACCATGATTAAACAGTACACCCTTGTATTTCACTTTACTAAACTTTTGGTTGTGATTACTTTGTTACACAGTGTTATGTTATAAACATTTGTTCTGTGATATTTGTTTGGAGCTTTTGCACAACTTTGTGACAGACAGATAAAAAAAATGACTTGATGTTTTTATTTCATTTTTTTATTATGCCCTTGGTTTAGTAGAGGAGGTTATTGGACACTGAAATTTGTTTGTGCTTTGACAACTTTCTGACAAGCAGATAATTTTATTTTCTCCATAATGTATTTGAGTTACAGTTGTTTATAATTATAAAGAAGCTGTCCTAAAATCATTAGTCTCACTGTGTTGTACTTCGGAAAACGGCCACTTCACAAAAAAAGTACAGGTATCGGTATCTGTGAGTACCGAAAAAAAATATCGATACTCGTACTCTGTCTTTAAAAATGGTATCGGTGCATCCCTAAGAATAAGTCTTATAGACTGATGAAAAAAATGTATAGTCCCTACCAAATCAATTCAAAAGTCTCCTAATATCTGTAAGACCAAGATTTTTACACATCCTGTGAAGCATCAGTGTTTCTCTAGAGGGCTTGCACACTTTTGATTCACTATGATCAAGGACTGAGTCCATCAAAAGATTAAAGTCTCCACCCAATATTATATCATGAGGGTTCCATTAGCTTGCAACATCCTTTCAAGATCTATAAGACAGGCGCGTAAATTTTAACCAAAATAAGACTTTGCCCCTGAATTTCAGCTAAAACAATAATGTCTCTTCATAATTTATCTTTGTAATGCAGTTCAATGGAAAGGAGGTGAGAACCGTCTTGTCAATGTATATAATATTTTAATGATAAACTAAAACAAAAGACACAAACACACACATGACGGACATGTCCGTAAACGATCTCTCTTTTCCGCACCACCGTTTGCAATCGGCCTTTATCCCTCTCCGAGGCTCTATTAGCCCGATAACTCCAGATAATCAGTTTCTCGAAATCCCCCACTCTTGTAACCACCTCAGTGAATTTGTCTCCATGGTAGTGATCGATCAATGTATTACTGCAAGATCCTGCAAGTCAGCAACGAACTTCATCAGCATTGCTAACATGTTCAACATTTCTCACCGAAATTCCCTCATTTCTCCAACATAATCGACTCCCAGGCCCGGGGCCTTCTCAGGAAAGTCAGCTTGAGCACATAAGTGTCTTTTAATGTCTCCAGAGCCAGAGGATTTAGAATTCTTTGATATATTGTCCTCCTAGAACAGTTATGGAATACAGTCTATCGAATCTTACCAGTTTATGTCATTAATAATGTTAAAACTAGCAAAGTGAGCAGAGCTCACGTGACTCTCCACCTATAAACTTGTCTTAATAAATTTCACCCGTGTTGAACTTGATTGACTCACATGGCGAACTGAACAAATTCATATTCATTCACTTTGTTCAATCGTTCATGGATCTTTGTTCACAAGTAATTTGCGAACAAGTTTAAAAGTATATTCAGTTTGTTCACAAACCACCTCTCAACACGTACAAACAGAAATTACCGACTAGTTCAGTGGCAGGCATTTTCGTTCAACGTGTCAAACCAATTAAATGCTCCTTCACAGCGTGCACTCGAAAGCTATTAGCTTGTGCTGTATGAAAAGAAGCACACCTCATTGGCTTCAGAAGAGAGAGACGTCAGTGAATGAAAATATGAGTCAGTGTATGGAGGTCAACAAGAATGATTCCTTCACTTAAAATATTTATTCAATAAGACTGATTCATTCGCAAACAAATCATCACTTCTGCTTTGTTGGGGGATTGTATAAAATGTCTACTTGTGCATTGGCATGTTCATACATGCTCAATGATGAATCTTGAGTTGTGATGACTTCAAATTTATATATGGCATCAAAGGACATGGAACATAGTTCACAAGTAATTTTTGGAAAACCTTGGTCACCAATTACTTTCATTGCTTTGAAAAAAATTGCTTGCACTTCCTGCCTAACAACTTGTTTTGTGTTCCACTGAAGTGAGAAAATAATAAGGGATGGGAACAAAGAGAGTGCAGGTAAGTAAATAATGACAGAATTTTCATGTTTAGATGAACTATCCCTTTATTACCAGCCAATATCCAGAATTTAGATACCGGCCTATTATAAAACTTTTCTTGGTGTGAAGTTGTGCAGACATTATATTATATATATATCATATAATGTGACTTGCAAATATCATTCAATGCTTGCAATAGTTGGCTGACATATAAAGCTTTTCCATAAAAGAGAGATTTCATTACCATATTCATGATAGTTGGTAGTTGAAGAAAGGGTTTTGCATGTGGAGATGAAGTATATTTATGACTAGAATTACTTTTTCACAACATTTATGTGAGGAAATCTGTATTTGCTTGTTACATTACCACTCAAATGTAAATGCATGCAGAAAATCAGCTTCACATTTGAATGAGGTTTCACCAGCATATGCTGAACTGAACAAGGTTATGTAAAGAATCTAGTCCAACCCTCCTTGGATGCTTAATTGAACTTCAAGAAAAGCTTTTTGAATGATCCCCAAACTCTGTTCGACTCATTGAAGAGATAGCAAAGCAAATGAAAGGGTGACTGACTACTCACGAAGACAGATAAATACATCAATCTTTAGTCAGTAATTCCATACAATCACTGCACTGACTAAATTTTTTTGCACTGTTACCTACATGGATGATGCAGATGTAGGCCTATGTCTGGTTCCCAAGGCTGCTTTTCTGCATACACATCTTTTTTTTTTTTTTTAAATGTTGAATTTTCACCTTTTGCTGACAGTTTTGTAACATCAGGGTCTTTATATTCTTTGCAGTAAGAACAAGACACAGTGAAGCATGCAAAAAAAAAAAAAAGATATCCTTATTTTTGTTTTTCATTCCCATCTAAAATGTTTGCTTAGCTACCCTGTAATTTTTGTTTGCTATTACCACTCTTAAAGTGACAAACTGTAGAGGTGGCGTAATTATTTTCTATATGACCCCTGCCATAAACTAGTTCATAAAACTCCAATTATATTTCCAGTTAATTATATTACACCACAAAGCATCTAACGTATACAGTATAGTAAAGCCCCGTTGACAACCTGAAACTCTTTTCACTCCACATTAGTGTTTCCCAACTGATTTTGCTTGGGGACACAGATTTTACACTGAACACCTTAATGACCAAACAAAGATTTACACCTGTAAACTATTACAGAACAAAGTTATAAAATGCCTATCAAAAATGTATTATGTTACCTAGTGTACTAAAGTTGAAAATCAATCATAATTTTTTTGTTTTTATATAATTAATACTCATTCACCTTTAAGCCCTAAGGGATTTGTCATTCTCCCAAGGTGCGGGAGTGAGAAGTCAGACAAGGCTTATATCTGCTTTGCCCCAAGTAAGAATTAAACACTCACCTTCTAAGACAAGTTCAATCCATCACAGATAATGGCTCCCACACAAGACAATTAAACATCCACTTGTTTTACCTTGTAGGGTTTTGGGGAAAATAAGTAGGTCCTAAACCTCAGATTAGAGCAAAGAATCAGTCATATTGTATCAGTGGAGGTACACGCTAGGGCTGGAGAAAATTCTGAATTCAAAAATAAAATAGCTCCCTTTCAATCAATGAGTTGGAATTTTTAGTTTTGAAATGGCCAGGAATCTCCCAGGATGTTGAATTGAAATGACAGGAAGTGAAATTGAATGAATGAATTAAAATAAATACATACATACATACAAAATGTGTACCTATGTGTGGATCTCAGTGTTTGAGATCTCAAGATTTTAGGTTTTTCTTATGATGTTTTATGTCTTTTAAACTCAAATGAGTATACTCTCGAAAAACAGGACATTCTCCTCCATACTGGGATTATTTTAATTGCGGATAAGGCTGAATTTGAACTTAAAACCTGGACATTGACCACCTGGTAGCCCTGCTTGCTAGCCACCACCTGGATGCCCTGCTAGCAGCCTGCTACAGGTAGCCCTGCTTGTTAGCTTGCTGCAGCTAGCCCTGCAGCTAGTCACCACCTGCATGACCTATTGCTAGCCTGTTGCTGGTGGCCCTGTTACTAGCCACCACCTGCATGTCCTGCTGCTAGCCTGCTACTGATATCCCTGCTGCTAGTCTGCTGTCAGTAGCCCTGCTTGCTAGCCGCCTCCTGGATGTCCTGCTGCTACCCTGATACTGGTAGCTTTGCTGCTAGCCTGCTGTCGGTAGCCCTGCTTCCTAGCCTGCTGCTGGTAGCTCTGCTTGCTAGCCACCACCTGGATGCCCTGCTGCTAGCCTGTTGCTGGTAGCCACCACCTGGATGCCCTGCTGCTAGCTGCCCTTGCTAGCTACCACCTGGATGTCCTGCTGCTAGCCCCACTTGCTAGCCACCTCCCGGATGCTCTGCTGCTAGCCACACTAGCTAGCCACCACCTGGATGCCCTGCTGCTAGCCTGCTACTGATAGTCCTACTCCTAGCCTGCTGCTATTAGCCCTGCTTGCTAGCTATCACCTGGAAGCCTCCCTGCTAGCCTCATCCTGTAGCCCTGACTTTTTGACTCCAAGCTACTGTTCACCCCTGTTAAGGCTGTCTTCAACTAAACCTGGTAACTTGACATTTGTTTATATTCTTCATACTTTTACAGTCCAGCCCTGTACTAGATTAACTTAATATGCCCAAAATGAGAAGCAGTATATTAATACAGTTAAATTATGGTCATTTCTCAACTTCATCTACAAGTCATTATGAGATATACTGCCAGAAAATCAACCTGTGTAATCAAAAAACTGTTTAGAAATTAATAAGACCCTGTATCTCCAGAACCTACTGCTGTTAAATGATCATTTTATTGTCTCAGATTACTCTTTTTCTCAGTTCATAGAAGCCAGTGGTAATGACAAATATTACCCAGCCAAACAAAAACTACGTTGTATGATTATGCTTTTATTGATGTTATCTGGTAATGTTCAGCCCAATCCTGGTCCTGTTCCTGGTCTTCCTAACACTTTGCAATCCTTAGCCACTCCTTCAGATTTCAAAAGCAGACATGGCCTTTTTTTATACATTTAAACGTTAGAAGCATTGTCCCTAAAATGGATATGATTAAGATCTGGGCTAATACAACAAATGCTGATATCATTATTATCTCTGAAACCTGGCTTAAAAAATCTGTATCTGATGAACTTATTTCTATTGAAGGTTTTAAAGTTTATAGAACTGATTGGGTTGGCAAAGGAGGTGGGGTTGCCATATATGTGAAATCTAAGTTTATAAGCTCTGTAACCCTGTCACTAACTAAAGCTAAACAGTTTGAAATTCTGACCGTGAAAGTGAATATCTCAAAAGACGCTGATATTACAGTAGTTGGGTGCTATAGACCTCCATCTGCTTCAAAGGATGCTTTCCAATCTATATCCGAAATATTACATGAAATTAATGACATACATACAAAATAGTCTCTCCAAAACAGGAACTTTGGTAGTCCAAAACAGTTTTCCATCTTGTAAGCATCTTTTGTTATATTGGTTGTTTGGCTTGATTTTAATAACTCTGAGATACTGTAAGATCAGTCTGGAAATTAAGTGTTCTTCCACCATTGTCCATAAAATTAAAGTTAATGTATTAGATATACAGTATAATAAAATGTATCTACATTAAAGGAATGGTTCACCCAAAAATGAATACATTTTCATAATTTACTCACATGCATGCCATCCTAAAAACCTTTGACATACAGCAGTCTCTTTTGTGATCATAATTTCAAACTCGATTACACTTCCTTGCATCATCTAGCATTCTGCACATGCGTTAAGCCTTAGGAAGTGTAATTGTGACTAAAATCTTGATTGTGCCTAGAGACTTCCATGGCAAAATGTACAGTGAAAAAACTTAGATTTTGATCTGTTCTCAGCCGACTGGATCACTTCAGAAAACGTTGATTAAAATCAAATGGGTAAAAACTTTAAAGTAGGCACCTTTAAAGTATGTGCTTTTTGGAGATTTAAAGTTTTGGTTTAGTGTATTATTTACGGCTTCTTGTGTGTCAGAGGACGGACCCTTTCACTTCGCCGTTGATACTACACTTCACCAACGAGCAGATTGTTTCCCACTTCCCTGTTGTGCTTTGGTGGACATCGGTGTATCCTATTTCCTATATTTGTTTTGTGTTGTTAGAATAAAGAGTACTACTGTCTACACAAGCACAAAAATAGTAATTTGCTTAATTGTCTGTGTCGTGCATTCACATTGTCTGTGAATGCACAACACTTTGACGATTTGCTCTCAGCTTGCTTTCATTTTGAAAACCAAAGAAGCCCCATTTCTCCTCCCACCATACTCCGCATGCGAGGTTGGCATATGGGGCAAGGAAAGTTTGAGTATGATTTGAAGCTGGCTCAGCCCTTGCTTCTCTCCTCTTCTCCATTAAAGCGGCTTTGCCTAGCCAATACGGCTGTGATGATCTGCGCCCTGGCATGCATGATACAATCACGTTCGACGGAGATTAAGAAGAGGTGGGTGCTAATCCATGCCAGGAAAGCAGCACTCAAAGCACTGTGCTGTTTGCTTGGTACTGGGTAAGCTGACGCTGGTCCCCTCTCCTCCCTATATCTAGCAAAGAAGGGATACAGAGCACAGAGAATTTGAGGATGATTGGTCGCTGGCTTGAGGTTGTGTATCTCCTCTTTTCTATCTCCAACGGCCTCGCCTCTTCACACCCATGGCAATATGTGAATGGTTCCAGCATGCTGCTATTTTCAATGTGTATTGCACCTTGTTCTCGATTTACTAACTGTTTTATAGTATTTAAAGTTCTACTGAGTGTCATTTAATCTATTATGCAAATTAATTAGGTGGCTACTATATATGCCTTGAAATGTCTAATTTTCACTGACTGGTGCTGCTAGGAGCGAAATGGCTCAGAACCTCTTGTCCTACTACTCTCCTGATCTGGGACTTGGTGTTTGTTTTAAATGCGCTGATGGGTTCCCTGTTTGAGCCGCTTGGGTCGGCGAGCTTGTGTGCTCTCTCATTGCATACTGTGCTGTTACTTGGTAAATTAATTGTTTTAAGGGTCCCTCTCGGTCCATGATTATTGACTGGAATTTGGGCCTGGCTTTTCGAACGCCATTTTTAAGCCAAGGCATGGATATGTGCCTAAGGTTTTGATCTCTCCCTTCAAGACTCTTGTGGTAACTTTGAATCCTTTCTGCCTTCCTCCTTTTGGGTCTGACGAGGCACAGAGATTGCATTTTCTCTCTGCCCTGCGAGGGCAATACATTTGTACATTGAGCAAATGAGTCAGTTGCGGTTAACGGATCAGTTCTTTTTTGTTTTGTAGGCCACTCAAAAGTTTTGTCCATCTTCAAGTAGAGACTTTCTAATTGGGTTGTTGACACCATTTTGCTCTCTTCTGATTTGCAAGGCAATGCCTTATGGGGACATAAGCCCATTCTACCAGGGGTGAGGCTTCCTCCTGGGATGGTTAGCTGAATGGTGTCCTTGAAGGATTTTTTACAACTTGGATGTTCATCTCTCTCTTCATGGGTCCTGGCTGTGAAGGAGAGTTAATTTATTTGTACCGTTGGGTGCTGTGTAATGGTTATGTCTAACTACCCAATTAGCTAGTGGCATTTGTGATATATTGTAGGCCAAGTCCATTCTGTGCTTCCCCACTTCCGTGTGGGTGCGTGTTTACACCTTTTGTTGTTTTTCTACTCATTGGCTAGTGCTATTGTAAATCCCCACCTTTTTGTGCAAAGGGGTATATTCGGTATTTTGGTAGTAGCACAATATGTGTGTGAAATCAGTAGCACACTGTTATGGTATAGGATCCCCCTAGCATGTGTTACTGATGCAGTGTCGAAGTGACTGACTTGAAAGGGAATGCTCAGGTTACAATTAAACACTTGCTCCCTGAAATGAGGGAAAGAGACATGGCATATGCTTGCCACAATACTGATTTCTTGCTGTTAAGGGACTGAGAGATGCACTCTCCTACCTTCAGAAGGAAATCTTGATGAGATGGTGGATTGTTCCCATGTATACGCTTGAGGTGACTTGCACAGTGGGGGCGGGACGGCAAGTGGCATCCGCTATTGACTCAGCGTCTCATTCCTTCCTTTCAGGGAACTGGGATTACAGTTGTAACCGAGTGTTTTGTTAAATGATGTTGCCTTGAATCTTGGCAAATCTGACCTTACCTGGACAAAACTGGTATTTGTTTGGAGAAGCAGCCCTATTAATAAGAATCTTGCAAAAACTGGGAGAATGCACACACGTTTTCACAAAATTATCATTACTAATATTTCTTGGATTCATTAATTTTTTTATACCCTGTTTCACTTTCTCCTCAGGAGATGGGAACATTTCCATTTCAATCCAAATAAATTTTATTCATATGTGTTTGTAGAAAGGAAGCCTATCCTCTTTGGTCAGCAGTAAAAGAGTACTGGTACAATTGTGATAAAGTACTGCAATGGTTGTATGTAAGTATGTATGAACATAGTTAAAAATGTGACAGGGCTACAACATATACTGATTTGAATTGCTTTATTTCAGATAAGAGACTACATGCAATGGTATATCTCTAGAAAGGAAGAATATACAGTCAGGTCCATAAATATTGGGACATCGACACAATTCTAATCTTTTTGGCTCTATACACGACCACAATGGAGTTGAAATGAAATTAATGGTATTTACATCCAAATCAGGTGAACGGTGTAGGAATTACAACAGTTTGTATATGTGCCTCCCACTTTTTAAGGGACCAAAAGCAATGGGACAATTGGCTGCTCAGCTGTTCCATGGCCAGGTGTGTGTTATTCCCTCATTATCCCATTTACAAGGAGCAGATAAAAGGTCCAGAGTTCATTTCAAGTGTGCTATTTGCATTTGGAATCTGTTGCTGTCAACTCTCAGTATGAGATCCAAAGAGCTGTCACTATCAGTGAAGCAAGCCATCATTAGGCTGAAAAATCAAAACAAACCCATCAAAGAGATAGCAAAAACATTAGGTGTGGCCAAATCAACTGTTTGGAACATTCTTAAAAAGAAAGAATGCACCGGTGAGCTCAGCAACACCAAAAGACCCGGAAGACCACGGAAAACAACTGTGGTGGATGACCAAAGAATACTTTCCCTGGTGAAGAAAACACCCTTCACAACAGTTGGCCAGATCAAGAACACTCTCCAGGAGGTAGGTGTATGTGTGTCAAAGTCAGCAATCAAGAGAAGACTTCACCAGAGTGAATACAGAGGGTTCACCACAAGATGTAAACCTTTGGTGAGCCTCAAAAACAGGAAGGTCAGATTAGAGTTTGCCAAACAACATCTAAAAAATCCTTCGCAGTTCTGGAACAACATCCTATGGACAGATGAGACAAAGATCAACTTGTACCAGAGTGATGGGAAGAGAAGAGTATGGAGAAGGAAAGGAACTGCTCATGATCCAAAGTATACCACCTCATCAGTGAAGCATGGTGGTGGTAGTGTCATGGCGTGGGCATGTATGGCTGCCAATGGAACTGGTTCTCTTGTATTTATTGATGATGTGACTGCTGACAAAAGCAGCAGGATGAATTCTGAAGTGTTTCGGGCAATATTATCTGCTCATATTCAGCCAAATGCTTCAGTACTCATTGGACAGCGCTTCACAGAGCAGATGGACAATGACCCGAAGCATACTGCGAAAGCAACCAAAGATTTTTTTAAGGGAAAGAAGTGGAATGTTATGCAATGGCCAAGTCAATGACCTGACCTGAATCCGATTGAGCATGCATTTCACTTACTGAAGACAAAACTGATGGGAAAATGCCCCAAGAACAAGCAGGAACTGAAGACAGTTGCAGTAGAGGCCTGGCAGAGCATCACCAGGGATGAAACCCAGCGTCTGGTGATGTCTATGCGTTCCAGACTTCAGGCTATAATTGACTGCAAAGGATTTGCAACCAAGTATTACAAAGTGAAATTTTGATTTATGATTGTTAATCTGTCCCATTACTTTTGGTCCCTTAAAAAGTGTGAGGCACATATACAAACTGTTGTAATTCCTCCACCGTTCACCTGATTTGGATGTAAATACCAACTCCAACTCCACTGTGGTGGTGTATAGAGACAAAAAGATTAGAATTGTGTCGATGTCCCAATATTTATGGACCTGACTGTACATAGTGCATATTCACTTACGACACAGAGCTCTTTAACAAGACCTATAATCAATGAGTGGGTGCAGTTTTTTTAAATTCATATAAATACAGTGGCAGAGTTCAGTGGCAGAGTACAAGTTCAGTTCATTTGAAATTAACCTAAACTATTATGTGGAGTCTAAATACTAACTCCTTGTATGTCTTTATAGAAGTATACACATTTAGCAGATCATGTAAAAATGTGTCCGGGTAGCTGACAAAAGAGCATGGGCATGAAATTTTTATCTTTTCTATCTTTTTATAAGGGAAAAATCTATATTTAGATGATGTAATTGTTCAGGGGATTCTTTTCCCAGCACTTTGTGTCTTTTGTGTCTAACTAATGTGCACTTTTGATCAGTTGAGCTACCGTGCAATTTGATCATGCTGTGACAAGCTTGAAAATATAGTTAATATGTAATGAATTAACGTTACGCTTTATATAGTGCTTTTCTGATACTACACTCAAAGCACTTTACACAGGTGAACAGGGGACACTACTCAACCACCACCAGTGTGCATCCACCTGGATGATGCGACAATAGCCATAGTGAGCCAGTACGCTCACCACACACCAACTATTGGTGGAGAGGAGAGATTAGAGTTATAGAGCCAATTGATGGATGGGTATTATTAGGAGGACATGATTGTGGCCAATGGGGAAAATTTGGCCAGAACATTGGGGTTACACCCCTACTCTTTTTGAGACGTATCCTGGGATAATAACAGAGAGTCAGAACCTCGGTTTAACGTCTCATCCAAAGGAATCGCCTAACAAGTCATGCTATTGCGTGAGTGTTTAGATGTCATAATATATCATTGTGTGAGATACAGGGCAAAAAGTGTTTATGAACTGATAATCTGAATATCAAGATGGCGTAGTGGATGGTTGCCTCGGTGTGGAGCTTTCCAGTCCTTTTTGTTTGTTTGTCCTGTATTTAGTAATCTTTTTCCAATCAGTTTTACAAGGGACGAACTGCTGAACATTTGGCAGTACATACCAGACAATAATTTCCCAGTTTTTGACTATTTGAATGATTTGTTGGACATTTTAGTTGGAGGTGCAGCTGTGCTGTTCAAGAGATGCAGGCGAGGGAGACGAGCTGGAACACTGTTCAAACTCCGTCGGTGCAGCTTTCGAACCGCCCTGCCAAGTAGTCATCTAGCGAATCTCCTCTCTCTTTCTAACAAAATGGACAAACTACATCTCCTCATCCATACAAAAGCATTGCGACAAAAGCTGGCTAATCAAATCACAGACACAGAACAAAAATACAGAGACATGCTTTGACTGCACTGATTGGAGTGTTTTTGAGGCTGAAGGATATTTCAACAGCTCAGTTCAGCTTTCAACACCATCATCCCAGCTATTCTCCAGACTAAATTACACTAGCTCTCTATTCCCACCTCTATTTGTCACTGGATCACCAGCTTTCTGACGGACGGGCAGCAGCGAGACAGGGGAAATTCACTTCCAGCACCTGTACGATCAGCACTGGTGCCCCCTGGGGATGTGACTCTTCTCCCTGTACACAAACGCCTGCACCACCATGAGTTAATATGAGTTAACACAAGTTTATTTTTGACATTTAATAATATATTTACTATATTTTCATCCAGGCTGAGACAATTACATCGGCAGCACACTCTATCAGCAATCTACGGCTTGCAGAAATTAACATTGCACTTATGGAGATAGGTTGACTAGACATTCCAATAGCATGGACAGTCCTGATTTTACACACTATGTCCCATGTCCTAACAGACTTACAGTCGGGATGCCTTGTGTCCAAATCTTAGCTATTTGTATTTTATGCCCACTTCAATACATGTTCATGATGCCTAAACAGTAATTTATCATTTGCTTTTATTCAAAAGCAACATAACTCTTTTTTACTTTACATTTATCAATGGGACTCAAATACACAGGTACTACAAAATCATACAATGTTAATAAAAAAAAAATATTATATATAATAGACCAACTCCCAGTAAGCAGATGGCCAAGTAATGTCACTTGCGATCTCTCATGCATCGTCCATTAAAGGAAACACCTTGCAACAACACCATGATGTGCCCAGCAGCAAGATTCTAATACATATGGCATACATAGTTTACAGTAAGTGGTGGTTCGGGACAATATTTCATGAAAATTTATTCAAATGTGCAGAGCGATCCCAACTCTAATTCTAGTTGATGGAATTAAGGCAGTAGGTTACAGACGATGGGGCAAATTGACCAATCAGATGAAAAAGGTATTTCAGTGTCACTCACATATTCCAGAGCCATATAGCCATTTCCCCCTTTCTCTTTATACATTTTTATCTAAAAAATGAAATAATCAACAAAAATTTGTATCTGCTCATTCCATTCATCGGTGTTAAAACCAATAAAGAAAAATGTCTCGGGTTACATGGTGTAACCCTTGTTCCCTGAAAAAAGTGGAACGAGATGCTGCGCTGAAAGAGCGCTTTGGAAACACGTCTTAGTTGTGAACAGTTGTGAATATGTGTGCAACACGTCAATGAACATTGACCAGAATTTATAGCCTCTGCCGGTGTAATCATTGGACACACCTGGCGTCATCAGGTATTTTGTCTGAAGAGCAGTCATAGGGCATCCCGGTGCGGATGAAAAGCGCAGCATCTCATTCTGCTTTTTTCAGGGAACAAGGGTTACACCACGTAACCTGAGAAGTTCCCTTTACAAAAAGCTTTACTATGATGCTGTGCAAAAGAACGCTTTGGGAATGAGAATTCCCACGCCGCCGCACTGTGGCTGTCGGACCCCCTACGGTTGTGTAGTGTGCTCACAAGAGCGTGAGAGGGCTCAGACATGGGCTTGAGATGTCGACTCAAGGACATAAGAGCCCAGAGTGGCATGAACATCCAAGCTGTAGAATCTAATGAATGTGTGCGGAGAGGACCAGCCTGCCGCATCACAAACATGCTGCAGAGGGACCCCTCTGGCCAAGGCTTCAGAGGAAGAGACCCCTCTGGTAGAGTGAGCCCTGATGCCTACAGGCGAAGCTTGACCACGCGCCTCGTAGGCCAGGGCAATAGCGTCCCTCACCCAATGCGACATTGTCTGCGTGGTGGCGGCCGCCCCCCTGTTGCGGCCCCCATGGCAAACGAATAGTTGCCCTGACTTACGCCACTGGCTAGTGCGGTGGACATAGGTCTGAAGGGCACAGCCTGGACAAAGTCCGTGAAGTCTTTCCTGCTCCGGCATAGAGAACGGCGGGGAGCAGAAGGCTTCAAGAGTGACCGGTTTAAGGTCGAGAAAGGCACTTTAGGCAGGTAATCAGGATGAGGGTGAAAAATTGCTTTGGTCATTCCTAGGGCAAACTCTAAACAGGCTGGCAAGACAGACAGAGCCTGTAGGTCCCCAATTCTCTTTAGAGAGGTAATAGCCATAAGAAAAACAAATCTTGAGAGTCAGAATTCTGTCAGATGCTGACTCTAGAGTTTCAAAGGGGGTCTCAACCAGGCCCTCAAGGACTATTGCTAAGTCCCAAGAAGGGGTCCTGGTCCTAGCAGGAGGCCTCAGTCGCCTGGCTCCATGAATGAAACGGATGAGTAGAGGATGTCTCCAAAAATGCACCCCGTCCATCAGGGCATGGCAAGCCTAAATGCCGGTCAAATAAACACTGAGAGTGGCGGGGCATATGCCTGCTGACAGTTTTTCCTGCAGAAAGTCCAGAACTGAAGCAATCTGGCAGTTAACTGGATCTGTGTTATGTGTACTGCACCATTTTTCAAAGACACCCCATTTATTGGCGTAGATCCTTCTAGAAGAGGGAGCCCTAGCTCTTAAAATGGTCTCGATACCATAACCTCAGGTGAAAGCCCTGTGTCCCTCAGTTGGTACCCTTCAGGGGCCAAACGTGAAGGTTCCACAGCTCGGGCCGGGGATGAAATATTGTCCCCTGTGCCTGAAACAGAAGGTCCCTCCTGTCCGGAATCGACCAAGGCGAGCCGTCGAGGAGAGACATTATCTCCGAGAACCATACCCTGTTCGGCCAGCGAGGTGCTATCAGTAAGAGGCAAGACCCTTGTTGGCGAACTCTGGCCAAGACTCCCGGGAGCAGAGAAACCGGGGGAAATGTGTACAGGCGCATTCTGGGCCATGTATGCACCATCGCGTCCAGACCCAGGGGGGCTGGGTGACTCAGAGAGAAGTAGAGGGGACATTGCGCTGTCTGAGAAGAGGCGAAGAGGTCCACTTCTGCCCTGTAAAATCTCACCCAGATTTGCTCTACTACCTCGGGGTGGAGTTTCCACTCCCCCATTGGTAATTTCTGTCTGGACAGTAAATCTGCTCCCACATCCAGGGATATAAACTGCCCTGAGTGACAGGAATTTGCCCTGGGCCCAAAAGAGAATCCGTCATGCCAGGGAATTCAGCTGGCATGAATGTAGACCTCCTTGATGATTTATGTAGGAGACTGCTGTTGTGTTCTCCACCCGTCCAAGACACGGCAGCCTCTGGAGGAAGTATTTCAGGGCCAGAAATACAGCCATCAACTCAAGTTAATGTGACATTCGAGCTGATGACACTCCCATTCCCCTTGAGCTGGACGACCACTTAAGACCGCTACCCAGCCCATTAGGGAGGCGTCTGTTGTTAGCAGTCTGCAACGACAAGATGCACCTAGAGTGGGACCCAAGGTAAGAAACTGGGGTCTGAACCACATAGAAAGGGAACGAAGCCCGCAGCACGTAACCCTTATTTGCCTAAGGGGACTGGCCCTTGGATGAAATCCCCAGGCTTTTAGCAACAGCTGGAACTGGTCTCATGTGCAGAAGGCCCAAAGGGATCACCGTGGACGCAGATGCCATGAGACCTAGTATTTGTTGATACTGACGAGCAGTGCAACCTTGACCTAGCCTGACTTTGCTCAGGGTGTTCTGAATGGAAATGGTTAGAGCGTGAGACAAATGTGCCCGCATCGTGATCAAATTCCATATAACTCCATATACAGATAGGTAATTCCCTGGGTGGGAGAGAGAACGCTTTTTTGACGTTGAGTCTCAGACCCAGAGAAACCAGATGAGCTAAGACGATATCCCATCAGCCAGTCTTATATCAGTATGTAATTCAGAATGCGGATACGCCGTCGCAAAGGAGCCAGTGCTGTATCTGTGCATTTCATGAATGTGCAGGGTAATAGGGCTAGGCCAAATGGAAGAACCCGATACTGGAAGGCTTCGCCCCCGAAAGCGAATCTCAGGAACTTCCTGTGCTGTGGCAGAATTTCTATATGAAAATATGCGTCCATGAGATCGATCGTGACCAGCCAAAACGTTATGTTGGGCTTGTGACACAACCGTCTTGATAGTTAGCATCTTGAACTTGAACACCCTGACTGAGCAGTTCAAGCCTCGAGGATCTAAGATTGGACGTAACCCCCCACCCTTCTTGGGGACCAGGAAGTATTTGCTGTAATAGCCTGACTCTTTTTCTAGAAGGGGAACACGTTCTATGGCCCCTTTGACCAAGAGATTTTGCAGTTCTTTCCACAGTAGACATGCCTGCCCCGGTTTCATGGTAGTGGGGACCACGCCGTTGAAACACGGAGGGCGGTGAGCAAATACAATTTTGTAGCCTTTTTCTACTGTTCTTAGGACCCACATAGAAATACCAGGCAGAAGTTTACACGCTGCCAGGATCTCTGTGATGGGTATTAATTTCGGGGATTTCGAGTGTTCCATGTACTGGAATAGGGCAGGAAGCAGCGGTACACCCAACTTTTTGTTGGAAGCCTCTGCCTTCAGAAACACCAGAAGTGGCGGGTAAGGAGAGGATTCGTGGGGGTACTGGGAGGAGCGAAGTGGTTGGTACACGCCCCGTCCCGAGGGGAGCTACCCCCACAGGGCTGGGCGCAAGTCCATCAGGGCTTTTTTCTTTTAGAAATGACTCCCCTGATGTCTTGCTTTGGGGGCTGTCGAGGGCGACAAGCCTGTCCCCAGTCTTTACGAGGGGGAGCACGACTCGCCACGCTCTGCTTATGAGCCTCCCTTCTAGCAGGACTGGGTGACCGATGGCCCCGCACCCTAAGTGCGGTGAGGAAAAAACTGCCCAAATGCTTGCTCATGGCTTTTGCCTCCTGGAACCTGGAGATAACCGTATTCATAGCGTCTCCGAATAGGCCAGAAGGCGAAACCGGGGCATCAAGGAGGAATGCTTTATCTTTGTCCTTGATGCCTAATAGGTTGAGCCATAGGTGTCTTTCCGTGCTGACCAAAGCAGACATAGACCGGCCAATGGCACAGGCTGTCTGCTTGGTCGCACAGAGAGATAGGTCCGTGGCTCAACGAAGTTCAGAAAATGCTTCACCGTCGAACGCAGTACCTGCTCTCAGGTCCTTAAGGAGATCAGCCTGGTATGCCTGTAACCCTGCCATCGTGTGCAGATCAGCACCAGCCTGACCCGCTGCTTGAAAAGCCCTCCCCACAAAGATGGAGGTAATTCTGCAATGCTTTGTGGGGATAGAGGTTTTTTTAAGGTAAGATGCCGAACTCGGCAAGAGATAACCCGCATGTGTCTCTTCGACCGGCAGCATCATAGAATACCCCCGTGTCTCAGCACCCACGATAGTTGAATACATATAGTCGAACCCCCCCTCATGAACCGAAGAGGCGCCGGAGTGCGCTTCGAGATCACGGGAAGACCAGCTAGGTCTGGGGAGAGAGCGAGCGAAAGGGACGAACCCGTCTCTCGCTCCTCAGCCAGATCCATGCAAGAGCCCCACGAATTAAGTGTGGGCGCTGACTCCTGGTAGTAAGCGAGGCGAGCGCGAAGCATTTCGCCCAAAAGCAGATCGCAATGCTCGCACCTGCCCTACCCCACCGCGAGAGCAGCATGCTCTTCCCCCAAACAAACTAAACAAAATTGATGCATGTCCCTCTCGGACATAGAGCGGGGGAAGGGAAACACGCATCGTTTGTCTTGACTTTCTGTCATATATTTTCTCTTTTTTCTTTTTGAAAGCAAGAAAGAGAAAAGGTTCACTGCACACTGCCTAACAGATTCTATCTCCTAACAGAGGAAAGAAAGTTTGGCAGGCTCGTGATAGCACACAACACAGAATGATCTGAAGACAACAGATCTGACGATGCTCCGGTGACACATCTATTTATAGCCCTGCTACAGGTGCGTCCAATGATTACACCGGCAGAGGCTATAAATTCCAGTCAATGTTCATTGACGTGTTGCACACATATTCACAGCTGGTCACAACTAAGACTTGTTCCCAAAGCACTCTTCAGCGCAGCATCATAGTGAAGCTTTTTGTAAAGGGAACCACATTTTTCATTTTTGGGTTTTAAAAGTAAAATAGAATTGATGCAAAAGTACACTGACCTTTTAGGAGCTGTGAAATTATTGTGAAATTAAGTGAACAGCCATAGTATTCAGCTCTGAATATGTTTAATTCTGCTAGAAGCTGGTGCGACTTGTGTTGAAGGTGTTTGTGTAATTGCATAGACCTATATATTAGCTAATATTCAAAATACTTTTACATTTCAGCGAAGTGTTTGAAATCATGCTACGTGCCGTTCACATTCTTGAATTCTGTTTGTTTATGCACTAAAATTATACGCAGCTCCACAAAATCGCATGTGTCTCGACTCGAGACATTTAACATTCTAAGTTCTTTTTAACTTGACATGGCATCTAAAAACTTTACCATCAATGTAGAAATTGCATGTTTTTTCAGTTCATCATGGTTCCAATCACCAATTAATCCAATCACCCTTGCTGTTAACTCGTTCTTCCTCGAAAGTAATTGCAGTGGAATTCATGATGTTTCTAGGTGGTGGTGTATGCTTTCTAGTTGATTTCCCAGCTTTATCATCATCAAACTGAACAAATACTACATTCACAATTGTGTTGTTTGTATTGAGGTCCATGTCTGTTACAGTACCACAGACACCATTTACAAGCCCATCAGTGACGTCAATATTCTTAATTAACATGACTCATGCACCTTTACCTAATAGGAACGTTTCTGGTAAACAGGAATTAAATACTTTGGAAAAGTGTTGCTTTTTAAGTTTTTCTGTCCAGTTTGTTGATTTTTCTCAAAATTATGACCCTCTACCCAAATGTTGTCTGGGCAATATACAATTATCTGTTTGATGTTATGCTCTTCCATTTGCATATTTGTTGGGAAAATGTGTAATGTGGAAGAGGTTTGCCCAGTTTCTCTACTTTTGAGCATATTTCAGTAATTAAGTGACAGTGGGGAACTTTTGCTATGTGTATGCAATCTATTCAATCTTTTGAATCTTTTGAGTCTTTTTATCTAACAATGATTTTTAATTCTGACAGTGCAAATGTGCTGTTCCACAAATCCAATGTAGCATTTTGCATATACAATGGTTTTCCTCTCACAGGTGACAACTGGAAAAAATCTCCCACAGCAATTATACTAACTTTACCAAATGGAGAGTAGTCACCTGTCTGCTTTATTTGTATGGATGGTCCTGGCATCCAAGTTGAAAGCAGCAATTCCAGAAGGTGCTGTCAATAGAACAGAAGATTTGTCTGGTTCAGTTGCAATTTGGGATAATAATCTGGTCGCTTCATAATGAATAGCTCTGATTAAATGTCTTTCCTGTTCCTGCATCTCTAGTAACAAATAGATGGAAAGGTTCTGGCTTTTTATATCTAACTTTCTCTATGCAACACTGTCTTACTTGATAGAAAATATATTTTTGTTTGAAGTTCAGAGACCTAAGTAGGTTGAGAGCATCTGATCTACAGAAGACATTAAAACTAGATTCAAATCGATTGCTTCTTTCATTTGAATGGATAGATCAGGAATTACGTCTCACACGTCCAGTTTGCCCTGGCTTCATCTTGCAAGGGCCCTACATCCCTCTGTTATAGGGGGGGCCCTCATTACATAACATGGGTGAAAACTCTTGAAAGTCTGCATACACATCAGAGTCGTTTGCCATTAGGGCTGGGCAAAATTGCAGGGGGAGGCAATCAGGGGGACTCTGTAGCACCACCTAGAAGATGGGCATGTTCAGGGGGCTCTGTACCACATCCCTTTTGAGTTACCACCACTGTAATTTAAAATGCTCCTGGAATTTCATGTTACATGTACTAAATGTGGGCGACATCATGCCAAGACAATTAAAAATGGCATAAGGATTTTTGATATATCGAACAGTGTTGCCATGGTGACATGATAAAATAACATAAAACAAATTGGAATAAGGAAATGCCTCATATTTTCTGCGTGAATGGTGTGATTTATTTCAAAATTGAGTCCAATGTTTGTCCTTGCAGGCTGATCACATTGATGTGGCTATTGTGGGTCACGGTCGTAGCTCCATCAACTTGCAGAAGGAAGTGTGTCACTTTTAACAGACTTTAAAATATCCATCTTATTTTTACCTGAATTGCTTGCATTTTTTTTACTATAATGTCAAAACAGGGCAGATTTAAAATTCTGAAGCGATTCTTGATATCTTAAATACTGTTGCCATGGCAACGCATTAAATGTCATCATTCATTTTTGTGTATTTTCACATGTTTTGAAGTATTTGGCATGCTTGAATTTTCAAGTTTATTGTTAATAAGAATTTACTTCACACATTTCTTAATTTTTTTTTATAAATAAAATATCATAAAATCGTCTGAAATAAACTGAAATGTAAAAATACTAGAAAAATCTAATCCATATGTATAACCCAGTTCAGAGTGGCAATTAAAAGAAATGTCCAATAGAGGGCAGACACTCTCTATTGTTGAATGATTTCCAAAATAACATTTTGAGAGGACTTTTTGTGTCATTTCTAGAAGGGATCCCTCATTCATATGTTATACACTGTATATGAAGTATGTGCAATTACATTCTTCAGTTAACTATATTTCTCATTTCATGTGTTAAACATCTCCAGTTCTTGAGTTGGAGTTTCTATTTCATCTGATCGGATTCAATGTTTTGATTGCCGATCGGTGCTGGAATTTTTTTCTGCAGCTCACGCTCTTTTCCAGGAAATAGAACAGTGAAATATGTCCACCAATGTGACTGGCTTCTTGGCCATATTGTTTGTGTGTTTTGTCTTTAACACTCTCTTTCTTTCTCTTCATCGCTCTCAGGTGTGGGGTAACCGGGTGAGCTGATTGTTGATGGGGAGCACCTTTCCTTCCTATATAAACCGAGTGTTCCATGGCTGGGTTTTGCGATGGGAGACAGGTGTTAAAATATAGAAAGGTCAATAAATGTGTCTGTGTTTCCGTTACTCTCGTCTCCCTGCATCTTTTATGCATTTTATTTTTAAATTGTAACACATCCACTGACATACAGATGGAATCTTGGTTTATTACTATACAACTTTATATTTGGGTGAATTGGAAACCAGAACCTCTAAAAACTATTAACCACAAGACCAGTCAGTCATGATCTTGATTAAATTGCTGATATATGTGCTCATCTACTGACTAACAAAAAGCAAGACTGATAGTGGAAGATGTAGAGATTAAATTACCATATAATGCAAAATATCTATTTGAGTGATCGAATAGGTAATTAAGAACGACTGTTTATCAAAAAAGGTGATATAAATTAATCTCTTATTGTGCACAAAATAATTAATATTCATGAGTTTCGCAGCACTGCCACCCGAAGTCAATTTTTCTAGAGTTTATTTTTATTTAGAAATAACTTTGTGTTAATGTTATTTTTCCAGCTGTTACAAAGTTGACAGGCCTATGTGATTTTATTAGCAGAATAACATTGGATATGCACGCACTCTCTATCCATGCATACTCTTAAAAAATTGCATAATGTGAAGTTTATTCCAGATTGCCAGTTTTATGTCAAGCTAAGGAAAATTTAGAATTTGTCGATTTGTTTAATAGACAATGTACTGGTACTCTTGAGAATTTTTTTATGTTGGCAAATCAGAAGCAAAATTGTTACTATGTGGTTCCTGTGGAAATGCAGTTGTATCGCAAATGTATGGATATTTTTTATTTGATTGTGACTCCAATGAATGAACTAGTACTTGTTGCATTGAAGCTTGGTACCTTAATCCATAAGATCTATGCATGGACACCTGTTTTTTTATTGCCACTCCTCACAGTATAGTACATAGTACAAATATATGAACTCCAATTGTATTTGTTCGTATATAGCCATATACCAGATTTAAATATCAGTATCAGTCCTAATTATTGAATCCTCATTTGTGTTTTTAGTTTACAGATTTATTGTACATCTATTTTAACCTTAGATAAGTTGTCTTGCATTACCTAACTGCACCATAATTTGATGACCAAACTTGCCTTTTGGCAATGTAACTGATTACGTTGTGACAGCTGGAAACTTCTCGGTTACTGATGTAACCTCCGTTCCCTGATGGAGGGAACAAGACGTTGTGTCGATGAGTTGACAATAGGGGTTGCTCCTGTGGAGCCCAGACATCTGATCTTGAGAAAAGGCCAATGAGAATTGGCGTGTGGAATTTGCATGCCACTCCCCCAGACATACGGGTATAAAAGGAGTGAAGCTGCACATCCACATCAGGTATCACCCTGAGGAGCCGAGCCAAAGACCCGGCGCTTTCAGCGGTTGGTTCAGTGTTGTGACCAGAGGGACACAATGTCTCGTTCCCTCCTTCAGGGAACGGAGGTTATGTCAGTAACCGAGACGTTCCCCATCTGTCACTCACTCGATGTTGTGTATTTGAGTTGACACTAGGTGTCCCCATGGAAAACGCCACAAGAGCTGAACCGAGTTACGGAGACTGGTGGTGTGAGATGGGCAGACCTCTGTGTGCTGCGTAGCCAGCATGCCCACAACACACTGGCAGGCATGAAGCAGTCCCATGCACCTAGGGGAATGGCTAACTGCTCAGAAGTATAAGGACTGGCTGGCCCACCCGGGGCCTTCTCTCTATTGCTCTCCCCTGTAAAAGGAACGGAAACATTCGGCTGGGGGCCAAATATATGGTCCAAGCTGGGGGATGTCCCTCCAAAGAGGAGGACACCGCAGAGACCACAGTGGAATACACACACATTCTTACTGGTTAGGAGCGGAAGCACATCGTGTGGAGCGGCTTTGTAGTAGATCCTACCCAAGGGGGGAGGAGTTACTACAAACACGGCGACCAAGGGCAGAAGGCCCTCTGTCCAAGGAAGACGTGGTTTACCGGCAGGGAAACCATTTTGCGGAATATATATCACACGGTGTTGCCCAGGGGGACAACCAGCAAATGTGGAGCACTTACCTCAGTATGGGGGGCAGCAAGCCTCCCCAAAGACTCGACGGCCGCTAGGCTAGGGAGGAAGAACGTCTTGGGTTCACACTTCTTGCGAACGCAACTGGGAAAAGAGCACACGCCTTCGCCTCAAGGGAGGGGAAAGGCACTATTCACAAGCAATACACCCGGCCAGCTGACCCGAACTTACCTGTTTGTGTCACCTGATAACTCACGGGAGGAAACTGGCTCAACTCTGAGGTTATAGAACCTCGCAAAGGTGTTAGATGTTGCCCAACCCGCGGCTCTATATATATCTTCTAGTGAGGCGCCGTGGGACAACACCCAAGAAGCCGCAACGCCCCTGGTAGAATGGGCTCGTAGCCCAGCAGGGGGTGGCACGTGCTAGGTGTGGTATGCCATAGTTATGGCATCGACGACCCAGTGAGCGATCCTCTGTTTGGAGACAGCGCGTCCTTTCCGCTGTCCGCCGAAGCAAACAAAGAGCTGCTCGAAGCTTTTAAAGCTCTGCGTGTGGTCCAAGAATATGCGAAGAGCACGCACCGGACACAGCAATGCCAAGGCTGGGTCGGCTTCCTCCTGGGGCAGCACTTGCAGGTTCACCACCTGATCCCTAAAAGGGGTCATGGGAACCTTGGGCACGTAGCCCGGTCGGGGTCTCAGGATGACGTGAGAGTAAGCTGGAGCGAACTCTAGGCACAGTTCGCTAACAGAGAACGCCTGCAGGTCCCCTACCCTCTTGATGGAGTTGAGTGCCGTCAAGAGGGCGGTCTTCAGAGAGAGCGCCTTTAGCTCTGCTGACTCAATGGGCTCGAAGGGAGCTCCCAAAAGGGAGCAAAGGGAAATGTATACTTGCGAAGTCCCGGGGTCCAGCTGTGTGCCAAGGCATCTGTGCTGAGGGGAGCCTCGGTCAGAGAGTACCATAGTGGGCAATGGGAGGATTCTGGGGAAGCGAACAGGTCTACCTGCGCTTGGCCGAATCGACTCCAGATCAGCTGAACCACCTGGGGGTGGAGCCTCCACTCTCCCCTGGATGTAACCTGACGCGACAGCGCGTCCGCTGTGCTGTTGAGGTAGCCTGGGATGTGAGTGCCTTCGAGTTGACTTGAGTTGGTGCTGACTCCAAAGGAGTAGACGGCGGGCGAGTTGTGACATGCGGCAAGAGTGTAGACCGCCTTGGTGGTTGATATACGCTGCCATGGCTGTGTTGTCCGTCCAGAGCAACACATGCTTGCCCCAGATCAACGGCAAAAGCCTCCTCAGGGCAAGTAGTACTGCCAGCAACTTGAGGCAGTTGATGTGCCAACGCAGTCGCGGGCCAGTACAAGGGCCGGCGACAGAGTGCCCGCTGCATATGGCGCCCCAGCCACGTTGGGAGGCATCTGTCGTGACCACGACGTGCCTGGAGACCTGGCCTAGGGGAACTTCTGACTGTAAGATTGCTAGGTCTAACCAGGGGCTGAGAGAGCGGCAACAAGCCTGTGTGATGAGGAAGCGGTGTGTGCCATGGCGCCATGCTCATCTCTCGACTCGGGTCTGTAGCCAGTGCTGGAGTGGTCTCATATGCATCAACCCAAGTGGCGTGACCATCGCCTAGGATGCCATATGCCCCAGGAGCCACTGAAAGGATTTCAGTGGGACCAACATGTTCTGTCTGAACGTATGCAGACAGCTCAGCACTGACTGTGCGCGCTCACTGGTGAGATGTGTTGAGTTCAAATCCATATAGAGAAAAGAGATGCTCTGAACAGGGATGAGCTTGCTCTTTTCCCAATTGACCTGAAGCCTCAAGCGGCTAAGGTGCCTGAGCACCAGGTCCCTGTGTGGGAGGAAGAATTTTGTCCTCGTGGCCCATGGAGACCGTCGGCTCGGGGGTGGGGTTGTGCCACGGCTGGGCGCGTGGAAGCGGAAGGTCCGGTTCCAGGGCGCTGTACCTGCCAAAGAGAACCGGTGGCCGGCAGTCATGATAATGATGGCCCGGAACACCAGAAATAGAGACTGGGGGCTGAGGAAACTTTTTTTAAAAATGTGAGTACCGCAGCCCATTGGGCATACGGCAAAATAAAATTCAAAAGTAAATAAGGATTCTCCACCCATCCCTCCGGCAGGGGAGGGAGTGGTCTGCTTACCATCTCCCGTAATGCAGTTTCTTGAGTCCAGGGGCTTCCCGTCTCAGCTTTGAAGCCTTCTTGGGGTTCTTGGTGGCCGGCTGTGAGGCTGGGGGCGTCGCCGTCCTTCGGGTAGCTCCGCATCAGGGCCAGCCCCGATGGGCAGGCTGTGGTGGGGCTGGTGTTGGTGTTGGCACTGCAGGGGGATGCGCTGGGAGACGAGCAGACGGGGTGCGGGTCTGTGGCTCCGTCTGGGCAGGATGTGCTGTATAGCCTCCGTCTGCTTCCTCACCATTGAGAACTGCCGGGCAAAGTCTCCAATGGTATCGACAAACAGCCCAACCTGGCAGATGGAAACGTACCTTGTCAGCCTCTCGCGACTCCACCAGGTTGAGCGAGATGTGGCAATCCTGGACCATCGCTTACCAAGAGCCCGCGCCATGACATTCATTACCCAGAGGGCAAAGTCGGTCGCCGAGCGCAGCTCCTGCATTAGACCTGGGTCAGGACTACCCTCGTGTAGTTCTCGAAGTGCCTTGGCTTGGTGCACCTGCAGGAGTGCCATGGCATGCAAGATGGAGGCGGCATGCCCAGCGGCGCTGTAGGCTTTAGCCGTCAGAGACGTCGTCAGCCTACAGGCCCTGGACGGGAGCCTCGGGCGGTTCTGCCAGGTGGAGGTGTTTTGTGGGCATAAGTGCACCGCGACCGCTTGGTCCACCTGGGGAATCGCCGCGTAGCCCCTATTCACCCCGCCGTCGAGGGAGCTCACGGATCACGTGTGGGCAGTAAAAGGTGCCTGCCACGAGAGCGTGAGCTCCTCATGCCCCTCTGGGAAGAAAGGAACAGGGGTAGTGTGTGTGGCCGTGAGCGGCACTCTGGCCCCAGGAACCAATCGTCGAGCCGCGAGGGTTCGGGGGGAGGCGGAGGATTCCACTCCAGCCCAACACTCGCAGCTGCCTGGAAAAGCATGGCTGTCAGCTCCGCGTCAGCCTGCGACTGAGCCGCTGCTCCCTAGGGTGGGAGTCAAGCCAGGTCCTCAGCGTCAGACACGACGAACCTGCTCTCCGATGCCGCAATCGAGATCTCATCGTCGTCAGGCGCTCCGAACGAGATTGCGGGTCCGTCGTGAAGTGAAACGGCAACCCCGCTCCAGCGCTCGGTTGGAGCATACGAGCGTGACGGGGAGTGGGAGGTCCGTGGGGTTATACCCGGCGGAGAGGCTCCCACTGCCTCATACCCGTAGGTAGAAGGACCAAGTCGGGGAGTGGCTGGGGTGGCTTGCGCTCTTACGAGGGCAAGCCGCGACCGCAACGTAGCCATGGTCATGCCCTCGCAGTAAGGACATCCACAAAAGCTGACAACACGTGTGTATCACCCAGACACGAGAGGCAGCGATCGTGGCCATCAGACGGGGAGAGACAACGACCGCAACCAGGAAATACACACAAACGGAAAGACATCTTGAAAAAAGACGCTTCACCGTTTGTGCCACTTTTTTAGAGAAATATTCTCTTTTATTTGTGTTATATATATATATATATATATATATATAAACACAAATAAAAGAGAATATTTCTATATATATATATATATATATATATATATATATATATATATATATATATATATATATATATATATATTTATGTATATGAGAATATAAATATATATATAAATGAAGTTATTCACTCTGTGAGCTCTTTTTTTCTCTGCTGCTGAAACGCCCAGGGTTGTATGCTCAGCACATGCAGTGTGTGAGGGGGAGATCCACTGGAAAGCACTGTAGAACCAACAGCTTTATAGAAATGACGATGATGGCAGAGGAATTGAGCTCTGTGACTGCTCTCTCGGCTCCGAAGAAGAAATCTGATGTGAATGTGCAGCGTCACTCCATTTATACCCGTATGTCTGGGGGAGTGGCATGCAAATTCCACTGCCAATTCTCATTGGCCTTTTCTCAAGATCAGAGATGTCTGGGCTCCGCAGGAGCGACCCCTAGTGTCAACTCATCGACACAACGTCGAGTGAGTGACAGACGGGGAAAGTGAAATTCCTATATTTGTAATTTTGGACTGGGGCCAGTCCGTCATTACGACATTGTGGCAACATTGTTGAACAATAGTTGTTTGTTGGTTACCAGTTGCTAATTTTTGCTTTTAATGATTATTCAATGGGCGGACATGCAGTAGTGTAACCTAATTTATGCCCTTATTTTCCCAACATAATTTAAAGGTGTAACACTTAAAGATGGGAAAGGATGAAACTGGGGCCAGCTTGAAACAAAAACATGCACTGCTTTTCCGCCAGCTGTGTCAAATCCTAAAGATTTGACAAGTGTCGTACATCTCACTCTGCTGCAGTCTCTTTTCCCTAAATACTCCCTTCTCCCCTCGCTGGAATGCAAGGCCACGAGTGGCACGCAGGTGGAAGTCACTCACCACTTATCTTACCGGCTCTGCCCAGATGTCGCTCGGCTCCACCCTGATCACCAAAAAAAGCTATTTAAACAGTTGTGTATGAATAACGAATGCAGACTAAATGTTAATGTACTTCATTTATTTTGAAAGAGAACAGGAAAAATGCAACAGTAAAAGAAACTGAGACCTATTGCCACACAATTAGAAGACTAAATGACTTCTGTGCTCATATTAAAACTCTACCTACACCAACTTAACACCTAATGCACTGAATTACATTTGATAATTTAATTTAAAGCTATTTTAGGGATATATATAAAAATTATAAATGACTTCATTTCAATATAATCTTTAGATCTACATATTTTCAAGAAATAATTGTTGAATTATAGCAAAAATTAAAAATTCATCAATTAGCAATAAAACAAAAAAAATTAACAATTAAAAATGTAAATATATATATATATATATATATATATATATATATATAGAGAGAGAGAGAGAGAGAGAGAGAGAGAGAGAGAGAGTAGACCTCTGCTTTTCCTACGGAGGAAGCAGGAGCCGGATGAACAATCCACATAAGACTTTAATGCCAAACTTTTCAGTGTAAATGAAAACATTTACTTTTTAGTTTGTTGTTCTTTTCTGCACAACAAACGAAAACATTGAACAACACTCAACAGCCTTGCTTTTCAGCATCACTGTGGCACAGTCACACGCAGCTCCATGCGTCTGTCTCTCCCCATCTGCTGCTTTCTTCTCTCCTAAATACTCCCGTTGCTCCTCCCTGGAACGTGAGACCGGTGTGCAAACAGGTGGGACTCGTTTAACACTTATCTCTCGCTTTGCCCTGATGCCGCTCGGCCATGACCTGCTTGCCACAAGATAGATAGATAGATAGATAGATAGATAGATGTGTAACGGTTCAAATTTCTCATGGTTCGGTTTGTATCACGGTTTTAGGGTCACCGTTTCGGTACAGTTTGGTATACGTTATGTTCAGAAAAATAAATATTACTGCCATTTCCAAAATTAATACATTCTATTTGGTAACAGACACTACAATAGAGATATACCCAGTGGCAGTGGAAGAGAGCGAGAGAGGGAAAAAAAACATACTCGCTGGTTCTCCGATACGCCGTAGTTTGGTCCCCTCTTTGCTGCTTATTAATTGAAGTTGCAGGAATGCCATTTCAATTCCAGCACATTTTAACTCCTGGTAATCACTATCTTGGCCTTGAGCAATGCACTTAACCTGAGGTTGCTCCAACATGCTGTTGTATGCCTATATGTATTGTGATCTAAAAAGTTTCACATTTTTAGGGTTTAGGAAACAAAGCCAATTATATTATTTTCTTCTGCTGTTGAAATCAAAATGTAAAACTCAAGTCATTCACAAAGAATTATCTCTGGCTAACCAAATCAAAATTGTACCATACAATGAAGATAGGCACCCAAAGAGACATACATTTCATCATAACTCTTTCAAGTTGACAGCTATTATTCTATTTTAATGCTTTTACTATAAAACTAAATCAATAGAAGGTGTTGAACACTTACAAGACCTGCGAAATGTTTACTTAGAGAAACGGTTAAGCATGTAGTGTTAAATACGGCTCTCCTTTGTGCCTGCTGTGAAAGTGGCCTTTTAAATGTCAATAACTCGAGTGGGCAATCATCTGAAATTGCTTTAAAAGGAAGAAATTGCACACAAAATTACTGACAAATATTTTACAAAATTGAATGGCCCTGGCCGTTGCCCAAATACAAAACTTCAGAAGACACATTATAAGCTACAATTAAGAGCTTCTTAACTTTAAATCTTGACACTTTTGTTTAAGCTGTCATAAAGGGCTCATAGAGATAAGCTCAAAATAGCAAAGTACATCTGTAATATGCCAGAATATGCTGGGTAAAATATCCTTTTTCATTTGAAACCACCTGCATGTTAATGACTATAAAAGTAACGAAATCTGCTGACAGCATGGTACAAATTATACTAGAATTTTTCTATTTTTTTATCTCAAAGTTGGGTATATTTTCCAGTCTGTGCTCAAAAAGGGGCATGACAGTTAACAGGTGAAAATCTACTGACTTCTTATATTGTAATGTTTTGCTTCTTTTTTATGCTACATTTATTTAAAATAAATGTGGTTTTGTTTGATATTTTGTTACATCATGTAAATATATTCTTTCTCTGTGCATTTTTACGGCTTAAAGGGTCATGAAACCCTAAAACACATTTTTATAAGATGTTAACACATATGTACAGGTTGCACATCATTGAAAACATTGAGCATGTTATATGCTGACCAATACATGTATTACTCCCAAAAATCAGCTCATTTAAAAAATCTGACAAAGCAAAATATTCTCTGCTTTTGCGTCAAACTGCGAAGAGGCATGCACACAACATGTGCGCTCAAAAGCCTGTAAGAATGCCCGTAAAGGTGTTTACGTGTTATACGAAATCAGAACAATGGATAAAAATCTACCCGTGTCGATTGGTTTATTCTTATGTAATTTCTAAACCTTGCACTGATAAAGAAATGCAAAAAAGCCTCCTTTCTATGTAAATTAGACTCATTGTAGAATGCACTTCATTCAAAAGTGTTTCCTGCCGCAATTTAGATCGTGAAATGAAATGTCACTAATGAATTAGGCAGTAAAATTATTTTATTTAAATATTAATTTTATATACAAGTTCAATAATAATACATGTCAAAACACAGACTAGATTGAAAGAAGCTGGAGGCTGACAGGACTGAGGGTGCATGTCTGTTGAAGGTTAGTGACAAAAAAAGTAAATAAAAAAAGTAGATGTTTAAGCTTTCAAATTAATTTGTACAGCATATAACAGCATGTCTTATTTTTGTTAGGCATAAAGATGTTTCTTGAGTCTGAATCACTGGATGCTGACAGGACTGAGGGTGCATGTCTGTTGAAGGTTAGTGACAAAAAAAGTAAATAAAAAAAGTAGATGTTTAAGCTTTCAAATTAATTTGTACAGCATATAACAGCATATGTCTTATTTTTGTTAGGCATAAAGATGTTTCTTGAGTCTGAATCATTGGATGCTGACAGGACTGAGGGTGCATGTCTGTTGAAGGTTAGTGACAAAAAAAGTAAATAAAAAAAAGTAGATGTTTAAGCTTTCAAATTAATTTGTACAGCATATAACAGCATATGTCTTATTTTTGTTAGGCATAAAGATGTTTCTTTAGTCTGAATTACTGGATTAATTTTGAGCAACAATTAACAAAAGCAATTTTTCTAATGGTGTAATATTACCTGCATGTCTTCTAATCTATCTCACTCTCTCTCTCTCTCTCTCTCTCTCTCTACATTTTTGTGCCTTTTTTGTTGGTGTTGGATGGTTGGGGACAGTTTGAACTTGACTTTCTTCATTTGGATAGAATTTAAGTCATATTAGATCAGTGTCTAACACAAACATCTCAGTTACGTATGTAACCTCCGTTCCCTGATGGAGGGAACGAAACGTCGTGTCGAAGAAGCGACACTAGGGGTCTCTCTTGAGCGCCGAATATGCCTCTGATCTATGAAAAAAGGCCAATGAGAGTTGATTACTACCTGATCTCTGAAGGGCGAGGTAGGAACCTTGGGCACATAGCCCGGTCGAGGTCTTAGGATCACATATGTGTCTGCCGGACCGAACTCCAGGCAAGAACGCCAGCAGGGCCGTCTTTAGGGTGAGGGCCCTTAGTCCAGCTGATTCTAGTGGCTCGAAGGGGGATCTCTGAAGACCGGCGAGGACCACCAAGAGATCCCAGGAGGGGAACAGGTTTGGCCGGGAGGGATTTAGCCTCCGAGCACCTCTTAGGAACCTGACGATTAAGTCATGTTTACCCAGGGACTTGCCATCTACTGGGTCGTGGTGAGCTGCGATAGCGGCGACATACACCTTCAAGGTGGAAGAGGACAGCCTCCCCTCCAACCTCTCCTGTAGGAACACTGACCTAACTGCACACCTCTGTGGGTCTTCTGCCCGGGAAGAACACCAATTCACGAACAGACGCCATTTCAGGGCATAGAGTTGCCTGGTAGAAGGGGCTCTGGCTTGGTTGATCGTGGCTACGACCGTGGGTGGTAGACCAGCTAGATCTTCCACGTCCCGTCCACGGACCAGACGTGGAGGTTCCAAAGGTCTGGATGCGGATGCTAGAGCGTGCCCCGTCCCTGAGAAAGAAGATCTTTCCTCAGGGGAATTCACAAGGGAGGGGATGTTACGAGGACACATTGAGGTTGTGTTTGCCACGTTCTACGCAATTCAGTTTGCCAGGCCCCCGCTCCCCTTCATGGGCATCCGCTTTTCCGCAGTACATGGCGAACATGCCCAGTCCCTTCGTGCGGATATTGCTACTCTTTTGCTCAAAGACGCGATAGAGCCTGTCCCTCCAACCGAGATGAAGAAGGGTTTCTACAGCCCTTACTTCATCGTACCCAAGAAAGGCGGCGGCTTATGACCAATCTTGGACCTGCGAGTTCTCAACCAAGCGTTGCACAAACTCCCATTCAAAATGCTCACGCATAGACACATCTTAACCATCTAGATTGGTTCGCAGCGGTAGACCTGAAGGACGCGTACTTCCACGTCTCCATTCTGCCTCGACATCACCCCTTCCTGCGGTTTGCGTTCGATGGCAAGGCGTATCAGTACAATGTCATCCCCTTCGGCCTGTCTCTGTCCCCTCGCGTCTTCACGAAAGTCACAGAGGCGGCTCTTGCCCCGCACCTGGTCACGACCGACGCCTCCAGATTGGGTTGGGGCGCTGTTTGCAACGGGCACGCAGTAGCAGGCCGTTTAAAAGGGGCCCAGCTGCATTGGCATATCAACTGCCTCGAGTTGCTTGACCGTCCTTTTGGCCCTGCGGAAGTTTCTCCTGTTAGTTCGAGACAAACATATCCTGGTCAGGTTGGACAGCACCACTGCGGTGGTGTACATAAATTGCCAAGGCGGCGTACGCTCCCGCCACATGTCACAACTCGCCCATCGTCTCCTCCTTTGGAGCCAGCCTTTGGACTCAAGTCGCTGCGCACCACTCAATGTGATAGTGGATGCGCAGAGAGTGGAGGCTTCACCCGCACTCGGTTCAGCTGATCTGGGAACGGTTCAGCAAGGCCCAGGTAGACCTGTTTGCCTCCCGAGAGACCTCCCACTGCCCGCTCTGGTACGCCTGCTCAGAGGCTCCCCTCGGGGCAGATGCACTGGCACACAGCTGGCCAGTGGGGCTGCGCAAGTACGCATTTCCCCCAGTGAGCCTTCTTGCACAGGTGTTGTGCAAGGTCAGGGAGGATGAGGAACAAGTCACTCTTGTGACTCCTTACTGGCCCACCTGGGCATGGTTCTCGGACCTTGTACTCCTCGCGACAGCCCCTCCCTGGCGAATTCCCCTGAGGAAGGAACTTCTTTCTCAGGGACGGGGCACACTCTGGCATCCGCGCCCAGACCTTTGGAACCTCCACGTCTGGCCCCTGGATGGGACGCAGAAGATCTAGTTTGTCTACCACCCACGGTTGTAGCCACGATCAACCAAGCCAGAGCCCCTTCTACCAGGCAAATCTACACCCTGAAATGGCATCTGTTCATGAATTGGTGTTCTTTCCGGGCAGAAGACCCACAGAGTTGCGCAGTTAGGTCAGTGCTCCTGTTCCTACAGGAGAGGTTGGAGGGGAGGCTGTCCCCTTCCACCTTGAAGGTGTATGTTGCCACTATCGCAGCTCACCACGACCCAGTTGAAGGCAAGTCTCTGGGTAAGCACGACTTAATTGTCAGGTTCCTAAGAGGTGCCCTGGAGGTTAATTCCCTCCCGGCCAAACCTGTTCCCCTCCTGGGATCTCTCCGTGGTCCTCGCCGGTCTTCAGAGATCCCCCTTCGAACCACTAGAATCAGCCGGACTCAGGGCCCTCTCGCAAAAGACGGCCCTGCTGATCGCGCTTGCCTCCATCAAGAGGGTCGGGAACCTGCAAGTGTTCTCTATTAACGACACTTGCCTGGAGTTCAGTCCGGTAGACACATATGTGATCCTAATACCTCGACCAGGCTATGTGCCCAAGGTTCCTACCACACCCTTCAGAGATCAGGTAGTGAACCTGCAAGCTCTGCCCCGGGAGGAGGCAGACCCAGCCCCCTCACTGCTGTGTCCGGTACGTGCCTTGCGTGCCTACCTGGAACGCACCCAGAGCTTCAGGCGCTCTGAGCAGCTCTTTGTCTGCTTTGGGGGACAGCAGAAAGGGAATGCTGTCTCCAAACAGAGGCTGTCCCACTGGGTGGTGGACGCCATTCTGTTGGCCTATCACACCAAGGCCATGCCACCCTCCCTGCGGGTTCGAGCCCACTCTATCAGGAGTATGGCATCCTCATGGGCACTGGCTAGGGGCACCTCCCTAGCAGACATTTGCAGAGCTGTGGGCTGGGCAACACCTAACACCTTTGCAAGCTTTTACAATCTCAGGGTTGAGTCAGTCTCGTCCCGTGTTTTCTCAGGTCCGAGCCAGTAGAACACGGTACACGTTGACGGTCTGACCGGGTGAATCGCTTGCATCCAGCACCCTTTCCCTCTGCCGAGGTAAAACAGTGCGCCTTTTTCACAGGAGACCCCCTTAGGTCTCTGGATGATTCCTCCCTAGCCCTCTTGGGTTCGCAGTTCAGCCAGCCAGTACCCCAGGCTACCCCTACTGGAATAGGTGCTCCACAGGTCAGGCCTCCTACACGGACTCCTTCTGTGTGTACTTCCACGGTACAGTCACCTTAAGAGCTGACTCGCATCTCCCGTCTTTCGCTGCCCTCCGGTCACCATGTTGTAGCAACTCCCCTCTCCTCGAGGCTGGATCTACCATCGCACTATTCTTCCCACATGTGACCGAAGAGGCCATGTGATGTATTTTCGCCACCTTTACCTCCCCTTTCGGGCGAGTGTGGCCTCTGCAGGGTCTTTTCCCCCTTAAATAATAGGAATTTGGGAAAGAACCCCTTCCCACGATGCGGTAAGGGCCCCGGCTGCTCTTGCTCTATGCCGAGAAAACATAGAGAGAAAAGAGGCCCAGCCAGGCTTGGCCCGTTCCCTAGTTGGAAGCGTCGCCTTGTTCCCCTTTAGGGTAACCAAAAGGATTCCGACGACTTTTTTGGGGCATTAGGGAAGAGTATGTGCAGTCTGTCTGGTCGCTTGTGCACATGAAATACCTGCCCGCTTCTGTGTCAGCAGTACACATACACGGCTCAGCGCATGGCATGATTTGAAGTGGACCCTAGTGTCGCTTCTTCGACACGACGTCAAAGTGAGCAACAGACGGGGAACGTCTCGGTTACGTATGTAACCTCCGTTCCCTGATGGAGGGAACGAGATGTCGTGTCTTCCCGGCCACGTTGCTGAGCCCCTGAGGTGGCCAGAACACTCCCGGCTCCTCAGAAAAATCCTGAATGAACGAGTGTATTTCCCTCACCTTTATACCCATATGTCCAGGGGCATGGTATGCAAATACTGTTCGCCAACTCTCATTGGCCTTTTTTCATAGATCAGAGGCATATTCGGCGCTCGAGAGATCCCTAGTGTCGCTTCTTCGACACGACGTCTCGTTCCCTCCATCAGGGAATGGAGGTTACATACGTAACCAAGATGTTTCTTTATCACAACAGAATTTAAGACTTTTAGGATTTCATTTCAGGCCTCCTTCTCTAAACCCTGTAAGTGAATGTACTCCATTATTGACTGTCCAAAATGCATATTTAGGGTGCATCAAAATAATCCTCATGACTCCAGTCAACAAATAAAGTTCTTCTGAATCCAAAAGATTCATTATTTTGAGAAGCAAAACAATATATATACTTTTTAACTACAAATGTTCACTTCCATACATATCTGTGACGTGCACTTATGAGAGGGATGACATAAGCTCGTTGGTAAGGTCATGGGGTCATGTGGAGGAGGAGTCAGGAAGCATGTCATAGTTTACATTGTTTTAATTATTATTATTATTTAGAAATTATTTGTTATTTTATTTTATATTGTTTTTAAATTGTTTTGGATTGTTTTGGTTTGTGAACAGCACTTGGTCTGTGCTGTGTGCAAGTTTTTATTGTAAACAATGACGTGCTTCCTGAGTCCTACTCATGAAAAATCATACTCAAGTAGAGGTACTGTTACTTCCCAAAAAATTTAGTGTGAGCAGAGTAAAAGTAGCTGCCCTAAAAACTACTCAAGTAAGAGTAAAAGAGTAGCTCATTTAAAAGTAATCATGAGTAGTGATTATTGAGTACTGAGTAGCAAAACCTATGCCATTATAACACTGTATGTCAACTTTAAAATACATCACTTATTTATGATAAACACTACATGAATCTGATTCCAAAAAATAAAAGGGAGACATAATAACAGAAATTAAAAGATTAAAAAGTTATTTTCAATAACTTGAAGTCATGGATAAAAAAAGATGTCATGAGGGTTAGTAAATGATGAGAATTTTTATTTTTGTGTGATTTATTTCTTTAAGTAGCACATGGGAGGCCACATTGTCCTCCTTTTGAGTTTTGAGAATTAGTTCTTGTATCTTTTAAGTCAGTAGTTTTGATCTCATTCTAATGCATGATGCATAATTTTCTGAGGTTGTGACAGTTCTGCTGAAGTGTTGATCTGCAAATGTTGATACATTTCTATCGTTATAAAAATTATAAATTATTTCATCATCTCTACTTTCCTGGTAATTTATTATACCAATTAACACTCTCTACATCAGGGGTCGATAATATTAACAAATGAACAATATTTAAAAAGAATATTTTTATTATTAAAAATGTCACTGTTTTATTCAATTATATTAATACTTCTAAAGCTACTCAAGTTATTCAGTCAAAAGTAGTGAGTGGTTTTCTTGTTTCCTTGTTATTGTTGTTTGATTAATAGACGTTATATGACATATCCTACTAGACAGTGCTCAATTCGGTTACATGTACACTTCAAGTCCAACACTTCAAGTCCCACTGTCTTAATTCACTTTAGACTTAAACATATTAAATTCTCACCAAAATGGGCACTGGCAGAATTATAAAGTGTATTTGATTATTTAGGCATGAACCCGCATTAGCACACAAACATTCGCCTCCTGTCAATCAAATATTGCAAAGCTACATATGTCAGGAAATAAAAAAATAATCTTTATATTTTATGTAGATCAACCAACCAGTGGTTCTCTTGCTATTGCGATTGATTAAATTAACACCCCTGTTCTAGATGTATAACATAGACTAAATATAGAAAACTACTCAAAAGTTTGGTCGAGGACATCTCTCTTTCTTCCAATAAACATCTAGATCATTTGATTGCCCAGCCCTATTGATAACATTGCATTCATCTCACACAGCAGCCCAATAATCTCAGTGATAGATAGTTAAATTACAGGCTACGTAATAGACACAGACTCTAGGAAGCAGAAATATGAAATTTACCTCGAAATGTGTCTTCAAATTAGAGGCAGGATTAATGCAGATATATGGCTTGAGCAAGTTAAACTCACATGACACGATCAAGCAATTGGCCTTTTTCACTGCGAAAAGCCCTTTCAGGTGCTGCTGTGATGTTCAGCTGTAAACTGTGCTCGAGGAATTCTCCACAGTTGGCGCCAGATCTGCAGCTGCTGTTCAAGTTTTTTACGTGTGATTTGATTTGACGGGAGTCACAAGACTCTCCCTAGCCAATCATGTTGATAGATAAAAATAAAATCAGGACAGGAATGTTGCGAACACAGATGGAGGGAATATAGCGCATTAAAAGTACAGTTACAGCACTTAAAATGTACTCAAGTAAAAGTATAAAATTTTTAAACTACTTAAAAAGTACAATTATTGAGAAAAAGTACAATTATTTGGAAATTATAGTTAATTTCATTAACGTGAGTATATGTAATTTGTTACTTTACACCCCTGCTCCTCCTCTACGTGACGTGTGACCTTACCAACAAGCTTACGTCATCCCTCTCATGTCACAGAGATGTATGGATGCGAACATTTGTAGTTTAAAAGTATATAAGTATTGTTTTGTTTCTCGAAATAATAAATCGTTTGCATTCAGAAGAAATGTATTTGTCGACTGGAGTTATTTTGATGCACCCTAAATATGCATTTTGGACCATCAAAAAATGGAGTACATTCACATGCATTGTTTAGAGGAGGAGGCCTGAAATTAACTCCTATAAGTCTTAAATTATGTTTTGATGAAGACCGAAACTCATCTTGGATGGCCTGAGGGTGAGTAAATTATCATCAATTTTTCAATTGTGGGTGAACTATTCCTTTAATAAGGGGGTTGAATTTAGGAGTAGTAGGCCTAAACAAAATGTTTTAAGCAATTCAGTTTGGTAAAAGGAAAATGAAACATTTTCTTTAGCATTTATTGAACTCATACTTATCAAATGTAAACTTCTTTAAATAATTTAAACCATTTGTTTAAATCAAATTTTATCCAGAATATTATTTTGAGTGAAACAGAAATGACTGTGCATTTGTCTTTGCTCGGTTTCTACTTCCATCATCTCTATCAGGAGCTTGTCTTGGTTATTGTGCAAAATGTATTTCCACATCTTTATTCTGATAATTTTTTTGTTTGTGAGTTTTTCATTTACTTTATCTGTAAGGAGTAAATAATATAGTAAAGAAGATATTAATAAAGCAACATGGTCTAACTGAATACAAATTTAATTAAATAAAATACATTCAAAGGTAGGCCCATTTTTTTAATGTATTGCCAACACCTGGTTTGATAGACTATTCACAAAGCAGATTCAATGAGAGAACAATTAGTGGCTGTTTCCAGAATGACTAATACTGAAATGTATCCAGCATGATTAATATTGAAAAGTGTGTAACATCAAACAGAACTAATAGGCTTATTTTTCTCCTGATCGTCACTGTTCAGAAACAATAATAGTGAAACCATTAAAAAAGGCTTGTTTAAGTGGCAAAAATACTCATCCAGCATATATCGAAGTGTAGCTGGTGGTTGTAAAGAAACACAGGATACACAAATTATCTTTTGGGGTTTTTATTCTGACAGCTGTTGAAACTTTTGAAAAGAGAGAGAGAGAGAGAGAGGGAGAGAGATTGTTTAACAAAAACATTATTTACATAAAATCAATACAATAATATTTTTAAAACTATTCTATAAAAAAGTGCAAAGTGAAGCTCATTTTCAATAACAGAACACAAAGCTCCTTTATGACACCATATTCCTTCAAAAACTGTTAGAGTTCATAGCTTTGTAACAATGAAAATCAATTGAAAGTCTTGATTTAATCAAAGCTGCAAATATCTTTTCAACATTGTGTTCTCTGTTTTGCTCAATTTGATCTTTTCTACAAAATAAAAAACAATTTACACTTGTATTTCCGTTTTTGAACATATTTAAAGCCCAAAATAAAAGTGTCTACAGAAAACTCCTCATTAAAACAATATTTTGCAAAATAAACAATATTTTGCAAAATATAAAATAAAGGCTTCAGCCTTAAACAATGCATAAAAGTGTGAAAAACAGTCTCTCGTTGAAACAAAAAGTTTAATCTTGACCAACACTTGGATTTAAAACAGAAATAAAAGCATTAACCGCAATAATACCATGTAGAATACGCCATTGTAAATCTCCAACTCTTTTATTTAACGGTGGCTTGTAAAGTGCTCTCCATTCTGGTCTAACATTGTTACTCATCTTAAAAACATCACGCCATGGTGTATCAACTCTTCCATTTAAACCTTTTTTGTTAAAAGATTTTACACAAGCTTTATACAATTTTTTACCACTACTTTCATACAAATCCATATCTGTCAACTTTTCACATTCCAAAAAAATCCTGTGTATTCACCTAAATTTGTTGAAAGAAGCAGATTTGGAAAACTGTCTTTTTCATTTGGGATGAACTCTCCTTTACAGTAACCTTGAAACAATTTGTTTTCTTCTGCTGTAAAACCAGACTGTAGTTTCTGTAGTAAATGTGCAACAACTCGAATGGATTTGACCCTTAAAAAATAGGCTACATCATTGACATTTCCAAAACTTGGTCCAGCCAAAGTGTTGTGGTCTTGGATTTGATGAATGCTGTAGTCATTGTCACACATGTGCCTAGAATGTCCAAACGTGAACCGTAGATCAAAGGTTCTTTCAATAACAAGAAAAAAGAAAGTGTAGAATCAGTTCTTTTCACTTGAAAGAGGGCCCATACTTTAAAACGATTCCTGTAAAAAACTGACATCCTGGACATGTTTATTTTTTTGGGATCCAAAAAGAACAATGTTTTATCCAGACACAGTCCTTCAGCAGTCTTTCAAATCATACTGGCCACTGGTCTCCAGCTTAAGTTCTCTGGCCCAGTGAGAATCGCTGTATGAATTGCAGTCGAAAAGCTGTAATATTAAAATATTTAAAGTATCTTTAAAATGTGCGTCACAAAGTAATTTTTTATTAAAATGCCAATAAGCACTTTTTGGCTTCACAGAGTTTAAAGTTACTGTACATATGACAAGACTGTGATCTGAGAACCCAACTGGGGTTATGAAACATTTCTTAAAAAAACTAAGATGATGTTTAAAACTATAAAATCTATCTAGTCTTGCCAATGCCAATATGTTGTCAAGGGCACATGCCCATGTGTAGTGTTTTAAGTTCCCATTTAGACTCCTCCATACATCACATAAATCATTTGTTTCAATCATCTGAATGAGTCGTTTCGAGAAAGCAAATGTGGCTCTACATGATTTCTGTCTATATTATTTTCATCACAATTAAAGTCTCCACCCAGAAATAAATGCTCTTCACCATTACATTTATCCAAAGTTACACTTCTATCTCACAAGAGATTGGAATAAACTATTTGCAAATACAATGGCAACACCTCCACTGAGTGAGGTTTTATGACTTAAAAAAGAGAGACCTTTTAATTCTTTAGCCCATTCAATAGCATTTGTTGTATTACTGTGTGTTTCCTGCACAAATAAAACATCAAGTTGCTTTTGATTCATGATTTCATAAATTGCTGCACGTTTTATACAGTCTCTGGCTCCATTTACATTCAGGGATGCAATACGAACTTCGCCCATGTGAAAGTAAAAAATTAAACCATAAAGAAAAAAGCAGCCAGTAAGGGCCAAAAAATTAAGCCAGTTTACTGCCATCAATGAATCAGTTATTGTTGGAATTTTTGGTCACAAAGTATTTCAAACAATATACCTCCCTGTGTGTGAAACATCCCTCACTCATGAAAGTTCTAGTATTTTCCACAAAACGGTTGATGTCAGGAACCTGTACTCCATCAGATTTTTTTTTGTCAGTGTTAAAAACTTCTTGATTTCCTCAGTATGGAAGCACCAGAATCAGATAAATCACTCTCATTGCCAATATCATCAACATCAGACTCCTTATCATTTTCTGTTTTTCTAGCTTGTTTAGATTCTGAAAACCCCTCAAGGGAAACCTGTGTCACCACTCAATACACTACAGATATAAAAAATAAAAAGAGAAAAGAAATCTAAAAGAATTGAAAGAGAAAGCAATTGTTTTTCCCACAGCGGGCATAAACCACTCGCACTCACCACTCACTCGCTCAACAGACGCTCACGCATGCGCAGAGAGAGAGAGAGAGAGAGAGAGAGAGAGAGAAAAAAACTTTGGTTGATGGGGCTGTATATAGCAGATTTTTCTGTTTCGGAAGGAAATTGGTATTTTAATTCACCAAAGTGGCATTCAACTGGTCACAAAGTATAGTCAGGACATTATTGATGTCAAAAACAGCACCATCATTACTCAAAAAAAGTAATTTTTGATCAAATCTAGACAGGCCCCATTTCAAGCAGCCATCACTCCAACACCTTATCCTTGAGTAATCATGTTAAATTGCTAATTTGGTACTAGAAAATCACTTGCCATTATATCAAACACAGTTGAAAGCTATTTGGTTCATTAAATGAAGCTTAATATTGTCTTTGTGTTTGTTTTTGAGTTGCCACAGTTTGCAATAGACTGGTATGTCTTAAGGTCAATATTTGGTACAACAAAAATAAAAAATGCTTATTCTAGAAACTTGTCAGTATATCATTGTTTTGAGGAATGAAGGCTATACAATGCTTGAAATTGCCAAAAAAAAATTAAGATTTCATACAAATGTGTACACTACAGTCTTTAAAGACAAAGGACAACTGGCTCTAACAAGGACAGAAAGAGATGTGGAAGGTCAGATGTACAACTAAACAAGAGGATAAGTACATCAGAGTCCCTAGTTTGAGAAATAGACGCCTCACATGTCCTCAGCTGACAGCTTCATTGATTCTACCGGCTCTCCAGTTTCATGTACAACAGTAAAGAGAAGACTCAGGGGTGCAGACTTTATGGGGAGAATTGCAAAGAAAAAGCCACTTTTCAAACAGAAATACAAAAATAAATGGTTAGAATGGGCAAAGAAACACAGACATTGTACAACAGATAATTGGAATAGATTGTTATGGATCTTAACCCCATTGAGATTTTGTGGGATAAGCTAGACTGTAAGGTGCGTGAGAAGTGCCCAACAAAACAGCCACATCTATGGCAAGTTCTACAGGAAGCGTGGGGTGAAATGTTACCTGACTATCTGGACAAACTGACAGCTAGAATGCCAAGGATCTGCAAAGTGGTCATTGCTGCACATGGAGAATTTTTTGATGAGAACTCTTTGTTCCGAACATGTTTTTCAAATTGTAATAGTAATCTTTCACGTTGTATATTGTGATCAGTTGAATGCCACTTTGGTTAATAGAAGTAACAATACTTTCCATAAGAGCAAAATCTGTATATAATTCCAAACAATAGGCCACCAGTAAGTATGTGTGTAATATATATATATATATATATATATATATATATATATATACACACACACACACACACACACACAATCATTGATTCAATTAGTCTCCAGGATTCGAACATTAATTTATGATTTATATATATATAAATATGTATAATTTCTTGTTATTAACCAAAATCTAAATTCAATCATACGATACTTATCTGTCTCTACAACAGGCAAACACTTACAAACAGTGGCAGATTTGTGCCACTCACTCCTTGCAGTTTGTGGGAGCAAAGACGGGAGGCTGTACCACTGCCAGCCTGCTTGTTTCTCTGAGCAGTGGAACCTCAGAACAGATAATGGAATGCATTGGCTGTCTTTCCGTAGAGCAGGGAAAGTGGGCCACAGCCAACCCAGGACTATGCAAATCCATCCGCTGTTTGATCTTGAAATCTAATCTCAATAAACTGAAACATGTATCTTCTCTCTCTCCCTTGCTTTCCCCTCTTTCTATTATTTCTATATTTGCCTTTGCTCTGCCATTTGATGGTTCAGCCAGTCTCGCAGTGTCACTAGGGTATATGACCACAAGTTGTGATTTATATTTTGGCTCCCCTTTTCCACCCAGAACAATTCGGAAGCTTTACAATCTTTGGGCCCTATGGATCATGTTCAGAAATGTACCTACAATTAAACCCTTCCATGCGAAATTAGATAAATTTGCACATCATGTATAGGCAAGTTGTTTCACAGTATAGTAGTGGAAAGAATTGACTGTTGTCAATCAACACTACTGAAAAATATTTTTCAGTATTATTTTGAATGATAAAATGGTTTGTTCCAATCTTGGATGCTGATTGGTCAATACTACATTTCAGCCATTCTAAAATAAAATGATAATGCAAAAAAAAAAAAAAAACCTGTTCACCATATCACTGCACACCAAACATTCTGCTATGCCAGGAACTATACATTCTAACAAATGGATTATACTTCAATTAATCTGCTTAGTAAAATTATGTTTTAATGAAATGTTATTTATTTTTTAGCCGTCCTATTTTGTTATTAAGTTTTGAGAGTGTCAACTGGTATATTGATATATCAAATTTAAAAGATGTGTTGTATGTCTTTAAAAATTGTGTCAATTAGTCATTGATCAATGACTAGCATGATTGGGTAATGTGACCTTATCAGCTAAAAATTCCCCCAGTGTGAAAATATGTGCAGTGTACCCCCAAACTGTGAGTGATGCAATGTCTGTTCTTTTGCCAGTAAAGGTTCTAAAATAAATCCTCAGCACTTAAGATCATTGGATGTCTCCTGTTTATGATTTCACGATGAACCTAACATTTGTGTGTAAGAATACTACAACTGGCGACAAGGATGTGGATGGGATTGTAGTCCGGGGATCATATGCTCTTCATTAAGCTAGCTGAAAATATTTGACAGTGTCAAGAGGATGACATGACCTTGTTCAGCACAGAGACTAAACTGTGTTTTAAAGAAGCTATCGATAGCTTTAAAGCTTGTGAAGAACGGTTTGCTCAGTTCGTCAGGGCGAATGGAATTGAAGCGGAAAGGCAAAGAGCAGGTTTTTTATTGGTGCTAGGTACAAAAACGTTCTTGTTATTAAAGGCATTATTGACACTGAAAAAGCCAGCTGAAACGCTGCAAGCAGACATACTGTATTTAAAGCATTGAGAGACTTTTACATGCATAAGGAAAATTGCTAAGTGAGCAATACACATTCCAAGCAAGGAGGCAGTTACACAGAGAGTCTGTAGTCGAGTATGTGGCTGCACTGAAAGGCCTAGCTTCCATTTGTGAGTTCAGAGAAAAGTTGGAGGAGCAACTGCGAGACCAGTTAGTGTATGTTATCAGCAGCAAGGAGCTACACACAAGACTCTTTATGGACAAAAATGGACGAAAGTTATGGACATTGGTCACATCTTTGAGTGCACCACCACCAGTTTAAAAGCATTCCAGCAAATGACATTGAGAACAGATCAAGTGAGCTGAAAGGGCCGAGCATCGGAATTGTCAAAGAGTAATAAAAAGGCAAACAAGGGAGAGTGTTATCGATGTCTGGGAGAGAGGCATGCCGCTGTCTCCTGCAAATACAAGTACTTTGAATGCAGAACCTGCCACAAGAAGTGACATCTTGAGCACACATGCAGGAATGCCAAGGATGGTGCGAGTTCCAGCAGCAGCTCCGGTGGGCCTGCCACGAAAGCGAGAAGCGAGAAACCTGCTACCTCAAGACGGATTTGTCAGCGCAGTGTATGTGATATAAATGAGGTGCCTTGATCAGTTAGGATCTCTTTTTCCAATCATTTTCCAATCTCACCACCTGTGTACATCCCTGTAAATGTCGACGGTTCAGTGTCTTACCCTAAATGTCTCTCCATCGGATTATAATGAGCCGTCTGGGAGACCATTTTACGGTTGTTTTTCAAAATTAAAAACTGGGTTGTCTCTCCTTTTGATTGAGTGTCCTGCATCACTCAACACAACCTGTCTTTAATAATTGAAAAAGTTTGGATAGGAAAGTGCAACACCGGGCTAAAGTTTTTTACCATCACTTACTATCACTTTGTCAAAGGCGTGCCTGAGAGGCTCGTCTCTTGTCTGCTCCAGAGGAAAATCTCCCGTGGGAGATTAGAGGTACGGTTTATAATAATGTGTGAAATGCAGGCCAATTTGTAACCAAAATCAGTGGATGGGTGAGTTGGGGACCAACCACTGCCTCTATTATATGTTTTTGTCCCTGGAATTGAACAGTAACAGGCACTAAAGGGTTTTTGTGTATATCCCCATGCACACACACCTCATCTTTGTCACCAAGCTGACAACTCCATCAGTGCCAAGGTCCTAAGCCAGCAATCACCTATGATGCATCACGTAGTTGTTGGACAAAGGCAAACAGGTAGCCAGACTCACAGAATATCAGCACCTGGAAGCGCTGACGATGTTGTTCGGGGTTCAGTGTGATCTGAGGCAAAGCAGGCATGGTCGGGTTCGCTGCTGGAGTACCCCATGTGGTAGCAAGCTCCGGATCGCCTGTCAGTCCTCCGCCTGGGCTTGCATCAGGACCTGAAGCGTGGCGAGGACTCCAAGACTGCGATTTTCCTTGTTTAGGTTTCGGAACCACTGTAGTAAATCCTTTAGTTCTTTGAAATAAGGAAGTGGGAGACGTCATACAGTCTTTATTCAAACATAAGAATCTTTTCTTTTCAGCAGAACATTATCACACACACACACTTGCTGGAAGCTCATCTCTCTCTCCCGGCTGCTGCTGTCTCCTCCCCTTTTATGTTCATGTCACAGCTCACTGGGAATACAAACAGGTGTTAGCACTGGTGTAAATACTTAACCACTCAGCTTTCTCAGACCTCACTCTCCACAGATCGGTGCTCGATCACACCCCCGCCTCCACACCACCTTGGGCATCAAATTGACTGTGAAGGAGTACATCCTGTGATGGAAAATGTGAAGCTATAGCAAAAGCACCCATTCAAAGGAATGTGACAGAATTGAGAGCTTTTTTTAGCATTACTTTTCTACTATGGGATATTAATACATTAATAAAAATAATTAATAAATAATTTTTCCACATTGATTAAGCCCTCAACAAAGCTTATGTAGAAAGAAAAACCCTGGCTTTGGTCAGAAAACTGCCAGGTGGCTTTTGAGATGGACAAGAGGCAACTGTCCACTGAATCTGTGCTGACTCATTTTGATCATCAACTTTTTTGGCTTGGGATGCTTCTGCATATGGGGTAGGAGCTTTTATACCACATACGGTAGAATGCTGGATAATTCAGAGCAACCCATTGCTTAGGCCTCACACACCTTAAACAAGGCAGAGTTAAATTACAAATTGAGTGAGGCATTTTGCATATTTTTTGGTGTTCAAAAAATTCAGAGAATACCTATATGGTATATGATATATAATAATACCTATTACATATCAAAAAATGTATTGTAAAAATATTATGCCTAAAGACCGGAATGCTGGCACTGGCAGCTGTAAAGATGGGCATTACTATTGTCAGCCTAACAATATGATATTGAATACAATCCTTCCTGCATGCAAATGCAGACAGGTTGTCCAGACTACCTTTAAAAAAGGAAGAGACACCCAACAAACTTGAGTGGAGAGTGTCATGGTTAGATGCAGTGCCTGTATCAGCAAAGAACATAAAGAGGGAGATAGAGAATGATGCCATCCTTAGAAAAGTAAAAAAAAAAACCTTACCTTGACAGGTTGGCCAAAACATGTAGTGGCTGAGGTTCTGAAACCATATTGGGTGAGGTAACAAGAACTCACAGTTGAGGCAGATTTCCTCCTGTGGGGAGTAAGAGTAATCATCCCCACAACACTGATAAGTCAGCTGCTAAAAGAACTTAAAGAACAGCATTTAGGCATTGTGCGAAGTAATGCACTGGCAAGAAGCCATGTTTGGTGACCAAACTAGACCAGGACATAGAGCAACTGATAATTGGTTGCTCTATATGTCAGAACAAAAGATCCCTCCCAAACAAAGCACCAGTGCATCCGTGGCAGTGGCCAGATCTCTCCTGGCAAAGGATACATGTTGATTTTGCAGAAAAGGGAAAGTTTTAATTAGCCATAGATACATATTTGAGGTGGCCAGAAATAAAAATAATAAAAAACACAACAGCAGGGTCAACAGTTGAGTCCTTGAGGAGTATGTATTGGATAATGGCCCACAGTTAGTGTCACATGAATTCGAATCCTTCTTCCATGCCAATGGAGTGAAGCACATAAAATCTGCACCATACCACCCAGCCTCAAACAGGTTGGTGGAAAGGCTAGTTCAGACATTTAAACAATCTTTTGAAAAGCAAAAAGACTTGGTATACTATTTGAAGCATTGTGTTGGCCAATTTCTGTTTAGTTACCGAAATACACCCCAGAATGCAATGGAAAATATGGCAGCATAACTTTTTCTGAAAAGAAAAATGTGCACAAGGTTATCTCAAGTGCAACCAACATTTTCAGCTTCACTGCAGCACAAACAAGAGCAAAAAACAATACAGGATGATAAAAAATGGTAAACACTGAGGGTTTTTCAGACAGGGAAGGAGAAGCTTGGAAAACTAGTGCCATAGAGAAAGTGCTGGGCCTAGTAACCTACTTGGTAAAAGTACAAGGGAGATTGTGTAAGAAACATGTGGATCAGATCACAGCAAAAAAAAAAAAGGAGGCATGCTAGAAAGAACTGAAGAAGACAGAGTCAATGTGGAACATCACTTAACCAGAATATGATGCCCAAGAAATTGTTTCAGACACAAGTAAGGACAAGGCTGATGGCTGGCTGGGCTTTGGGACAGTCGAGACTACAGGCTCAGGCTCTGGTATGGTTGAGGCTACAGGCTCTTTAACCGTGGCAGGAGTGGGCTCTTGCTTGTAGACCGCGGCAGGCATGGGCGCTGGCTCGTAGACAATGGCAGGCGTCGAGGAGGGGTAATAGAGGTTCAACATGGCTCAGACGTATTTCAAGAAGGGAAGATTCTCTACTTGTGGAAGGGCTGTGGAATGGGGGAATTTTAAGCCCATACCATAGATGGCACAGAGGTAGGTGTCTGAGATAGTGGTGTAAGTGATGAGTTGGCAGAACTTGATGGTGTATTCAGTGAGAGGAATGTCTTGCTTGAATAAATCCATAAATGTACCGGTCAGCTCCATGAATCTTGTGGGTCTGAACGTGAAGAAGAGGAGGATTAGAGAGATTGCTGGAGTGGAGGAGGATGTTAGGAGGAACAGGTTGGTGTATCTGTATTTTTGTTGGTCAGTCCTTCTGTAACGTTGGGTGTCTTGGAATGGAAGAGAGGAAACACAGGATAGAATCATTCAATTGGGTGGAACAAACCCTGGGGTTGAACAAACCATAAAGCTTAACATAACAAATTAACAACACAACATAACACTCCGCAACGTAACACTTAGCAACGTAACACTTCAAGGTCTGACCGAAAGACTGAACACAACTAAAGGATATTTATACACAGAGAACTAAATGAGGGAATGGAATACAGGTGGGCAAGATGATGAACAGATGGATTTGATTAGGGCAGTGAATTCTGCGAAACGTACTGCAGGGTGAAACTTCAAAATAAGAGTTCTTATAGAAGGTGATGAGACAGACTGTGACAATATGTCATTTGTTTTGCAAAATGGTTATATGAAAAAATATACATTTGTTAAGATGGTATATTGGGGTAAAAAAAAATAAGAACACATTGTGAGGACATGACCATGGCAAATATGGCCCAGGGGCTTCCTGCCTCTGTCCTCCTACATACAGGTATGAGGCCAGCGTGATGAGCACTGGGGGCGATTTAGGGACCACAATGGGACCACCTCTGCCAGGTAAATCCCCACGGATCTCCCATTCCCCGGCACGCTTGTTTGGCACTCGGATGAGTGTGCTGGCTCGTCCCAGGGTGAGTTTGACCTCGGTTGGGCTTCCCCCTTCGGATGAGGTCGCCCAGTCACACGCTGACACGGAAATGACGGACGTGCTTTCCCAGGCAGCTACGAGCGATGGGCTAGAGTGGAACCCTTCGCTCTCCCCTGAACCCTCGTGGCTCGACAAGGCCAGTTACAGCCACGCCCCACCCCAGTTCCTTTCTTCCCGGAAGTCAATGAGGAGAGTACAAGATCATTGACGGCACCTTTTACTGCCTGGTCCCGATCATTCGGCTCACCCGCCCTCACTACCCTTGATGGTGGGGTGGCCAAGTGCTACTCGGCGATGCCCCCAGTGGATAAGGCACTCACAGTGCACCTATGCCCGCAGAGTGCTGCCACCTGGCGTGGGTGCCCGAAGCTACCGTCTAGTGCCTGTAGGTTTACATCATCCCTGGTGGCCAAAGCCTATGGTGCTGCCTACACCCTGAATGCCATGGCTTGGGATGGCCGAATGGACTATGCAGATGTGTGTTCCCACCCCAGTGAGCCTGCCTGCACTGACCCTCTTCAAGGTCAAGGAGTACAGGGAGCAGGTCATCCTAGTAGCACCTTACTGGCCCACCCAGGCTTGTTCTCGGACCTCACACGGACAGCCGTCGTCATCAGCCCCTCCCTGGCAAATATCCCTGAGGAAGCACCTTCTCCCTCAGGGACGGGGCACCATCTGGCACCCGCAACCAGACCTCTAGAACCTCCATGTCTGGCCCCTGGATGGGACGCGGGAGACCTCAGTGTCCTACCACCCGCTGTAGTAGACACGGTAACTCAGACGAAGGCCCACTCTACTACGAGGCGCTGGTATGTCTTGAAGTGGTGTCTGTTCGCTAAGTGGTGTTCTACCCGGAACGCGAAGACCCCCAGAGGTGCGCAGTCAGCTCGGTGCTTTCCTTTCTGCTGGAGAGGTTGGAAGGACGGCTGTCCCCCTCCTACTTGAACGTGTACGTAGCCGCTAGAGTGGCAGGTAAGTCCTTAGGAAAACATAAACTGAGCATCAGGTTCCTGAGAGGTCCAGGAGGTTGAATCCCTCCAGACCGCACCTTGTTCCCTCGTGGGACCTCTCTGTAGTCCTGCAAGGCCTATGAGGGGCTCCTTTTGAGCCCTTAGAGTCAGCGGAGCTTAAGGCACTCTCTGAAGACTGCCCACCCCTGACAGCACTCACCTCCATCAAGAGGCTAGGGAACCTGTAAGCTTTCTCTGTCAGCGAAACGTGCCTGGAGTTCAGTCCGGGTTACTCTCATGTGATCCTGAGACCCCAACCGGGCTATGTGCCCAAGGTTCTCACAATCCCATTCAGGGACCAGGTGGTGAACCTGCAAGCGCTGCCCCAGTTGCACACCCGTTGCTGTGTCCAGTACATGCTTTACGCATCTATTTGGATCGCACGCAGAGCTTTAGAGTCACTGAGCAGCTTTCTGTCTGCGTTGGTGGACAGCGGAAATGAAGCGCTGTCTCCAAGCAGGGGATCGCCCACTGGGTCATTGACACCATAGCTATCGTATACCAAGCTCAGCATGTGCCACCCCTGGCAGGGATATGAGCCCATTCTACCAGGAGTGTGGCGGCCTACTGGGCTCTGACCAGTGGCACCTCTCTAACAGACATTTGCTGAGCAGCGGGCTGGGCAACACCCAACAATTTTGCAAGGTTCTCTAATCTCCGGGTTGAGCCAGTTTCATCCCATGTCTCAGCAGGAACGAACAGGTGAGTCCGGGTCAGCCGGCCGGGTATATCGCTAACGTTTAGCACCTTTCACATCCCTTGAGCTGAAGATGTGCGTTGTTGATTCCCAGTAACATTCACAAATGTGTTCCCTGGTTGACTTCCTCCTAGCCCTGTGACAGGTGATTTTATTGAGAAACTCGCTGCTGGCTCAGTACTGGTTCTAACCAAGCCTGTACTGGGATAGCTGCTCCACATGCGCTGGTTCCCGGTAGGTAACCCCTTGCGATGTATATTCCACTGAAAAGCTTTTCCCTGTTGGTAAACTGCATCTTCCTTGGGCAGAAGCCCCTCTGTCCCAGTCACCATGCACGTAGAGCCTCGTAGAGCCTCCTCCCCCATCCTACCACTTCTCCACATGACATACTTCCGACTAGACACAGCAGACCATGTGACATATCTCCACTTTAAATCCCTCTCTGGGCGGGGTGTGGTCTACATGGTGTCTTTCCCTTTGGAGAAAGACGTAGACACTGGTGTCCCGGTTGGTTAACAATTTCTCTCTTTTTCTGGGGAGAAAAAGAAAAAAGAGAGAAGAGGCATGACTGGGCTAGCCTGTCCCTATCCTTTGGGTAGTCGACTCATCCCCAAAGGGTTGTTCGACACTCATACTAGCATCAGGGCAGGTAATATGCCGGCCCGGTGCGCTGGCTATGTGGCAAAAAGTAGTCTGCCCGTCTCGCTCTGCCGATCCACATAACACAGTTCAGCTAGTTGTGGCATTTTTGTAGGGGACCCCTAGTGTCACTACATCAACACAGCGTTGAGTGAGTGACAGATAGGGAACATCCTGGTTACTTCCGTAACTTCTATTCCCTGATGGAGGGAACAAGACGTTATGTCCCTCCTGCCACAATGCTGAACTACTCGCTGAGAACCTTATTCTCGGCTCCTCAGCACAAAACCTGAATGAGCGGTATGCATGCCCCATCCTTTGTACCTCTATGTCCAGGAAAGTGGCATGCGGATACCACTCGCCAATTCCCATTGGCCTATTGTAGAGGATCAGACGGTGTCTTGGGCTCCCAAGAGTGACCCCTAATGTCACCAAATTGACACAACGTTTCGTTCCCTAACCAGGACGGTTGCCATGATGACATCTAGTCAAATAGTAGTGTTTTCTTGCCTTGACCCTCCTCCTTCTCTCAAGTGTAGCATCCAGGTAACGTAGCGACACCCAATGACCGAGCTCTTTTACTGTCACGTACACACGCACGCACGCACACATGCATGAACAGCTCAGTTTCACATCAACCTTTTGTGATTGGTTTGTCTATTCTGTGATTTTTAACACTTGTACATGAAGCTCATTCAAATACAATGAATAATTTTAGAGTTCTTAGCTGTTTGAATGTGAGAGGCAAAAATACGAGACAAATCATGTTCTGTATGGATTTTATATGGAACATAATACTTATCCCTTAAATACGAGATGATTCCGTATTATACGGGATGGTTGGCAACCCTAATTGTCACACATATGTTTCTACAACACCCAGTTACATTACAAGCAGCCAGATTCAAATTGGCTTTTGCTGCAGACACAGGATGTGCTGGTCAAGCGACTGTAATTTATATATGCTCAAACAGTTACTCATACAGTCTTATAGACCACAGAATATGTTTAATTTATAAACATAAATCCAACTTGTTACCGAAGTACCATGATAAAAAGTTTACAGCTCTTATACGCACAGACAATACATCAAACACTATCTTCTATGCTGCCATTTGTTTACATTGGTATCGGTTGTCGTTAGTCAAACAAACAGCTACTCAAAGGGTCTTTTCAAACACTTAATACGTTTATTTTAACTAACAAACAGCCAAATTGTCACTAAAGTACCAAAATATCAGTTCACAGCTTGTATATGGACAGCCATAATATCTAAACTTGATCTTCCCATGAACGCAGTCTGCTGATTAGGTGCAGATGTGTTTTCATTGACACAAACAGCAACTCAGTCTTTTCAAGCATATAATATGTTTGTTTTCTACCAAACTATAACAAAAGCACCACGATAACAGTTTAAAACTTGTATACTGACAGTGAAAACATGCTGATCGAGCACGATTATCTGAGCATGCAGCCAAGTATGTATACATTAGCTTTGACAAGCACACACACGCACACGCACACACACACACACACACACACACACACACTCACACACCGTCTGAGATGTCAAAGAGTGCAAAGGCAAACCGGACTGATGATATTATTTGTTCATCTGTTATTTACACCTATAAAAACAAAAATAAAAATAAAAAAACAACTGTACAGCAGACACAACCCATTTGTTCACATTTACTACATTATATACAGTTTTTTTTTTATGACCAGAAATCAAAAATGTAAATAATAAAAAAAATAAAAATAGTTGTCTACATTCTGCCCCCATCTACTGGCTGCGCAGTGTCACATGCAAAAATAATTCCTAACATTTTTTAGATTCTTCTTCTTTGCATATTTTGGGCATAGAGAGCAGACCAATGTGTCAGTCGCAATATCAAAATATCAAATCCAAACTAGCCTCCCTGTGATCTATTGTTAGTGAAATGCCACCTCTCGCAAAAATGCAGAGAACCGTCATTATTTTAATGTTTGCGCATCATGTTTGCGTTTTGCCACCGTGACACCAGGTATATGTCGCTGTAGGAATGACGCACAAAGACGGGGGCTTTGAAAAGGTGAGTAGCTTTTAATGACCACAGTTCCACATATAATTTCCTTTATGAAATTTGACAACTTTCTTAAACACAATGAATGACTGTATACATCAACACTGGATTGACGCATGTGTGTAGCTCTCTTCCTCGACTGGAGGTTCTGTGGCCACTTTTATGCCGTTCTCTTAGAGAATTAGAGACAGGTGTTAGACATAATTTGGCTCAGGTGCAAGCGCCCTTACCGCTTTCTCCCCCGGACGGACGCTTGACCACGCCCCCGCTGCCACATACCCCCACCGCCCAACTCAGGCCGGGGCATCATCCGGCTTGCCTACCACTCCCCCCCATTTCTGGAGAAGAAGTCAGCGACAGCCATCTGCACCCCCGGTCTGTGGACCACCTCGAATTTAAAGGGCTGGAGGGCCAGATACCAACGGGTGATCCAGGCGTTAGCATCCTTCATGCGGTGGAGCCATTGGAGTGGGGCGTGATCCGAGCAGAGAGTGAAGGCCCGCCCCAGCAGGTAATATCGGAGGGTGAGGACCACCCACTTGATGGCCAGACACTCCTTCTCTACGGTGCTGTACTTAGTTTCCCTTAAGGAGAGCTTCTGACTGATGTACAGCACTGGGCGCTCCTCCCCCTCCACCACCTGCAAGAGTACGGCCCCCAGCCCTCTGTCTGAAGTGTTCGTCTGTAATAGAAAGGGGAGAGAGAAGTTGGGAGCATATAAAAGCGGCCCCCCACAAATTGTGGCTTTAATCCGCATGAACACCTGTTGGCACTGCTCCGACCATTGGACCGGGTCTGGAGCCCCCTTTTTAGTAAGGTCAGTCAGAAGGCTGGTGATGTCTGAATAATTAGGCACAAACCTCCTATAATAGCCAGCCAGCCCCAGGAACTGCCTCACCCCCTTTTTGGTCTTGGGTCTTGGGCAGGTTGCAATCGCCGTGGTCTTGTGAATTTGGGGGCACACCCGGCCATGACCCAAGTGGAACCCCAGATACCGCACCTCCACACGCCCAATCGTGCACTTCTTGGGGTTTGCCGTGAGCCCCGCCCGCCGCAGCGACTTCAGGACCGCCCTCAGATGTTGTTTGTAAGCCGAATGTGGCCGGAGGATACGGTCCATGAGCCGCTGAAACGTCGCCGGGGCTCCAAACAAACGGAACGGAAGTGTCACAAATTGGTGCAATTTGTCAATGGCGTGGTGAAGGCTGTTTTTTCGCGGGAAATTGGTGTCAATGGGATCTACCAATAACCCTTTGTCAAAATCCAATGTCGAATAAAAGCGAGCTGAACCTAACCGATCGAGTAACTCATCAACACGGGGTATTGGGTACGCGTCAAATTTAGACACCACGTTGGCTTTTCTATAATCCACACAGAACCGTACAGACCCGTCACTCTTGGGAACAAGAACGACTGGGCTGGACCAATCACTGTGGGATTCTTCTATTACACCCATATCAAGCATTGCATCCAATTCCTCCCGAACTATTTTCTTTTTGTGTTCGGGTAGGCGATAGGGTCGGCTACGTACCACCACTCCCGGGTCGGTCTCGATATGGTGTTGGATGAGGTTCGTACGACCCGGTAGAGGGGAAAACACGTCTGCAAATTCTTTTTGAATTCAGTAACCTCTGCAAGTTGTTACGATGAGAGGTGGTTACCGCAAATGACCGGGGTGTTACGATCGTAGCTTCTGTTTACCTCCGGTCCGAGCTCCGCCCTTTCTGGGACTACTGTAGCCAACATTACAGGGGCCACCTCCCTCCACAATTTCAGGAGATTGAGATGGTAAATCTGTCGTGTGCCCCCTCTATCGGTTCGTTTTACCTCATAATCGAGATCACCCACTCGCCGTGTGACCTCAAAGGGTCCTTGCCACTTGGCGAGTAATTTAGAGCTCGATGTTGGGAGTAATACAAGCACTTTATCTCCTGGTGCAAATTCCTCGATCTGAGTACCCCTGTCATACAGCCGTCATTGTCGTTCAAGGACGTATTGAATTTCGTTCTTACTGTTTGCAGACCCCTCCTCCCAGGCTTCACGTATAACGTCCAGTACACTGCGTGGGCGCCGCCAATATAGCAGCTCAAACGGAGAGAAGCCAGCAGAGGCTTGTGGGACCTCTCGAACTGCAAATAACAGGGGGTCGAGCCACTTATCCCAGTTTCTAGCATCCTCGTGGACGAATTTACGAATCATATTCTTTAGGGTCTTATTAAATCGCTCCACCAGGCCATCTGTCTGTGGATGGTACACGCTAGTGTGAATCGATTTAATGCCCAGCAATTCGTAAAGTTTGCGAAGTGTTCGTGACATAAATGTTGTGCCCTGATCGGTGAGGATTTCTTTCGGAATCCCCACCCGGGAGATTACTTTGAAGAGTGCCCCCGCAACACTACGTGCTGAGATGTTGCTCAGAGGCACTGCTTCCGGATAATGCGTTGCATAATCCACCAGGACTAATACAAAGCGATGTCCGTGTGCTGTCCGCTCTAATGGCCCGACGAGGTCCATTCTAATCCTCTCAAATGGAACCTCGATTAGAGGAAGGGGGCGCAATGGTGCTTTTGGGGTGGCCGGTGGGCTCACCAGCTGACATCGCGGCACGCCGCACACCACCTGCGGACGTCGCCGCCAATGCCCGGCCAATAAAAACGGGCTATTAGGCGGAGTAGTGTCTTTCTTTCCCCTAGGTGACCTGCCATAGGATTATAATGAGCCGCCTGGAAAAGCATTTCCCGGCGGCTCCATGGAATCAAGAGCTGGGTTGCTTCCTCTTTTGTATGAGCGTCCTGCGTCACTCTATACAACTCATTTATAATCGCAAAGTAGGGATATGAAAGTGTGACATCCAGGCGGAGTTGTTGACCATCAATTTCTTTCACTTGGTCCAAGGCGTGCTTGAGGGTATCGTCTCATGACTGCTCCAGAGGGAAATCCCCTTTGGGAAATGCTCTGAGGAGGGGAGGGGCTGTCACCTCCCCCTCACTCATGTCATCCTGAGATGGAGCAGACGTAGACAGCTCTGGCTCCGCCTCCCCCACGAGATAATCGCAGATAAGACATCCCTTTGCTGTCACGCAGGACCCATCCGCACATATTCCCCTTAATAAATTCCTGAACCCAGGCCAATTAGTTCCCAAACTAAGTTCCCATCAGCGGATGGGTGAGGCGGGAACTAACCGCAGCCTCCACTCTATATTTTTTACCACGAAATTGAATTGTCAGAGTCACCACAGGGTATTTGTGAATATCCCCATGCACACACTTCACCCTCACCAATTTGTGCGTATCCAATGCCCCTTGTTGAACCAAGCGTTGGTGGATGGTGGTTTGATTACAACCCGTGTCCAGCAATGCTTGATAAGTACCCCTCTGGATTCTTACCGGAAACCGGTACGCTCCGGATCAATCGGGGGCAACCCGTGGAGCCTTGGGGATCCGGACCACCGTCGCCATCTCCAACACCGGGCACTGATCCTGAGCGTGCCCCGAATCCCCGCAGCACCAGCAGGTCGGCCCAGACGCCACGCCCGCACCTGTGTCGGTGGGTGCTTCCACCTGAGGGGGAGAGTGGCGACATATAATAGGGGTGAGGTTCGTCCGCTGCCTGGCGCGAGGGACTGGTCGCGTTGGTGGAGCACCTCACCTCCGCGGGGCAGGAACGGTCTCTGGGGAGAGAGCAGAGTGAGGGGAAGAGGGGGAACACACAAGGGAGAGGGGAAGAGAGCGAGAGAGAGAGCAGGGCTCTTCCGCCCTCGGGTACGCCGCCAAGTGGTCCTCCGCAAGCTGGACAGCCTCCTCCAGCAACGATGGGCGGTGGCACTGGACCCATTCCGCTGTCCCCTTCAGCAGATTAGCTGCTCCAGTACCACTCGATCGATCACTCGTTCAACGTCGGAACACCCTGCCAGCAGCCATTTCCGACAAGCGTCTCGGAGCCGCTGGGAAAAAAACAAACGGGCGGTCGTTCTTCTCCAACTTTAATGAGCGAAACAACTGGCGGTGTTGCTCTGGACTACGACACACCCACTGCAGGATCGCCTACTTAAGGTCCGCATAAGAAAGGAGAGTAGCCGCTGGCAACTGTTGAGCCGCGATTTGTGCCTCCCCTGAAAGCGTGACCATGCCCCTGCTGCCACAGTCACCATTTGGTGCATTTTGGACCCTGTGTGCAGTGTCGGCCTGGGGAGACGGCCCGCCTGGCGGGTACCCGCCGGGGCCGGCACAAGCCGGTGTCCGGACGCGCACGGGGGACGAGGCGACGCGGCCTTGGTCACGCTGGAGGTCGCTCGCCCCCATTGGGCGCCCACGTTGCACCGTGTGTACGGGTGACCTCGCTCAGTGAGGACTAACCCACCTCTGCCTCGCTCTCTGGCTCATTCCGTCCGGCCTTCTCGCCCTCCAGAGCCTTGGTAATGATCGTTCCGCAGGTTCACCTATGGAAACCTTGTTACAACTTTTACTTCCTCTAGATAGTCAAGTTTGATTGTCTTCTCGGCGCTCCGCCAAGGCCCGTGAGGAGCCCCGGCGGGGCCGATCCGAGGACCTCACTAAACCATCCAATCGGTAGTAGCGACGGGCGGTGTGTACAAAGGGCAGGCAGCAATGGAGGAAAAAATAGTAACATGTAACTATCATGATAACATTAAATACAAACCTGTTAATAATATGCATTCATTTACATACTCAAATAACATAGAGGTTTTGATTATCTTTACTTTGAAATAAAAACATACCATGTGGGGTTATTGTTTATGAAAACTGAGGAAGAGCCTTTAGCTCTGCTTATGTCTGTATCTTTGCCAATATCAACACATATAAGATAACAATGGCAATCTAAGGTTGAACTGTCTTTTAACAAAAAAATAAATGTAGCCTAAAACTGAAAAAGTAGTTTTTCCTTCTCTTTATTATCCTCCCATTCAAATTGGGGACAATTAGCCTTTGCTTGTCCTGCACACATTAATTTGAACACAGGAGCCATATACAGGAGTGCAGATAATAAATAATCATAAGAAATGTTGGGTAACACTTTATTTTGATGGTCCCAAGTAGATATTTAACTGACTATAAGTGACTTATCAACTGGCCTGCTATAACTAGTAAACAGTGTTTCAACAAACATTCAGTAAACTATCAATAGCCTGTATAACAGCTGCAAAATAACAGCTTATTGACCGAGTTGCTATAGCTAGTAAGCAGTTTCAACAAACATTCATTAAACTTTCAGTAGAATGTATATAGATCTCTATTAATGACCTACTTACATTATTGTTGATAACATCAGTTCATTAAAAGGTCATTAATAAGATCTATATACAGGCTACTGAAAGTCAAACTGATTTGATGATATTCAGGATTGTGAATGCTTAACACTGGCATGATTTATGCATTGGGAAGTTCAGTAACACTTCACATAATCTTTTTACCAGCACTACAGAAAAGAATTAAGAATAAAATGCAAATTTTCCAGTGGATTTCCTTTGAAGCTTCAGTTTTCATAAAAATATATATATATATTTGTGAAAAAAGGTTGTGCATGAGCTGACATCATTTCTGTAAAAGCTTTGACATTTGAAATTTTTTTAATTTAAAGAGATTTTTATCAAAATCATTTGGAAGTTCAGATAAAAGTGAGTGGCTGCTCTAATTGCATCACTGACTTACATTAAATAAAGACATTACATTGTCCCGGGAGACTCTGAGAAGTGGTGGTATGCAAGCAAAAATGCCTGCACTCTGTAGAAAAAATGTGATAAGTGCAGGTACTGTTATCCGCTGCGTACCGACCCACTTCAAGCACTGCTTCAGGGGAGCTAATGATTACAAGCATCAGGAAATGCTTTAGAGGAAAAAAGAAATACCTAAAACCTCTCTGGACATTCTGGACACAATTGTAATGCATTGGTCTCTTTGTTTTCAGAAGAATGAGAATTTTTAGACAATATCAGTTTTTATTGATAAATGGGTATAAACCAAATGGGGTGTAAAGTAGTTTAAGTTTGGAATCATCTTTAATTTTTATTTCATAAAAATAACAGTGAAGCAGTTTTGATTCAAACTGTAATATTTGAAAACCTCTCTTTCTGCTAAATCAATTTATTGTCAGTGTGATACAATCAACATGTAGAAAATCACAGACAGGTCCCCTGTAGACCTCATGTCTATTTGTATAAACATATACTACATTAACACATTTTTGGAAAATATTAAGATATGTTCGCTCATGTGAGAAAATATCTTTTTTTTAAGATAAAATTTTGTATTGATTCTAAAAAGACAAAGAAATTCAAAACATATACAAAATAAATCAACATTTAACTCCCACTACTACCCCTCCCCTTCCCCAATCAAGAACCCCACCCCACCCGACTCCAAACAAACAAACATCACAGTGGTCTTACGTAAGTACACACACACACACACACACACACACACACACACACACACACACACACACACACACACACAGAGAGAGAGGTAAAATACAAATAAAGAAAAAATAAAGAAATAATAATAATAAATAATGTAATAATCATACAACTCTAAAACTACACCTCTCTCTCCACAGTCCCACTCTGAGAGTTCCCCCAAAAACATCAAACATCTACCCCATTTCTCATCTACACGTGACCTCATCGAAGGATTCCACCCTTCCCTATCTCCTCGCACCACTCCTGAATTGAGGGTGTTCCAACCGACTTCCAACCCCATAAACAATCTGCATGCCTATCATCACACTGGCCAGGACCCAATTTTTTATGTATTTATCTCCTACGTCGATGACTGCCCAATCACCTGGAGTCTGGGGGAAAATTAAATCCGAATACCATCCATTTGTTTGTACCGCCGCTACCGGGTGTCTATAAAGCAGTGGTTCTCAACCTTTTTTTCTACTGGGCCGCACTAAGGTCCAAGTGCAAGTCTCAAGGGCCACATATCATTTACATATGACGTCATCAATGCAAACCAACCGGATTTAATATTATTGTTAATAATATGAATATCGTGATACCTAGACAATTATATTTAAACAGAGTATAATGCTTGCATTGTTATGTATAGTTCTGGTAAGCATGAAGAGTCACTTGTAAGTTTCAGAGATTTTAATAATATATCAACGACAAGCAAAGAATGCCATTGTGTTACATTACAGGGAACATCTAGTGTAGACACTCTTGTTCTTCATCTTTTATAGGCACTAGCATATGGAACCACGGTGCCATCTCATGGACAGTAATTACTTATAAAAAAAACACAACACTCACCATTAATGGGACACCTGATGCTGTCGGGAGCTGACCAATTTGGTGAAATTCGGCTCGAAAGGAGTCACAGCACAATGAAGTTGCGACTGTAAGTTGCAGTCGGTAAGACGCGCACGGAAGCGTGACTTGATGCGCGACATTGCAGAAAATGTGCGTTCGCAGATGTATGTTGATCCAAATATGGAAAGAACTTTCGAACTTAGTAATCTGAGGTTCTCTTCAGGAATGTTTCGCCACATTTCTGTAACTGAGGATGCTTGCTGCGCTGTATGGGTGTTTCCTCTTGCCTGAACATTCATCAATTCATCTTCAAGTGAGCGGCGTGACAAACCAAAAGTTGCAGCCAAGTCCTTGATTTTTTCCACAGGGAAAGTGAATGGCTCTCTAATGAAATGTCCAGCAAATTGAAGTTTGTCAAAATCTGAAAAACGAGAGATGAATTTTTCTTGCATTTGATTGACAGTTGCAACAAATCTTTCTCTCTGTTGTGTGTCCAACACACACTCACTCGCGACATTCAGATGTGGGAAATGAGTTAAATCACCATCTTTGAGTTGTGCAGTGTACAGTCCTAGCTTCATTTTGAAACTCTCAATACAGCACAACAGGTGATCAACGTGTTTTCCGTCACCTTGGAGTTGCAGGTTTAGCTTGTTTAGGTGAACTGTGATGTCTGCAAGGAAGGCGAGATTGATTCTCCATTCATTGTCTCTCAAGACTGGAAATCTCTCTCCCTCGCCAATGTCATCAAGAAAGTGAACTATTTCTGGGAGTAAAGCCAGAAAGCGATTTAAGACCTTTCCCCGACTTAGCCATCTCACTTCGCTGTGCAGAACAAGGTCTCCGTAGGCACCTTCCAATTCGTCCAATAATGCAACAAACCGGCGGTGCAGTGGAGGGCGTGCACGAATGAAGTTGACCACCTTGACCACAGTGTCCATAACCTTCAAGAGGTATCCATCTGCTAACTTGCTGCACAGTGCTTGCTGGTGCACAATACAGTGAAATGCCAACAATTCAGGGGACATTTTTCGCATTTTACCAACAAGGCCCTTGTGTTTTCCCATCATTGAGGGTGCACCATCTGTAGTGATGGAGACGACGGAGGATGCCGGTATGTTCATGTCTTTGCATGCTTCACTAAGTGCTTTATGAATGTCCTCGCCCCTTGTTCGTTCATGAAGCGATTTCAATGCCAATAAATCTTCTGTAACCTCAAACGTTCCTGAATTCACACATCTCACCCAAATGCAAAGCTGAGCAACGTCTCCGATGTCTGTTGATTCATCTGCTGCCAAACTGAGTGCCGAAGCAGTGGCTAGCTTAGTTTTTAGTTGTTCTGTCAAGTTCTCAGACATTTCTGAAATTCGACGTGTAACTGTGTCATTACTGAGCTGTAAACTTTTTATCCTGCGGATTATTTCGCTCTTGTTGCTCAGATCATCAAATAGACATTGTGATTCCAGAAAACAGTTTTTAACTAGTTCCCCATCACTGAATGGTTTGCCGTGTTTGGCAAGGAGCCATGAAATTTTGAACGTTGCTAATGTAACGGCCTGGGACACTTTTAAACTAGCTTGCATTATATTCTGTTCAGCAATCGCATTTTTGTCAAGATTAGTTATCTTGAGAGCTCTGTCCTGAGATCCAGCCGGGTATTTTTTGTCAAATGTTGCATGGGTGGTATCGAAATGTCTTTTGACATTGTAGGTTTTGCATATGCCCAGTACTTTGCTACAGAGCAAACAGAAAGGTTGCCCGTCTCGATCGGTGACAGCAAACTGGTTCTTCCATTCTTCCAGCACTCTCCTACCTTCACTGCTGATGCTTCGACTCTTCTTGTTTGTATGTGTTCCTTCGTTGTAATTTTTCTCATTTCGTTTCTCACCCCAATAACAAATTTGTCCATTTTGATCCCTATTTTACCCTTCTGGCTGCTGATGACTGTTTTAATTCTGCCAAAGCGCGCGCTTGCATGTGCTTGTTAACTGCGTAATTGCGTGAACTCACGTAACTACGTGCTCACATAGTTGGTCTGCACATGTCTAAAAATAATACATGATCACCTAAATAATTTTATAAGATGAAAAAAATGTAATAGTTCAAACTTATTTTTGGTTTAATACATATATATATATATTTTTTTTATTAATTTGTAAGCGAATTGTAAAACTGAAAGTTATTATTCAAATGTGGGTGGCATATCGCGGGCCGCACTTCCATGTGTGACGGGCCGCATGCGGCCCACGGGCCGCAGGTTGAGAACCAATGCTATAAAGTAACTTAATCCATTCAATAAAAGTATTTCCAAACCCATATATTTCCAAAATCTGAAAAAGATTATCCCATTCTACCACATCAAACGCCTTTTCTGCGTCAAGTAAGATGGCAGCGACCGGAGTCTGATCATTCGCCACTGACCATATAATATTTATGAAACGCCTAATGTTATCAGAAGAACGCCGACCCTGAATAAAACCCACCTGATCTATAAGAGATGAGACTTTAAAGAGACTTTACTTTTTAAATTTTAACGTCTAGCTGAATCAGGGAAATTGGACGGTAACTCTTACACTCACTTGGATCTTTGTCATTTTTAAGTATCAGACTGATCCGTGCTTTTGTCATGGTTGGCGGAAGCTTTCCATTTTTTTATGATTCCATGTAAATTTCTAACAAAAGTGGAGCCAGCTCTGTAGAATAAGATCTAAAACATTCAGCTGGCAAAGCCATCTGGCCCCAGAGCTTTGTCTGTAGGTAAAGCCTTAATTACCTCATCAAGCTCCACCAAGGTTATCTCAGAATCAAGAGAATTATTTTGCCCATTCCTCAGTTTAGGGAGATCTAATGGTTCCACAAAGTTTCTAATATCCTCATCAGTAGATTTAGACCTGGAACTATAAAGATCAAGATATAATTATTTAAAAGCATTATTAATATCAATGACCGAGTTAAATATTTCACCACTAGCAGTTTTGACTGAGGGAATGGTAGAAAAATACTCTCTCTGCTTCATATATCTAGCCAAAAGCGTCCTCTGTTTTATCCCCCAACTCAAAGTAAGACTGTCTTGCCCTGAATAGCCAAAACTCCACCTTCCGTGCCAAAACAGTATTATATCTGTATTTCAATCGGGTCAATTATCTGAGGCCATCAGACAACATTTGGCACTTCATCTCTGCCTCTGCACTTTTAATATTCCCTTCTAACTACACAAGTCCACATGCTTTGAATGTTTTGATGAATGAGGCATACTGTATGATCAGCCCCTAAGAACCGCCTTAAGTGCCTCCCAAGTCATGCCCACAGAGGATACTGAGGACCAGTTGGTCTCCATATAAACAATGATTTTAGCCTTTAACATTTGTTGGAATTCAGTATATTGCAAAAGGGATACATTAAAGAGCTGTAGAGTGCTACTGGTTGTTTAGATACATTTTACTATCAGAAATAACTAATAATTAATATTTATTATAATATAATATTATAATATATTATTTAAATTCTATCCTCGGGGTACCACTCTTTGACAAGAGAAAAATGATAGTAAGTTACTGATCGAGTCTCATAAAAATCTACCCTGAAGGTTGAGTATTTTGATTATTAATCAAAATAATCAAGAAGGGGAGGAACTAGTCAAATTATTGCCATACGAATCCAACAGTTCTTAAGGGAGTTGTTGACGCGGCAGAGGCTGGCTTCAACACAATATTCAAACAAACAGCTAGGAGTACTTCTTATTATAATATAACAAGATTTATTATAATCAAACAGCAATGAACACTGCCAATACTATATGAATATAACACAAAAACATAACAGAAAAAAAACTAAATAGTGTAGCTGTATGCTAGTGTATGTATGTGTGTATGTGGGGTGTGTCTAGATATGGCAACAAAGAAAACAAAATAGCGGATTAAACTCCACATGGAGAACTAGTTTCAAAATGGAGGATCAGATCCTCATGGAGAACTAAGTTGGATAACCGAGCGTAACAGCAGGACTGAATCGCTATTTCAGATCACTCAATAAACAAGACTGTACCCAAAATTGACAATCTCACAAATCAAAACAGCAATCAGAGTTAAACATACAAGATTATTCTCAAAACATCAAACATTTAGCATCAAATATACCATTTAGTTTGACAAGAAAAGTCAAAGTTTCTAAATTAAATCAGCCCAGATATCAAGCCTTACTTGGGAAATCCTGTGTGATTTCAGCAGGGTTGTCCATTTGAATTCATGTTGCATTGAGTGGTCAAGAGAAAACTCTGTAATTGGTCCTTTGTCTTACACCTGTCAGCAAAAAGACAAGTCTCTGCTTTATTTCTCGGGTCCGGTGATGGAGAGAAATGCAGGAGATAGTCAACGTTGGCTTAGAAGCTGTCCGCAGAGAGGCCTAACTCACCTCTGTCTGCTGGTTTTGTTAACAAGGTGACATCATCGGTCATAGGCTGCTTTTTGACCAATGACATTTGAGACTAGGTCCATGGGCGGGAATTCACATCCAGCTGTGAAACTGTGAAGGACCCTGGGAAACTGAGTTCAATGTCTCACCTTTGATCATAGAACAAAGGGCCATGCGGTCTCCGCTGCCATTTTGATTGGGGCAAGGCCCAATATTATTACAGTAATGACTCTTTGTAATTTATATTTAATCTGTTTGAGACATTTGAATTGTAGATGTTTACTTATCAATGTAATGACTCTTACTTGAACCAGCACTAAAGAAAACATGCACACCTCATATCTTCCCAAATTTTTCAGCTTTCTGTGGGGAAAAATGCATTTCTTGAAGAAACAATATATCAGATTTCTTACATTTAAGAAAAGAAATAACCTTCCTTCTTTTTATGGGGTGTCTCAACCATTCACATTCCACCTGGAGAGAGACAATCCACTAAAATCCACATTTGACATTTTGACATATTAGTAAAAATAGATTGTGTGTCAAAAACAAATGTTTAAAGACCACATTCCAACATCAGTGCAACAGTCAAACCGCGATCTTCCCCCAGAACCAAACAAATAGAAAAAAGAAAAAACATACACATTAACCCTGCGCATGACAGCACCACTGGCGCCCATCCCTCCAAACTCAAACATTCCATGTACACCTATGAGAGTCCCCGTGACAACTTTGCCATCGGATTGCTCATGTCCAGTGCTTCAATACAAATTTTGAGACATAATTACATAATAGAAAGTAATCTATTAAACAAACTCCATCCAATAGGCAGAATAAACAAAAAGAACATGTAGATTAATTCAGAAAGGTGTGTTCCACCACAAAAAAAGCTCCAGCTGCTAGCGGAACCAGCACACACACACACACACACACACACAAACACAAACACATAAAAAGCCATTCAGTTTCCTCGGGCAGTCAAATGAATGTTCAGTGAGCCGGCCTTTCATGAGTGCAGCAAATGACCTAATCCTTCCAAAGTCCTGCAAAAAATACTCCACAAAACAAACTCCAACCAAAAGTAGGCATAATCACAAAGTACGAGCAGATTCATCCACAACTGTCCCGAGTGTTATTCCACAAAAGAAACTCCCTGGTCTGCGGGCCTGTCAGAGGTATCAGCTTGAGCACATAAGTGTCTTTTAATATCTCTAGAGTCTGAGGATTTTTGAATTATTTGATGCAAGGCGGTAACCAGGATTTTTCCAAATACCAAGGTCAAAAATACCCCCTCCCAACAAAAACAAAAAACACTTAAGAAATAAGTTTGGCTGAAAACATATTTATTTTCAATAACAACATGTGTAAACTGTGCACCGTGTGTGTGTGTGTGTGTGTTTGTGTGTCTCTGTTTGTGTGTGTTTTCCTGTATCTGGGTGTGAACTGTTGAACTATAACCTATAGGTAGTTGTGGCTTCTTGTGCAACCTCTGAAATGGTGGAGATCCATTTGTAGTGTATGCATCCTCTGAAATGGACTTGGGTACTCACCACTAACTGTAATTGCTAGAAAAATATTTACAGTAATAAGAGCGTTTTTCCAGTCCCTAAATCCATCCCTCTGGAATGTGGTGTTTGACCCTTTCTGACTGTTGAATAGTATACACACACAACAATATGCTGCATCCTCAGATGGAGAGTACCATAGCCAGGGGTATATATTTCTTTAATTGGTTTAGGAAACACTCTGCTAAAGCCAACTACTTTCGTTTTGACATGACAGCGGTATCTGCAAGTACGTGTCACATGACGGTCCATTGATGCAAGGATAATTGTCTGTGAAACGAATAAATGAAACGACACTTCAAGAAAAAAATTCAGAGGACATGACCTCGGTGTCCTCAATGGTAGTTACGGCCATGCTTTGACGTGTTGACTTCATAGAACAGTTATATAGAAGAGTGTACTGAATCTCACCAGTTTATGACATAATAAAAATCAAAAACTAGCAAAAATCAAAAACTCACACATCTGACCCTCACATGGCGCCAAGTGACTCCAATCATGAGAAACATTTTTAATACTTTTTTTGTTTCACCTGATTTTTCTTGATTAATTGTAGAATATTTTTTAGAATTTTTTTTTTTTTTGAAAAATGGTAAAAACTTTTTTACAAATATTATGCAAAATGTCCTGGTTACAAATGTAACCCTTTGTGAAACCCTTGTGTTTCTTGAGTAGGGAATGAGATGCTGCGTCAAGTTGATGCGACACTTCATATAATACATATATATATGTATTTTACTTGAGTTTAAATATTTAAACGTTACTTTTGCGACTGAACACTGCAAAAAATAACACAGCTTTATGTGTAAATTGCATGCAGATCCGCAATAGTGATGTCTGATTCGTGAAAGAATAATTTAAGTCAAATCTTGACTTAATGTGGACTGAATGATTCATTTATTTTCACATGAATTTGAATCAAAATTACAAGCGAAGCGCGCACCAGATAACGTATATTCTATCAGGAAGACTTGCAGACTTGAGTGAAATTTAAGATGGATAATAAACAGAAATGTAATGTTTCTCTTTCGCGTAAGCCCTGTCTGGTGGTCCGAAGAAGCTGTACTCGGAACTGTCATACCCTGCCAGAGATCCTCTACCAACTTTGAGGAATACACAACATTAGTGACCAGCTACATCAGCAAGTGCATTGATGATGTCACTTTCTCCAAGACCATCACCACATGATCCAACCAGAAGTTGTGGATGACTGCGGAGGTGCGCATGCTGCTGAGGACCCAAGACTCCGCCTTCAGAGCAGGCGGCAAGGCAGCCCTAAGAACAGCTAGGGCCAAACTGTCCTGGGCCATCAGAGAGGCAAAGCGCGCACATGCCCAGAGAATCCACAGTCACTTCCAGGACAGCTGTGAGATGTGGCACATGTGGCAGGGCATCCAGTCCATCACCTACTACAGTACAACATCAGTTGCCTGTGACAAAGATGCCTCCCTTCCAAATCAAAATCAAATCAAATCAAATCAAAGATGCGCTGAACGAATTCTACGCTTGGTTTGAAGTGCAGAACGACATGGTGGCGAGGAATACCACCCCTCCTCCCAACGACCAGGTGCTCTGTCTTACCATGGCTGATGTGAGGAAAACTCTACATAGAGTCAACCCACGGAAGGCGGCTGGACCAGACAACATTCCTGGCGCAGTGCTCAGAGGATGTGCAGACCAGCAGGCAGATGTTCTTACCGACATCTTCAACATCTCTCTGAGCAGCGCCGTCGTTCCAACGTGCTTCAAGGCCACCACCATCGTCCCCATGGCAAAGAAGTCTTCAGTGTCCTGCCTCAATGAATACCGTCCCGTCGCACTCACACCCATCATCATGAAGTGCTTCGAGAGGCTCGTCATGAGGCACATTAAGACCCAGCTGCCCCCCTCACTAGACCCACTGCAGTTTGCGTATTGTCCAGACCGTTCAACAGACGATGCCATCACCACCACCCTCCATCTGACCTTCACCCACCTAGATAAAAAGGACTCATACGTTCGAATGCTGTTCATAGACTTCAGCTCAGCATTCAACACAATCAGTCCCCAGCACCTGATTGGAAAGCTGAACCTGCTGGGCCTGGACACCTCCCTCTGCAACTGGATCCTGGACTTCATGACTGGGAGACCTCAGTCAGTCCGGATCGGGAACAGCATCTCCACCACCATCACACTGAGCACTGGGGCCTCCCAGGGCTGTGTGCTCAAGTCAACTGCTGTTCACTCTGCTGACTCACGACTGTGCAGCAATGCACACCTCAAATCACATCATCAAGTTCGCCGATGACACAACCGTGGTGGGTCTCATCAGCAAGAATGACGAGTCAGCATACAGAGAGGAGGTGCAGCAGCTAACGGACTGGTGTAGATCCAACAACCTGTCTCTGAATGTCGACAAAACAAAAGAGATGGTTGTTGACTTTAGGAGAGCACAGAGTGACCACTCTCCGCTGAACATCGACAGCTCCTCTATGGAGATCGTCTTAGCCCTGCAGAGGATAGTGAGGACAGCTGAGGAGATCATCAGGGTCTCTCTTCCCTCCATCAAAGACATTTACAAAAAACACTGCATCCGCAAAGCTACCAGCATTGTGGACGACTCCACACACCCTTCACACAAACTCTTCACCCTTCTACCGTCTGGCAAAAGGTACCGAAGCATTCGGGCCCTCATGGCCAGACTGTGTAACAGCTTCTTCCCCCAAGCCATCAGACTCCCCAATACTCAGAGACTCGTTTGACACACACACACACACACACACACACACACACACACACACACACACACACACACACACACACACACACACACATGTGTCATGAGTTGCACTTTAATTATTGTCACTTTATAACTGGCTGCTACCTCAATAACTGCTATGTCCATAGAACTCTATCTCATAGTATGTTATGTTTACATTTGGCATTTTTAGAAACTGTCACCATTCACTTGCACTGTATGGAAATATAGAGCTGAAATATTACTTTCAAAATCTTCATTGTGTTCAGCAGATGAAAAAAGTCATACACATCTGGAATGGCATGAGGGTGAATTACTGATGTGAGAATTGAATTTTTTGGGTGAAATAGCCCTTTAATTCATGCTGTTTACATTGTTATTTTGCACCACATGAGTAGAACATTTACTGGCTAACTGAGTGGTCAGAGCTGTTCTTCAGTTATTTCCTCCTAATATAAACTCCAGCACCACACCACCAATTAAATAAGTGGTCATGGGTAATTAACTTTTCCATCATTTATACTATTTACTTAAGTACATTTTAAATCAGTTACTGTTTTAATAGTTTTACTTAAGTATTTGTCTCATGAGCTACTTTAACTTGAGTCAGTTTCCATGAAGGTATCTTTACTTTTACTTAAGTTTGACAAATGGATACTTTATACAACACTGCAAGATATTCCCTTTGCGCTAAATCCAGCTGACGCTGTGGGAATGGTACACCATACGACCAGTAGCTGCCAACTGTATCAGACCATGTGGCAAGCAAATAGCAGTGCATAAGCAGACTACACATCAATCAAATCACTTTATTGTTACACTACTGTGTACACGAGTGCAACAGTAGGTGAAAGTCTTGTGTGCAGTTCCGAGCAACATTGCAGTCATGACAGTGACGGAACATATACCAATTTACAATAAACAACATATTTACACAACACAATTTACATAACAAATGTACACATAATTACACAACATAGTACTAATATACAATGTACAGTAAACAATACACAACATATTTACACAACACAATTTACATATCAAATGTACACATAATAACACAACATAGTACTAATATACAATGTACAGTAAACAATACACACAATATAGAATACACATAAACTAGATAAGGGTATATAAAAATATATATACACTAGTTGAATTGGGGAGAATATATTTGACAGTCCAGTGTGTGATATAAGTTGATGATTAATAAAGTGCAGTGCTGATTGCTGATCGTGAGAGATCATGTGTTCAGAAGTCATTGCTTGGGGGAAGAAGCTGTCATGTAGTCGGCTGGTAAGGGTCCTGATGCTGCAATACCGCCTGCCTGATGGAAGCAGTGAGAGCAGACCATGACTCGGGTGGCTGGAGTCTCTGATGATCCTCCAAGCTTTATTCACACACCGCCTGTTATATATGTCCTGGAGGGAGGGAAGCTCACCTCCGTTGATGTTTCTGGCAGTTCGCACCACCCTTTGCAGTTCTTTGCGGTTGTGGGCGGTGTTATTGCCGTATCAGGCAGTGATGCAGCCAGTCAAGATGCTCTCTACAGTGCTGGTGTAGAACCGTGTGAGGATGTGGTATTTCATTCCGAACTTCCTCAGCCGTCTCATGAAGAAGAGGCGCTGGTGAGCCTTCTTCACAATGGCCTCAGTGTGGACGGACCATGTGAATTCCTAAGTAATGTGGACACCGAGGAACTTGAAACTGCTGACTCTCTCCACCGGTGCTCCATTAATGGTGATGGGGCTGTGTTCTCTGTCTTTCTTCCTGAAGTCCACTACAAGCTCCTTGGTTTTACTGACGTTGAGGGAGAGGTTGTGCTCCTGACACCAGCGTGTCAGAGTGTGCACCTCCTCTCTGTAGGCTGTTTCATTATTGTCAGTGATCAGACCTACCACCGTCGTATCATCAGCAAACTTAATGATGGCACTGGAGCTATGTGTCGCCACACAGTCATATGTGTAAAGGGAATACAGGAGTGGGCTGAGAACACAGCCCTGCGGGGCTCCAGTGTTGAGGGTCAGTGATGAGGAGATGTTGCTGCCCATTCTAACCACTTGTCGTCTGCCTGACAGGAAGTCCAGGATCCAGCTGCACAGTGAGCTGTTTAAGCCCAGAGCCCGGAGTTTCTCATCAAGCTTGGAGGGCACTATGGTGTTGAATGCTGAGCTGTAGTCTACAAACAGCATTCTCACATATGTGTTCCTTTTTTCCAGATGGGAGAGAGCAGTGTGTATTGTAGATGCAATGGCATCATCAGTGGAGCGGTTGTTGCGGTAGGCGAACTGTAATGGGTCCAAAGAGGTGGGCATAACAGAGCAGATGTAATCTCTGATTAGCCTCTCAAAGCATTTGCTGATGATGGGGGTCAGAGCAACAGGACGCCAGTCATTTAAGCAAGTGATTTTGGCTTGCTTCGGTACATACAGGAATTATAAAGTCACCCCTGTTCCAGCAGATAAAACATGAGAAGAATGAGTTAAACCCTCATCCAGATTATAAAATCTGACAAGAATATGCAGAGGTCAAGCCTGCTGCCATACAAATGTCCTTCAGGGACCCACCTCAAAGCCCATGAGGATGCCACTTGCCTTGTAGAATGAACCAGAATACTCATAGGTGAAAACAAACTGAGTACCTCATAAGCACTCGAAATTGTATCCAGAAGCCTATGAGACAGTCTTGCCAAAACAGGCATGCCTGCATCGGCAGCGAATCTATAGCTCCACTCCAAGAAACAGAATGCTCTTGTCTAGGATGACTCTCAGCCCTAAACTGTCCATGTGGCTGAGTCTGATATCTCGATTTTGGGCAACCAGACACTCTGAGTGGACTAACACCAACCATTCATCAAGATAATTAAAAATGCTGATGCCCTGGAACCTGAACGGAAGGATGCAAAATTGGTACACTTTGCCTCCAAAAGCAAATCTGAGAAAGTGCCTGTGCTTCTGCGCATTCTGAATGTGAAAGTAAGTGTCCTTCACATATATTGTCACAAACCAGTCCCCTGGCTAGATTTGTAACATTCAACATCAAGACCAAAATGGGATGCAAGCTGCTGTCCATTTTAGAACCAGGAAAAAGTGGCTGTAAAAACACTCTCCCTCTGAGAAGGGGGAATTTTATATGGAAGCCATGGAGTGTCAATTAAAAACATTATAAATGATAATTTGTTCATTTGAAAATAAAAACATCAATAAATAAACCAATTAATGGACAAATTAATAGACATATTTAAATGTCTTTATTTAATTTGTTTAAAAATGTTATAATATTTAGCAATTGTGCATTAATAAATCATGTGTTTAATTAATGTTTAAAAATAGCACATTAACAATTAAGTTTTAAATGCACCTTTTAAATTGTGTTTTATTTAATTTAGTTTGTGTTTTAAGCATTTAGCAGTTTCTTTTCTTTTTTCATTTGTCAGTTACTTTTCTTCATCCATTTGCCAATTGCTTTTCAATTTGCCAATTGAGTTTAAAAATGCCATTGTACAGCTCACTCGTGGGAGCAATGGATATTCAACTTTTAAGACACGCCCCCTCACCCACGTGCCACTCTCATTGGACGATTATTGATAGAGGTATGAGCAGTTTACGTGCTCAATTAAGACAGCGCAAAAGAAATGGACGCGAAGCATATCAGAAGTTAAAGGTCGCTTGTCACTGGTGCTGTTAAATGCAGGGCGTGTCCCTCCTAGAATGTGCACAATGGAAGGGAGCCGTTAACAATGACACAGTCAACAGAAACAGCCCCTCGAACCATGCCTCTGACTGAAAGCATGCGACCGCCATTTGTTTACCTCTCCATCGACACTTGAGGTACCAAGCCACAGGAGAAAGCCGGGCTGCATTTCTTTTTGTGTTTCATGAAAGAACAAAACACACAAGTGGTGAATTATTTGAGTAAATTATGTTAGAATTTTCATGTGTTGATGCACTGTCCCTTTAAGCATGTAGTAGACACTTTCATCCAAAACTACAAGAGCACACTGATTGCTGGCACAGTCCAAATAGAGCAATTAAAGCTGAAGTGGATCATGGGCACAAAGGTGATAAGAAAACTCAGTTACATTTCCAGACCTGGGATTTCTATTCTATTTCTGATAGCATGTGCTTTTTTTTTTATTTATATATTTTTTAAATACTGTACATATTTTTCATCTTCCTTGTTCTCTTTATCTCTTTTACACATTTAATAATATTCCTCTACTAAATTTAAAGTTATATTTATTGAACTGTTGAGCCACTTTAAAGTGCCACTTTTTTTGTTTTTCAGTGCAAAAAACAGCATCTTATTCATTAACCATACACAATACAGTTTAACCAGATGCAATACTGGTACTGATAAGTAATTTACAATAAAGGGATAGTTCACACGAAAATTTAAATTCTCTCATCATTTACTCACTCTCATGCCATTCCAGATGTGTATGACTTTACTTCCTCTGCACAACACAAATGATTTATGATGATAGGAGACGATTTGTTGTTTCAAAAAAACAAGTGTAAATGTAAAATTGACCAAAACTCAAGTTGACCAAAAAGAGAGACATATTTTAAGTATTTAGGAACATTTTGATATTTAAAACATTATTTTAAATATCATAGTTTGTTCCTATTTTAATGTTTAATTTATAATTAAGTTAAATATGTGAAAATGACTTCTTATGGTGTATGAAGCACACATGCAGAAACACCACACCTTAAAAAATATGACAGTTTCTAATAAACAGCCAATTTAGGTGCCTGGATCACAGTACTGGAGCAATGGTGTACATCCCTAGCAAAGTACACCAGATCGCAGTAGTCTGCTGTTTGCTCTTCAACATTCAGATACAGCGTGCAAGATACTGTATGCCGATGCAGTGCAAAATACATCTAACACAGGTATTTGTGCATGTTTGAGCAGTTAGCTGATCTGTATGATTCCTTGAGTGCAAATAAACTACACTATCAGTGTGCACAATTCATTCCCACAAGTCATCATTCCCACTATTTTCTTGGCACTATCCCACTCAGAATGCCAGGGAGGAAAATTCCAGGTTGAATTCCCTGCTGTGGATACATTTTAGGGTCCTCTTTGCAAATATCAGGGTGTAATAAAGGCAAAAACATAAGTCCCCATTCAATCAATCAAAGTAGCAAGAGTAAGAATATCCAACTCCAAATCGTCATTGCATTTAAAGCAGCAACCAAATTAAGCCAAGGGCATCTTCTTGTGATTATTCAGCACCATTGCATAATAGAAAATCCTGCATAGTCATGTCATTCAGTTCAGGCGGGCACCGCCTATATCAACGGGGCAGTTCATAGAGTAGTTCAATTGTTCTGGGAGCTATGTTTTTGGTTTAAGTAATTCATTCTCTGTTGCAGAAAGTGTCAATAGAGGAAATTAGCGCCAATTCAAATAACATGAAACATTTTTCAAAGTCGAAGTGAGAGGTTAACTAATTGAAAAATAAAATAAAAGTAGATTATAGTATAAATTGCAATAATCTCTTGTAAATAATTAATCTCTTAAACTCTTATCCTCAACAAGTCTATCCATTTTGCTACAGAAATTGTGAAGTCACATTCATGTGATTCACACAGTTTATCTCCACATGAAAAGCGCTTGCCAAAAAATATCTCGTTTTACTTTTAGCACTGGCATTGCAAAAGTAATTGATACTATATCCAAAACATATGGTAATGGCCTGTTACATGGCTGTGTATATTATAGCATGCAATTTTTTCCCTCACTGCTAGGTTTGCTAGATTGCCTTAACCCTTGTATAAATAGTGGTGTGGTGTAGAGGAAGTGAGTACAGCATGTGGAGTCTGAAGCTTGCTAGGTGCTTGCTGAGAAATATTTGTTTTATGCTCATCTTAAAGTAAGGAACTCTTTTAAATTCTCATTGCTTATGAAATGTATGTTTTGTGTGGTGAAGTTTGCTGACTTTATTGTTTGAAATATTTGTTTGAATTTCACGTTGAATTTTCTTTGGAGGGTTTTTCATGATATGAAGAAGACTACAGTTTCAAAACTGCATTGAAGCTACATTCATGTTACCTTCTGCTACTACTCCCATATACTGCCTTGAGCTTTGTTCTTGAGTCTGAAAGACATCTGGATTGAGCACATTAACCTGTGTTTGTGGATTTCTGCTATTTGGGACACTGCTACATTACAAGACTTCAACCTACATCAGATAATCATTACATCATTCAAACCCTCTTCATTCACCAACCGCTTGCATTGAACTGTTTAACATGGTTTTCTACTGATTGGACCTTATACACATTTATTGTATTTCTTTTTGACTGGTTAAAATTCATTTTTGTTATTTTGTTTGTATTGAAATGTATTTATACTGTTGATCTTTTTTTATTTTCATAATTGAACTCTACATAAAATATTGTTAAGAGGTCCTTTCTCCATTATGGCTGTCACTTCGGGAGGGGCTAGCAGGCAGCAGATGCCCTAACCCTTCCCCCACCCTAATTATATGGACCTTGTAAGATACTGCATTAATAGTTAATTTCTTTAATATGCTAAACAAAAAAAAAAATGTATGCATAATAATGCATTTCATTTCCCAGCCCTAATAAATAAATACAGTTAAGGCAATTTAATTTGCATTCCTTATATGTGTTTTTCTTATTTTCATCCATCACAGACAAGAGAACGCAAGTGAACCGTTTTAACAACAACTGACATCACAGAATTGAGCACTCCGTAGGTAGCAGTCGAATGCCAAGTCTGTATGGAGGCACCAGCATTTATTCAGAGCTCATTTAATTGCTGTCTGTTCACCACACTCTCAGCCACACAACCTCCAAGGTCAAGGTCAGTTTCACCAGCCCCTCTTGCATGTGGCGCTTTCATAATTAGTCCCTGGTAGAATGATTTAAAGGGCATTCAGTTCTCTCACTCTCTAAGTATTTTTGGTGTCTGTAACAGAGAAAATGTAATGAGACCATCTTCTATTTAAAAACTTTTACTTAAGAGTAAAATTTTGGGGAAAGTTTTACTTTTAGTGTAGGTTTAAAAGTGGGTACGTTTTACACTCGTAAATTTCAATTTATTTTTATATTTTTAAGAATAGTTCCATCATGCAATGCCTTCTTTTAAAACCAAGACAAGCTGATATTTCAAGATTAAAGTCACAGCTCCAACTTCAGGCAGCACACTGAGGTAAATGTTGTCTCTAATTCTAACGCGGGCTTTTCTGTGTAATGAGATGGTCATTTTTAGGGTGATTTTGGTGATTTTTCTGTAACTAGGCTCTTATGGCATCTGTTTTTTAAGTGTACATTTTTAAATTAGTGCAGCAATATACCGTTATTTAGAGAGCGGCGCTTCTGCTGTATAGAACTAACAATCTAAATACTTATGACACTGAAAACTGTAACTACACTGAAATAAGAATCCACACAGGACTTTAAAAGCAATGAAATGGCAAAAGAAGGCATTATATTTCAGCATTATATAAAATGTCCTTGGACATTTTCATGTTTTCACTGTAATAATTAAAATTAATATTTCCAAACCTTTCTTCTCAAATTCATCCAGATCTATCCTTAAAGGGATAGTTCACCCAAAAATGACAATTCTTATTATTTACCCTCATGCAACCCCAGATGTGTATGACTTTCTTTTGCTGAACTTAAATGAAGATTTTTAGAAGAATGTCTCAGCTCTGTGGGTCCATACAATGCAAGTGAATGGGTGGCAACATTTTAAAGCTAAACAAACAAACACAAGTCAGCATACAACTAATCCATAAGACTCTAGTGGTTAAATCAATATCTTCAGGAGTGATGTGATAGGTGTGGGTGAGAAACAGATCACTTTCACATTCTTGTGTTTTTGGTGATTCACATTATTCTCTGCATATCGCCCCCTGCTGTCTAGCAAAAATGACAAATATTGATCTGTTTCTCACTAACACCTATCATATCACTTCTGAAGACATTGATTTAACCACTGGAGTCTTATGGGTTACTTTTATACTACATTTATGTGCTTTTTAAAGCATCAAAAATTTGGCCCACAGAGTCATAACAGAGCTAAACAGAGTCATCGTTTCTCTACCCTCATGTTGTTCCAAACCAGTGAGAGGCTTTGTATTATGTGGAACGCAAAATATGTTAGACAGAATGTTAGGGACTGACAGTCTCCGTCACCATTCACTTTCAAAAAAATAAAAATAAATAAATAAAAACATTCACTAAAAGTAAATAGTGACTCAGGCAAACATTCTGTCTAATATCTCCTTATTGTGTTGCATGGAAGAAAGAAAGTCATACGGGATTGGAACAACATGGTGGTAAATGATGACAGAATTTCCATTATTAATAATAATAATAATAATAATTCTGTAGTACATGTTCAATGTGTATTATGTAATGGAATATAGGGGAGTTAACGTCTATTATGTCATTTGTGAAAGTAACGAGTTACTCACTACTTGAGTACTCTTTTAATTGGATACTCTTAATCAAGTAATTATTTATGTTAGTACTTTTACTTCTACTTGTGTAATTATGTTTTTGAAGTAATTGTAATTTTACTTGAGTACAGTTTTTGGCTACTCTACCCACCTCTGCCTGGAACTGAGAGAAACAAACCACTTCAGATATTGGATGGATGGATGAGTTTCTGTCAGGTATGGAAATTAACAGAGCCTCTGTGCAAAAATGCTTTCAAAATTCAAAATATTGGGGCAAAATATGCCTCAGCAACGAGCAAGTTTTTTTAATGTATTTTTTTTTAAAACGTTGATTTATAACATCTGCTATAGTTACAATGTATTAATTTGACCTTTAACTAAACATTATTTGTAGAGCGCCATCCATTGTTCAGATGTTGCCAAGTCTAGTGGTGGGATCATTGAGCCATCTATGTGTGACCGGTTGAGTGTCTCTAGTATTTTTCCTGGTGCTTGGTTCTTTAGAATTTGTTTTGCTATCTTAATGTTTGTGCACATCTCAAATGGGAAGACACGCCCACCGGCGCACACCTGTGCGGCTCAATTACTGAGGCACGTTATGTTCTACAGTAGTGGCTTTATAAAAACATGTCTAAGTGTGGTGTTGTGATTCTCCTGTGTGTGTTTTCATGATTTGTGGGCAGTAAGGCTCAATTGGCTTCTATTTCCTGATTTACCTGATTTATTGTTTTTTTCTTATACATGCGATTCACTGTCTAATTATGTACTTGTTATTAGGAGTGTGTGTGTGTGTGTGTGTGTGTGTGTGTGTGTGTGGTGATGAGTACAGTTAGCATAAAGCCTACTGTAGAGTAAGAATTACACCAAGAAGGTAAAACATTTATCGTGGGTTTTTTGTAATCTTGACAGAATTTATTAACTTTGATCTTACCACATTTTTATTTCAGGTGCGGCCTGAGAGCGCTAGCTGCTCCTTTTTTTTATGCCTGTTTTATACTGCTGATTTACTATCTTGTTCATACGGCTGACTGTCTCTGACGGCTGTGGCTGCTGCTGTCTTTAACCGCTGATTTATGGAGTGTTTTAGGATGATTCTACCCTGTGAATCCGTTTGATATATCTGTGGGAAGTTTGATATTTTTGTCCTTTGAGTTTATAAATTAAACCAATAGGTCTGTATTCTGATTCACTGTGGTAAAGCGGTGTTGAAAGAGTGTATATATATATATTAATTGAGATTTAATCTCTTCTGAAGTTTGTTTGTTTTCTTTTTGTTTCTTTTGTTGTTGTTTGGTTTCTTGTTGGTATGTTTTCTTTTTTTGTTGTTTTTTTTTTTTTTTTGCCGGTGTATATCCACAGTCATATTACATGTAAATGTCTGACCTGCTGTGAAACTGAAGCTTAACCGAAAGGGGAGTTTATTTGTTTTTTTTGGTATTGTTTTTCGTTTTGGGTTGTCATTTGCTTTAAGAGTGTTTATGCACTGATTTGATGAGTGATTAGTCCTTTCCGTTAATGTTTGATTTATTATAGTGCCTTATTGACTGTGGGTATTTAATTTGTAAACTGTCAAATGGTACATTTTTAGAAAGCTTTTAGTGGAATAAATGTATTTGTGAAATAAATTGGTATTGTTCGGATGTCACATCCCTGCTCTTTTAATCCAAACCAGAAGGGTCCTTCATATTATTGTAACAGTATTTGGCTAAAATTTTGGGGGTATTTTCCCGGGTGGTAAAATAACCTAGGTGGCATAGTCGGCTTTCTTTATGCCTTTTTAGCCAAAGGTTACATATGCACACAAATGGGCTCTCTGCTTCTCTCACTCCAGATCAATTTGGTGTCCTCCTCCTGTGCAAAATTGTGATCGTACGTTCCTCTTATTTAAAATAGACTGTCCGAGTGTGTAACACTCACTCCCTGTGCTATTGTATAATTCCCTGCTCATCGACCCATCTTACTTGCTACTGTATCGATCTGAAAAGCTTCCTCACCTGCAAGAATCCAAAATTGCGAGAGGAATGGTTATTATATTGCATGTTAATCATGTTTGAGAAGTCACATAATATAATGAAACAAATTCTACAATATACTTGATAATATTTACATTAATCTGGATTTCTTATCCCTAATTATACAATACAAAAATACTTCAAACCATTAACCAAAATTAATATAAACACTATGTGAAATTCTCTTGTTTTCAATTGGCATGAAGTACTGGGTTACAGTCTTGCTTAATAAGCTCCATATTCCAAATCTGGAGAAATATTGTCAGCATTGTTGCATTATATTGTTAAAAAAAAATGTTTTGCAGGCTATGTTAACTCCATAGCCAAAATATTTGGAGATAAATATGAAAAGCAATTGTGATCCTAGAATGCATATCAGTCACGATTTGCATTATGCTGTTTAGAGATCAGGCAATATGTAAATATAGAAACATGTCTGTTGAAATATTACCAAATTAATAGATATCAAAATATGAATCTTATTGAAATAAAATTAAGATTTGTCAATATCTAATAATTGTAGTGTAATGCTGATTTCACTGTATTGTTAACAGCATACAATATCAAATTTTTCAAATTTAATTTATTGATTAAAGTATTGCATAAAACCATGACACAGTGTAATTTAATACAGTTGCAAAAAAAAAAAAGCGCCTACTGGAAAAAAGTTAATTTCAGAGCCTGGTGGGTGGGCACGGATGGATTAAGAACTGAGAGGCCCATGGGCCGGTACACCATAGAGGCCACCCATGACGTGACTACGGTCACCTTTATGCGCTACAGGTGTCACGGAATGGAGGACTCAAATGCAGGAATAAGTGAAAAATAACATTGTAACGCAGGGTTATGATGGGCAAGGAGGAGGCGAGAACCGGCTTGACATAAATAATAGGTTTAATGGAAAACTCAAAAGACAAACACATAAGATAACGGACATGTCCGTAATTGAGCTCTCTCTCTCGATCGCCGTCTGCGAGTGGCCTTTATCCCTCTTGATGACTTAATTAGCCTAATACGGGACCGGGCGTGAGTAATCACGCGCCGGTCCCGCCCTCCACCGTGCCACAAACATTTATTAAAACGACTGAAAACAAAACAGACAACACAAAAAAACTCATTAGGGAGAAAAAAAAAATAAACCTAAGAGCAAAAGACAATGATTAGGACTGACTGGGCACAGGAACTAGACTACTACCAAAATTATCTGACAAATTCAAGAGGGCACAGTATATATAGAGGCAAAGCACATGAGGAACAGGCGAAGGCAATAAACATTACAAAAAGACTAAACAAGGGAGTGTGATGAAGGTAAAGATGCAGGGTCAGAGAAGCACATGGATAAGACAGACACAGCCAATTACACATACACACGACAAACCTCAACAGATGACTCTTTGCATCCACACCCGACAAGACTGAAGGATTGGCCGAGGGAGTGGGCACCGGAAAATCCTTGGACACTGGGCAGATGGAGTCGGTGGTGGTCAGATGGGAAATGGGTGAGGTCAGTGGCGGCCGATGATAAGGTCTGTTGCAGCCGCTGGGCAGATGGTGAGGTAAGAGGCAGCACAGGACAGGTCAGACTTAGCAGGGACCCCAAAGGACTGGACAGACTTGGCAGGGACCTCAGAGAGCTACGAAGACCAGGCGTTAGGAAGACTGTTTGCTGATGGCCATAGGGAGCTGGGTGGACTGGTGGTGAGCAGCTGCTAAGAGTTGGACAGGATCAGACAGGGCATTGGTGGCCACTGAGAACTGGATGTAGAGGGCCACGGGGCAGTGTTCAGACAGGACATGGGCGGCTGCTGGACAGGGGTCTGACCAGACGGCCATAGAAATAGGGTCATGATGGATAGCAGCTGCAGTGGGCTCAGACCACTTCTGGAATGCTGCAGCAGACCCAGGACCCCTCTCCTCTTCCCCATTTCCCTTTTGTAGGTATAAAGAGCAATGGACTCCACCTCCTGATGGTCTGTGGCGGACAGAGTAGCTGGTCTTTGTCGGCCGCAGGAGGCTGGACACTCTGGATGGTAACCACTGGTAACTGGACAGAATCGTCGACAGACACAGGGGACCATACAGGATTGATGGTCACAGGAGACTGGACAGACCTGATGAACAGCCACAGGGAACTGGACTGATTCGTTGACATCTGCGGGTAACTGGACAGACCTGTTTATAGCCACTGGGAACTGGATGGACTCGATGACCACAGGGGATGTCTTACTTGACTTCCTTTTCCTCCTCCTCCAGCCAGTTGGAAGCACTGCAATAGGAATGCCCCCTCCCCCCACCTCCTGGCGGTGAACAGTGGCCTCTTCTGCCTCCTGGCATTCAGCAGCAGCCCTCCACCGCCTCCTGCAGCATGCAGGAAGCAGTGAACAAAGAAATGAATTCATGCCGGGTCATGTTGGTCAGATCGTTATGTCATGGAATGTGTCAGGAATGAGGACCCAAAAGCAGAAAAGTGTAAAACAATAACACACACATCTCATGAAGGAGATAAGACAAACTAAACATAAACTAGAATAAAGACGATGACTAGGTAACACAACTTGCATGGGATAGAAAACAAATCAAAACATAAACAAGAGTAAAGATACTAACTAGAACCAGCCGGGCACAGGAACAAGACAGGAACAGACTGACTACTACCAAAACTCATAAATCTATCTGACAAATACAAGAGGGCATAATATATAGAAGCAAAGCACTTGAGGAACAGGTGAAGGCAATAAACATGACAAAGGCTAAACAAGGTAGAGTGAGGTGGGTAACGAGGAGTCTGGGGTCAGGGATATACATGGCTAAGACAAAAAAAGTCACTTTTTTAGCCAATTACACACACATGGCAAACACATACAAACAGAAAACAGACAGGGACCAAAGGGCAGACAGAATAGGATCATAACAGCAGGACACTTCACAGATTTGGTTGGATTTTTCAAATAGAGAGAAGAAACAATGTTTCAATATAAGCAATGCCTTACACTGCCAATTATAGGCTATGTACTTTATGAACTGATCCAAAATCATGCATTATTAATAGGTATGTTCATGGTATTCAAGTACCAAAAATACTATTCTGCATGTGTTTAGAGGTCCTCAACTGAGTCTGACGGTACCATCAGCTTTGTACTCAGCCAGGGTAAACTGTTCCTTATCTTTGTGTTTGAATGTACCTGTAGGACGCAGATTCCTTGAGAGTGCACTCAAGTGTCTGTGCTCACGCTGCTGTAGTCCAGCACGCATTCGGCTGAACAGATGGTTTTTTACATGAGGCTGACATTTACATGGATTTATAATAGATATCTAAAAAAAATATATAATAATTGATTTGGAGCTTGGGGCCCTTTGGGTTTAGAGGCCCCTGGGCAACGGCCCAAACAGCCCAGTGGTTAATCCGTCCCTGTGGGTGGGTGGGTCTTTTTTATCTTCATCATTGTATCCTGAAGACATGGTCAGTGCCTGATGTGTTTACTTGTGTATGTTCTGTGTGCACATTTTCCCTCTGGAGCAGTGAGCAGAAATGACACCTCCCCACCTTGATCCACACTTCTGCCTTTCTGACAAGCCTTGATACTTGACAGCTCTACATGTGTAAAGACCATCTCTAAAGTGTCAGGTGTGCTTCCAGCCTATAACCGATAACTTTACTGGGACTTGTAAACACATTTTCACAAGACTAAGCTGCACCACAGGGAACCCTGACTCTGATCCGAGCAAGTCCGCTACCCAGACTGAGACTCTACTGCGCTCTACACAGATGAGATCTGACAGTTGACTGCAGGAATGAAGCAGTCTTTATGTCTGTGATAGAAGATTAATTACAGACTAGGAACAGCTACTCAAAAAGCACAATGATGAAAATCTGATGTTGGTTTAGTTCTTAATGAGGACAGTTTGATGTGCAGAAATTTTATTTAATTAGAATTGCTCTTCAAATAAATTAGCAATTCAAAATAGCTAGAGAAAAAAAGTTGCATGCCATCTCTGATTAACCTCTGTGAGAGATCAAAGTAGTGAGTGAAGTGATTTCAAAACTTAATGTTGAGAAAGAACTGCTAAACTGAGGACAGAACATTTCACACATGAAAGCAGGATACAAATTCTACAGTTGTGCACCATTCAAAATTAAATTGATAATGCAGTTGAAATTCCAATTTCATTCCTACATTTCATTCAAACTTGAATTTAGGTAGCAAACATTATGCTGAGAATTGTAATTCCAATTTGATATGTGCGTGTATATATATATATATATATATATATATATATATATATACACACACACACACAGCCAAAGGTTTGGAATAATGTACAGATCTTGCTCTTATGGAAAGAAATTGGTACTTTTACTCACCAAAGTGGCAATCAAATGATCATAATGTATATTCAGTACATTAATAACAAATAATTACATTAATAAAAAATACTATTCTCATCAAAAAACTTATCAAAAGTTCTCATCAAAAAACCCTCCACATGCAGCAATAACAGTTTTGCAGATCCATGGCATTCTAGCTGTCAGTTTGTCCATATACTCAGGTGTAGCACTTGCCATAGATGTGGCTGTCTTGTCGGGCACTTCTCACGTACCTTACAGTCTAGCTCAGGGGTATCAAACTCATTTCCTGGAGGGCCACAGTCCTGCAGAGTTTAGTCCCAGCCCTGTTCCAAAATGCCTCTTTGTAATCTTCAAGCACTCCTCTACTGCTTCAGGTGTGTTTAATAAGGGTTGGAGCTAAACTCTTTTGGACTGTGGCCCTCCAGGAACCGAGTTTATCATCCCTGGTCTAGCTGATCCCACAAAAGCTCAATGGGGATAAGATCCATAACACTCTTTTCCAATTATCTGTTGTCCAGTGTCTGTTTCTTTGCCCACTCTGACCTTTTCATTTTGTTTTTCTGTTTGGCTTTTTCTTTGCAATTCTTCCCATAAGACCTGTACCCGAGTCTTCTCTTTACTGTTGTACATACATTAATGTAATATTGAGCAGGTATAATTGAATAAAGCTGTCAGCTGAGGACATGTGAGGCATCTATTTCTCAAACAAGATACTCTGATTTACTTATCCTCTCATTTAGTTGCATGACACATCTCTTTCTGTCCTTATTAGAGCCAGTTGTCCTTTGTCTTTGAAGACTGTAGTGTACACATTTGTATGAAATTTTAAGTTTTTGGCAATTTCAAGCATTGCATAGCCTTCATTCCTCAAAACTATGATTGACGGACGAGGTTCTAGAGAAAGCTGTTACTTTTTTGTAACATTTTTGAACTAATTTTGACCTTAAGACATGCCAGTCTATTGCATAATGTTGCAACTCAAAAACAAAGACAATGTTAAGCTTCATTTAACAAACTAAATAGTTTTCAACTTTGAAATAATGACAAGTGATTTTCTAGTACCAAATTAGCAATTTAGCATGATTACTCAAGGATAAGGTGTTGAAGTGATGGCTGCAGGAAATGGGGCCTAACTTTTTTTAAATAGTGATGGTGCTGTTTTTTTACATCAGTAATGTCCTGACTATGTTTTGTGATCAATTGAATGCCACTTTGGTGAATTAAAATACCAATTTCCTTCTGAAACAGCAAAACCTGTACATTATTCCAATCTTTCAGCTGACAGTCTATTTCATTTATTAACCATAATTTTATGGACCATGGTGGAAGAATACTGTACATCATTTCCCACAATGAGGCCAAACAACATAAGGCAGGCTTACATAATCAAAACTTTAAACTTTAATTGTACTGCAGATTTCTGCTGCTGGTGGACTCTTTTGAATTTATTTTTTAATTGAAACCTAGTAAATTCCTCTTCCTGTCATCTCTATTCAAATTCCATTTCAACACCCAGTGGAGTGTGGCTAATCCAATAAAATTTCAGCTTTTTAACTGAAAGATGGGCAATTCTTATATTCTGAAATTTGCCCAACCCGTGTAGCTGGTACTATGGTGGTATAATAGACTACCCTGTCAAAATGAATAATTTGTTGTCTTATATCAGAAAGGGGACGTGGCACAAACTGCTGAAGCCCCAAGATAATGTGTCTTGTTAGCCTGATGGATGATGGAAAAGAGGGGTGGATCAAAGTCAAGCTGAGTTTGTGGGTCTGGAACAGATGGTGCCCCAGCTGCAACGGTAGGCTTAGTCCATGTGGATGAAGAAGGCTCACCTGAGAGACGCTGATCTGGGGAACAAGAACCCCCATACGTCCTGGAAATACTGAGGCATGTAGAAGCTTCTATAAATAGTAATAGAGAATGACCCTCCAGCTCTGATTAATACAAACAGCATATATTTCAGACTCCAGAGCAAAATGCTGAAATTATCTTTTGGGACAATATAACAAAAAAAGCAATGAATCACCCAGTGGCAGAGGAATCAACTCCATACCAGTGTTGGGAAAGCAACCTTGAAACTATAGCTTCCCAATATACAAGCTACTCATAACTTTAGTTAAACTACAGTCAAGCTACTACTACTTTTTTATATAAGTAGTGAGCTGCTCTACAAGCTACTAGACAAGGCTGCAAATGAAAGGCTCAAATAAATCTGTGAATAATCCATTGAACTAGTTCATTTACATGAACTTTCATTAGAAAATGTAGAATCTGTCATGGAACTGAAAAATAAATCAATTTTGTTGCATCACTACATTTAGTACTTCCCAACACTTGATACCAAGGCAATTAGAAAATATACTACATGACCAAAGGTATGTGAAGACCCAAACACCACACCCAAAGAGTATGCGCTTGTTAAACATTCAATTTTAAAACCTAGGCATTTATAGGGAGTTGGATGTTTGAAACAAGGCTGCAGGGATTTGCTCCCATTCAGACACAAGGTCAGGCACTGATGTTGGGTGATGGGGCATGGTTCAGTTTTCATCACAATTTGTCCCAAAAGTGTTCAGTGAGGTTCTGGTATGGGCTTTGTGCAAAGCAGTCAAGTTTTTATTTATTTATTTATTTGTATTATAAATGGTAAATGGTCTACACATATAGGGCTTTTTGTAACCTTAGCGGTAACCAAAGTGCTTTACACTGTATCCCAACCACCCATTCACACACACACACACACACACACACACACACACACACACACACACACACACACACACACAGACACACACACACACACACACACACACACACACACACACACACACACACACACACACACACCTATGGTGGCAGAGCTGCCATGCAAGGCACTAGCCTGCCATTAGGAGCAACTTGAGGTTCAGTGTCTTGCCCAAGGATACTTTGGCATGTGGAGATGTGTGGGCCGGGAATCGAACTGCCAACCCTGCGATTTGAAGCCGACACGCTCTACCACCTGAGCCACATAATAATTATTTGTATTAATATTATTATTATTTAATTTTTTAATGCCAGATTCAATAAACCATTTTATAAGGAGCTTTCTTTGGATACATGGGTGTTTTGTTATGCCCTTATTACTAAAAATGTTTAAGGCTATTTCGTGGCCGTATGCTTGTATGCACCTGCTAGTAATGGATGTAGAAGTGGGTATATACTGTACATAAATAATAGGAATGCATCGCAGTTCCACCACTTCTCTTCCAATCTGATTCCATTACCTGAAATCTCAGTATTGGCCAATACCTATCCAATAAAAGTGTTTTCATAATCAGTTTAGAATATCTATATCTCACTCTTTGATACTAATTGGGGGTACGCAAACCTTTAACTACACATTATCCCAATGAAAATGTAAAGCCTATTAAGAAAGTTAATTGTTAACTAGTCTACTGGATAATGTAGCAGAAAATAAACAGTAGTTCCAGCGAAAGTCTTCAGTAGAAAAGAAGCTAGTTTTCTTTGCACAATTATTTACTTGTATCAGGATCTCTTTCTTTTTTCATTTTAGTTGTAAGATATCAGTCCATTTGTAATTTGTAAGCAATTAATAATGATAATAATAATAATAATAATAATAATAATAAACTATTGTTATTATTGACTTTTAGGATTTTAGAATATAATAGTATTATATTTCAGCTGTGGATTTTTTCCTTTTTAACCCCTCTGACTTTTATTTTGACAATCAGAACAGAGATGAGAGAAAGGTGCCATCTGTTGTTCCTGGCAGCCTACTTTGCCTTACAGGCTCCATTTGGTTAGGATTAGGGTGAGTAGGGTTAGGGCAGCTGCTGCCTGCCAGGGACAAATCGTGGCACCTTTGAACAATGGGCAATGGGCAACAATTATTCATGTTTGCAGTAGTTTCATTTGCTTCTTATTCAGAATATGGTGAAATGCTTATCCAATTCTTAACGTTTTTCATGTGAGTTTCTCCTGTACTGACAGATCTCCCAGCATGAGTTCTTTAATGCGAACTGCAATTAAAATAAATCTTACCTTACATTTCACAGCAGATGCACTGGAGGACAGATGATATATTATCAGACATATAATGTGGTTTTTAGATGTTTATAATGATTATGAAAGATAAGAAGCAATCGCGAATGCTCTTGCCAGCTATGCGCAGTGCGGTGCCAACTTTTAGTTGCAATGCAAGATGGGGTTCTGAGTTTGTATTTTCATAGAAGCATATACAAGGAGGAGCATAGAAGGTTCTAAAAACCTAGCCCTTCCACTCTCTTGAACTGAATGGGAGAAGGCTCAAGTGGACAAGCAGCGCTGCATCTAAACTGTGCGCTCCGATGACAACGGCTTTATGCTTTTATTTAGTGATTGTTTTAAAGTTTGTTACTTATAAATAAAATATATTGTGATGAATATTTGAGCTGCTGGTTCAATATGTTAACCGATTTTGCTGGTAAACAGCCTCATGAATGCAGATCACACTGGTTTGATTGTACACGTCTGAGCCCAGCCTAGTGTAATCACACTGGTCTGATCGTATGTGCGAAAGGGTTAATGCACGTTACAAGCGAAACGAACTAAAGAACTTCTACATCTCAGATTTTGTTCGTGTGTGGCACTCATATTGCACACTGCTCTGAGGGTTGCTGGTTATTACACCCATTCCAAATGTTTGCATACATTTGTAGGGAAGTGTAACAAGACTATCTGTTGTACGAATTAGAATAGTAGGGTTCATGTAATGTCTGAACCCTGCTGTTTTATTAACACAAAATACACTCAGTAAATCTTGTAAACACTCTCATGTAGGGTTTAGCTGTGGAGCACTCTCTCTCTCTGGTCTCTGGCATGGGATCCTCTTATCACTCTCCCTGAATTACTGCAACAAGAAACAGCTGTTAGACCCAATGGTCACCCAGGGATGAATCCTTACTGCTTCCCCTTTCCCTAGACAGACACTCAACCACACCCTTGCCACACACCCCAACCATCTGACTTAGGGCAAGGAGCCATCTGGCCTGCCCACCACTCCCCCCCCCCCCCCCCCCCCTTTCTGGAATGGAAATCCGCAACAGCTAACTGTGCCCCTCGGACCATCTCACATTTAATAGGCTGTAATGCAATATTCCAATGGGTGATACGCATGTTAGTATCCTTCATGCAGTGGAACCACTTGAGCATATGGTGCTGACTTTTTAGTTAGATCAGTCAGCGAGCTGGTGACAGCCAAATAGTTAGGTAAAATTCTAGAATAATAACCAGCCAGCCTCAGGAACTGTCTTGGCTCCTTTTAGGTCTTAGGTCTTGGAGGCTGCAATCACTGCAGTTTTATCAACTTGGGGCTGCACCTGCCCGTGGCCAAAGTGGAAGCCCAGATACTGTACCTCCGCCTGCCCAATTGCGCACTTCTTTGTGTTTGCCCTTGAGCCAAGCTCATCTCAACGATCTCAGGACAGTGAGTTGAGATGGTGAAAGGTGGTCTCCATACGTGGCTAGGGAGACTTGATAGGGCTTTTAAGTTCACCTCCGGACCAGGCTCCGCCCTCTCTGGAACCACTATCGCCAACGTCACAGGGACTGGCTCCCTCTATTATACAGGAGGTTGAGATGGTATATTTGACACGCGTCACCTCTATCTGTGTGTTTTACCTCATATTCGAGATTCGTGTGACCTCAAAGGGCCCTTGCCATATGGATTTCGAGGTTGGGAGTAATACAAGCACCATGTCTCCCAGTGCAAATTCTCATTGCCGAGCCCCCCCATCATACAACTGGCTTTGGTGTTCTTGAGCTTGGAGTAAATTATCCTGTGTTAGTTGACCCAAAGTGTGTTGTTTTGCTCTAAGATCAAGAATGTACTTAATTTCGTTTTTACTATTTGAAGTTCCCTCCTCCAAAGATTCCTGCATGACGTTGAGTACACTGCGTGATCAACGCCCATAAAGTAGTGGAGGCTTGCAGAACCTCTCGAACTGCAAATAATAGGTGTTGCAAATAATATCCCATTTCCTAGTGCCCACATGCATTAACTTACAAATCATGTTTTCCAGGGTTTTATTAATTGTTCCACCAACCCATCTGTTTGTGGGAGGTAAACACTGGTGTGAATTGATTTAATACCCAACGATTCATATAGCTTGTGTAGTGTATGTGACATGAAAATAGTGCCTTGATCAGTGAGGATTTCTTTCGGAATCCCCACTCGGGAGATAATCTTGAAGAGTGCCTCCGCAACTCTGCATGCTGAAATGTTGCACAATGGCACTGCTTCCGGATATCGCGTTGCATAATCCACCGGAACTAGCACAAAGCGATGTCCATGTGCTGTCAGTTCTAATCACCTGATGAGGTCCATGACAATTTTCTCAATGGGGACCTCGATTAATGGCAAAGGGCACAATGGCACTCTTGAGGTGGCTTGTGGATTCAACAACTAAAATGCCTAGCCAATAGAAATGGGCCATTAGACGGTTTAGTGTTTTTTATCGCCCTAAGTGACCCGCCATTGGATTATGATGAGCTGTCTGGATTAGCATGTCTCAATGGCTCTTCAATATCAACAACTCGATTGTATCGACTTGCCTGATGTGGAGGGCGGGGCCGGGTTGTGACTCAACACGCCCGGTCCCGTATTAGGCTAATCAAGCCACCGAGAGGGATAAAGGCCGACTGCAGAGGGCGATGCGAGAGAGAGAGATCCTTACGAACAAGTCCGTCGTCCTATGTGTTTGTCTTTTGAGTTTTCCATTAAAACTATCATTTATATGCTAAGCCGGTTTCTCGCCTCTTCCTTTGCCCGTGAGCGTGAACTGTTTTACATTGGTGTCGAAAGCCCGGGAAGGAGGAGGGATACGCTGTAGCGGAGTTCTCGCCACTACCCCAATGAAGCAGCCGCAGCCATTTGCCCGGGGACATGGAGCCCAGCCGCCTGGAAGCGGAGGAACAGCCGCTGACCGCGAGGGGAGAAGGGGCTCCTGGCCGACCACCTGGAGCGAGGAATGCCGCTGCCAGGGGCGGAGGAGACCCCTTCCGATCCCCGAGAACGCGGCGGGGCGTTCCATCCGCCAGGGACTGGAGAGCTACCTCTGATCCGTCCGGAGAGGCGCGACTGCCGTTCGATAGAGGATGGACGAGTGGCTGAGGAACAAGCTACGGTGTATCGGAGAACAGGCGAGTAAGTTTTTTTTTTTTATCTCTCTCTCCTCTCTCTCTCACTGCCGCTCTGCGTTGGCCTTTCCCCTCTTTTTTAAATTGTAGTGTTTTTTGTCATGTTTTAAAAATTTTAATGGATTGACGGGGGGGTTATAAGTGTACCCCCCCATATTTTAATTGTTTGTTGTTTCCCTCCCCTTGCCCCCCCCCCGGGGGGGATGTACATCAGGCCGGGGGTCCCCAGCCTGAAAGAACAAGGGAGGAATGTGGGACGGTGGAGGGCGGGGCCGGGCCGTGACTCAACACCCGTATTATGCTTTTGTAAACAACGCTTATTTTTGCAATTACGTTTTGTGTCGCTAGTAGTGCAGAAATTAAACTTCAGCTTTAAAAAATGAAAAAGAATACGAGAAAATCCTTGCTTGGCTAAAGAACATTGAGGAAACACATTAATGTGCTGTAAGAATGTGCTGTAAGAAATGAACACCATTTATGTCACAAGTTAGCAATCCTTTCATGAAAAAGTATAAAGGAGTACATGGCTCATGTATAAGGTGATACTGTAACATTTCCTGGGTTTTCTTGCCACACTACTCATTAAGTTCTGTTTTGCCAGCAGATTCACATTCAACATACATCAGTAGTAGTATTGATATAGGCATAATTATTTAATATCTCTCTATCCCAGCATAAACATTATATACACTATACATCTGTTCATTCTTGGATATTGGCATATCTGCTGTACACACAGTATAAGTGTGTGTGTGTGTTGCCTTGAATCTGACATCTTCATTCAGCCTGTGTATTTGGTAATGGAGTTTCCCTGGGGCCAATAGCACAGTGTGTATCCTCATTGTTCAAAGGCTCAAGGTTTCAAACTGATAGGTCCTAATATATTTTAGTATTGATTATCGATGCGGATGATTTCCCAAAGGAAATCATGTTGCAGTGCCCTAGTATGGGCACACTGCGATTCTAAGGCATGTGTTACACTGCCAAAAGCAAAGACTCTATAAAAGATTTAAGTCACCATGACTTTCAAAATCAATCTAAATCAAAATAAAAGCATCACCCTGGAGTGTGTCTACTGGTCTTGACAACATTTGGCCTTGTCTTAGATCTGCCTTTGCTGCAGAACAAATTAATCAAAAAGACAAGGTTTAAAGATTAGACGGAGCGTAAAGATGTAACTAATGTGCTGAAAACCATTTCCAAAATGAATTTCCTCCAATGAGGCAAGCACTAGTTTTACCAACTCTACAATATAAAGTCTTCTTAAATAAAACAAATTATGACCCAAAGTCATGAAACTCTAAATGACACAAGCTGCTAGGTTCTTTGAACTTAATATCTGTTAGCCAATCAGCTCTCTCACATGGGATGTGTTAGGCCAATTGGCTTGCATGTTGTAAGCTGATAGGTCCTTCAAAATGTAATAAGTCAGCCAATTAACTTGCATACAGTCTTTTTGTGTCTACATTTCTGTGTGCTTCAAGTTGAGTTAAAATTTTAATTATGAGTACCGAGCACATGAATGACCCAGGAAATTTGTAATTACAAGTGAGAAACTCAGAATTCTAGTTTCATAGTCTAATTCGAGTTTCCATGTTGGGATATTGGAAGGGGCATGTCAACATTAAAGATGATAGGAAGCAATTATTTTGCAAAGAAATTCTGTACTTTATTTCCAAAATATTAATTTGTTATATATGGCAGTCACTAATGACTCACCCTTCTGGACTTGTTTTAAGCTAATTAATTAATTTGTAAAATACTATTCATTAAGAAATCATATTTGTTGAGTACAAGTCATGCATGTTAGTTACTTATGTTTATTCGCTGGTACAGCAGAAAAAAGAGCTTTTGTCTATGTTCATGTTTGGCTTCCATATTTTGTTACCGACTTGAAAGTGTGACGCAGTAATAATTAATGCCCGACTCTGAGGTACGTCCTTCACAAGTTCACTTGACAGCAGCATAATATTGCTCTGTTTTGCAGATAACCTGGTTGAAATGCAACGCACTGCTGCAGTTGTTCTCTGAAACCCTCCACCTGTCTAGATCAGCTACATGAGACCAAAAGAGATCAGCTACAGAGACCAAAACACAGCATGTCCTGCATGCTCAACACAGTATGTCTTGTGTTTGTCTAATTGTGCAGCAGCAGCATGTCCACATGATAACACAGTATGTCTCCGTATGTTCTAGGTGTATGAAGTCTTGCTCTAGTACTTGCTCTGCAGCAGCAGCAGCAGGGGTGTAGCAGATCTAGTCCGCTATGAACAAATCCTAGAAATATCAAATATGAGTTGCCTGAGTGAATTGGCATTATTATAATATTGAACAACAAATTTTGTTCTGCACTTCTCTGCAAATTCACAATCAGATTCTGACAAAGTTCAAGATTGTGGCAAAATTATATGCTTTATATGCAGTGTTGTTCATTAGTAAAGATTAGGGCTGTCAATCGAGGCCCCAAAATGAAAAAAATGTGTGTGTGTGTGTATATACACTCACCTAAAGGATTATTAGGAACACCTGTTCAGTTTCTCATTAATGCAATTATCTAATCAACCAATCACATGGCAGTTGCTTCAAAGCATTTAGGGGTGTGGTCCTGGTCAAGACAATCTCCTGAACTCCAAACTGAATGTTAGAATGGGAAAGAAAGGTGATTTAAGCAATTTTGAGCATGGCATGGTTGTTGGTGCCAGACGGGCCGGTCTGAGTATTTCACAATCTGCTCAGTTACTGGGATTTTCACACACAACCATTTCTAGGGTTTACAAAGAATGGTGTGAAAAGGGAAAAACATCCAGTATGCGGCAGTCCTGTGGGCGAAAATGCCTTGTTGATGCTAGAGGTCAGAGGAGAATGGGCCGACTGATTCAAGCTGATAGAAGAGCAACTTTGACTGAAATAACCACTCGTTACAACCGAGGTATGCAGCAAAGCATTTGTGAAGCCACAACACGCACAACCTTGAGGCGGATGGGCTACAACAGCAGAAGACCCCACCGGGTTACCACTCATCTCCACTACAAATAGGAAAAAGAGGCTACAATTTGCAAGAGCTCACCAAAATTGGACAGTTGAAGACTGGAAAAATGTTGCCTGGTCTGATGAGTCTCGATTTCTGTTGAGACATTCAGATGGTAGAGTCAGAATTTGGCGTAAACAGAATGAGAACATGGATCCATCATGCCTTGTTACCACTGTGCAGGCTGGTGGTGGTGGTGTAATGGTGTGGGGGATGTTTTCTTGGCACACTTTAGGCCCCTTAGTGCCAATTGGGCATCGTTTAAATGCCACGGCCTAACTGAGCATTGTTTCTGACCATGTCCATCCCTTTATGGCCACCATGTACCCATCCTCTGATGGCTACTTCCAGCAGGATAATGCACCATGTCACAAAGCTCGAATCATTTCAAATTGGTTTCTTGAACATGACAATGAGTTCACTGTACTAAAATGGCCCCCACAGTCACCAGATCTCAACCCAATAGAGCATCTTTGGGATGTGGTGGAACGGGAGCTTCGTGCCCTGGATGTGCATCCCACAAATCTCCATCAACTGCAAGATGCTACCCTATCAATATGGGCCAACATTTCTAAAGAATGCTTTCAGCACCTTGTTGAATCAATGCCACATAGAATTAAGGCAGTTCTGAAGGCGAAAGGGGGTCAAGCACAGTATTAGTATGGTGTTCCTAATAATCATTTAGCTGAGTGTATATATATATATATATATATATAGCCAGTTAGTTGAAAATAATCAACACAGGATACAATAGTAATTAAAAAATATTTTGGGGGGTTTTTATTCTGACTGCTGTCAAGAAAAATGACAGCGATAGGGCCATATTGTATTTAAAAAATAAAACTAAGAATATAAAAAACTGTGCCTTTGTGCTTATTTGAAAAATTAAACAATGGATTACAATCCAGGAGTTTTCTGACTATTTATTAAAAAAAAGAGCATTGTCCCAAATAAGAGCAAAAATATTTTTTTTTTTAAATTTCAGCACAGTGAAACTCAGTAGAAAGAAATATGCTATAATGAAATACGGTAGAGGCTAATGTCAAAAGAAAACACAAACAAGGCATTAGCCTACCCCTATTCTTCAACACAGACTTAATACATCCTTAAACCTGCTTAAACACTCACAGTATGTTATGCATTTTTAACAAGGATTTAAGGTCATGTATTACAGTACAAAACAATAGAATTCTCATTACACATTTTCATTTTCACTCTCTGGGCTTTAAATCATTAAATGAGACATGATTAACACTAAATTTACATACCCTGTTCCTTGCATGTATGCCAAACATGGTCAAACTCCACACATGCAATCCATATACATCCTCATGCAACTATCCCTGATGGAGAGAGCGAGACGTTGTGCTGATGAAGTGACACTAGGGAGGAGCCGAGACAAAGTTCCGGCCGATTCAGCGGGTAGTTCCCTATGGAAAATGCCACGACTACAGAACTATGTTAAGTGGACTGACGGTGTGAGACGGGCAGAGCTCTGTCTGTCTCTTAGCCAGCGCACCAGGCTGCCCAAATATAAGGACCGCCTGACTCAGCCGCAACCTCTTCTCTTTTTTTCTCCCCACAAGAATGAAATTTTTCAGATGGATGCCATATATGGTCCATTTCAGGGGGGTGTCCCTCCAAAGAGGAGGGGGGGGGGGGGGGGGGCTTTAGAGTGGGAATACGACACATGGTCTTACTGAGCACATCATGTGGAAGGGTCCCATGGTAGATCCTACCCAAAGGGGGAGGAGTTACTACAAACATTGTGAACAGGGACAGAGATGCTTCTGCCCAATGAAGACATGGCTTACCAACGGGGAAACCCTCTTGTGGAAAATACATCATACAGGGTTATCAACGGGATAACCAATGCATGTGGAGCACCTACCCCAGTACAGGGCCTAATTGACACATAGGACATCCAGGGTCCACACTTTTGTCAATGCGACTGGGAGGAGGCACGTCTTCGCTTCAAGGGAGGGGAAAGGCACTATATGCAAGCGGTATACCCAGTCAACTATCCCAAGACTTACCTGTTTGAACCTGACAACACACAGGACAATACCGGCTCAAACCGGTGGTTATAGAACCTCGCAAAGGTGTTAGGTGTTGCTCAGCCCGCTGCTCTACAAATGTCTACTAGAGAGTCCTGGGCTTGATATGCCATAGCGATGGCATCAACGACCCAGTGTGTGATCCTCTGTTTGGAGACAGTGCTTTCCACTGTTCACTAAAGGAGACAAAGTGCTCCTCTGAGCTTCTAAAGCTCTGTGTGCAATCCAAGTAGATATGCAAAGCAACCACCAGACACAGCAATGCAAAGGCTGGGTCTGCCTCCTCCTGGGGCAGTGCTTGCAGGTTCACCACCTGATCCCTCAGTGGAGTCGTGGGAACATTGGACACATAGCCCGGTCGGGGTCTCAAGATCATGTGAGAGTAAACCAGACCGCACTCCAGGCACAGTTCACTGACAGAGAACGCCTGCAGGTCCCCTACCCTTTTGATTGAGGTGAGCGCCGAGAGGAGGGTCTCTATGGGCTCAAATGGAGCTCCCCATAGGCCCCGTTGGACCAAGGAGAGACCTCTCAGTAACTTGACGATCAAGTTGTGCTTCCCCAAATACTTACCGTTTACTGAATTGTGATGTGCCGATATATCGACAACATACACCTTCAAGGTGGAGAAACCTCTCCTGCAGAAAGAAAAGCACTGATCTGATTGCACATCTCTGGGGATCATCACGTCAAGAAGAACACCACTTAGCGAACAGACACTAATTCCGGTCATATAAGCACCTCATCGAGGGAGCCCTAGTCTGAGTGATCATGTCCACCACTGCAGGTGGTAGGCCACTTAAGTCTTCCACGTCCAAGGGGGGGGGGTCTGTCACGAGGAGTGTGAGGTCTGAGAAGCTGTGACCTTGCAGAACGTCTGTGCAAGTAGGCTCACTGGGGAAACACATGATTTGTGCAGCCCCAGGGGCAAGCTGTGTGCCAGCGCATCTGTGCCGAGGGGAGTCTCGGTCAGAGAATCCCAAAGCCCATCTCACGAGTCTTGTTTCTCATCTGCCAGAGAGAAAAATGTTTGCTGGGGCGGGCTGTGGCGGAGGCAGGCTGTGGCGGAGCCGGTGTTACCTCTGTAGGGAGATGCCCTTGGCGACGAACAGATGAGGTGCAGTGTCTTGAGCCGCATCAGAGCAGGATATTTTGAATAGTTTCCGTCTCCTCCTTCACTGTTGAAAACTGCCTTGCGAAGTCTCTGACGGTGTCGCTGAACAGGCGAACCTGGGAGATGTGGGTGTCAAGATATCTAACCTTGTCAGCCTCTCTCGACTCGACCAGGTTGAGCCAAAGGTGGCATTCATGGACCAACAGGGTGGACATCGTCTGCCTGAGAGACCGCGCCATGACCTTTGTCGCCCGGAGCTCCTGCATTAATCTCGGGTCAGGACTACCCTCGTGCAGTTCCTTGAGTGCTTTGGCTTGGTGCACCTGTAGGTTTTGCCAGGCGGCGCGTCAAGCAACACTGTAGGCCTTAGACACCAGTGATTACGTAAGCCTACAGGCCCTGGATGGGAGCCTGGATGGGAGCCACGGATGACTCTGCCGGGCGGCCACACTCTGCGGGCACAAGTGCACCACGACCACCTGAGAAACGCCGAGTACACCCTTGCCGCCCCACCATCGAGGGTAGTGACAGTGGAGGAGTTCACCGGGTGTGCAGCAAAAGGTGCCCGCCATGACCACGTAAGCTCCTCATGCACCTCCGGGAAGAAAGGAATGAGCGGGGCTCTGGCCCCAGGAACCAATCGTCGAGCTGCAAGGGTTCGGTGGGGAGTGGAGGGTCCACTCCAACCCGGCAAGCATGGCTGCCAGCTCCACTTCAGCTTGCGACTGGGCTACCGCACTCAAGGGTGGGCACTTGAGCCTTACAGATAATGCTATGGGGGTACTTTTGACAAAATGTATAGTTAATGTTGATTGCCTTTGCAAAGCAGTATATACTCCGATTGGTTAATGTGCTAAAGCTAGCAGCAACACCAAACGAGAGAATGTGTCTTTGAAACATAATTTTCCTCAACTGAAAAATGGGAATTAGCCTACTAGCAAAAAATGTTACTATTCCATTTGAGACTATTCAATTTTGCCCTTGAAAATTCATAACTATATGGGTGAGTACATAGTGTATATGTACACAGTACACATCATTTGAGACTCAGTTAATAACTTTTCAATACTAGAGGTAACATTAACATCAGCTGTGTGGCTCTGTAAGCTTGATGAAAATATGTTGCTGTCACTGCTGACAGCACTTCCGCCCTAGGTTATCGACATCTGCTTCTACAGGTTGATGGGGATTTTAGCCACAACTTAAAAGTGGTAATGGAGGCCTTTTCCAGCTGTCATTGTCACTTAGTGAACAGTTGGTCCTCCTAACAAGCTCCATCCATCAGAGCTGCCATGAGCTGCTCCTCACACTGCCCTATTTCTGATGCATGCTATTGCTCTCACCTGTCACTGACTCCTCTGCTCATGGCTGTTCCACTGTGTATATTATATTATCCAATTTTTAAGACTGAAGTGAGTGTGTTGATTATGCTTATACTTTGATAAAGAGACTGAAGCTGTGTCTCAGTTCACACACTATTCTACACCATTTTGTTGTGTAAATAGAGTGTTCATGCTGAGAAAAAAATTATACAAAATATGTTCTTCAACTGAAGAAACCTTGACAAAGGCTTGACAAACAGTTGTCATTATGGTTAATTTAGCAATAAGCATAACTTATGTAAAAACAGCACCTTGCAAATATGAGTTGAATGCATAACCACCACCCCTCTCTGAGTGAATATATACATTATTTGATATATAAATATTGGATTGAGGTTGGCAAATGTGCTGAAGCTTGAGGCAACACTATAACAGTCACCAGCCTATTACATAGCTGTGTGGGGTTGCTGGAGTACACCACACCACTATTTATACAAGGGTTAAGGCAGAGGATGTGAGTACAGCCTGTTACTTGGCTGTGTAGGGTAGCTAGAGTGTCTTAACTCTTGTATAAATAGTGGTGTGATGTAGAGGAAGTGAGTACAGCCTGTTACATGTCTGTGTAGGGTTGCTAGAGTGCCATAACCCTTGTATAAATAGTGGTGTGGTGTAGAGGAAGTGAGTACAGCATGTGAAGTCAGAAGCATGACTTGCTAGGTGCTCAAACAATCCTAAGTCTTTGTTGAGAAACGTTTGTTTCATACTCAACTTAAAGTAAGGAGTTATTTTCATTTCTCATTGCTTATGAAATGTATATTTTGTGTGTTGATGTTGAGTTTATTGTTTGAAATGTTTGTTTGTAATTTACATGTTGATTTGTGTTTGGATTGTTTATTTAGTATTTATTTAGTATGGTTTCTTTGTATGTTTTTGTAGAAATAATTTTTCTTTGGAGGGTTTTTCATGATATGAAAAACAAGGAGTTCCATACTGTCTTGAACTTTGGTCTTGAGTCTGGAAGGCATATGGAGTTAGCATGTTAACTTGTTTGTGGATTTTTTCTATTTGGGACACTGCTGCATTACAAAACTTCAACCTACATCAAATAAGACTTTTGCATTAATTCATTGAAACTCTCTTCATTCACCATCAACCACTTACATTGAACTGTTTAACATGGTTTTCTACTGACTGGACCTTATGCACTAATTTATCGAATTGCTCTTTGACTAGTTTAATTTCATGTATGATAGTTTGTTTGTATTGAAATGTATTGTTTATATTTTTATTTTGCATGATTTCAAATTTTAACCCCACTTAAAAGATCTAGTTTTTCATTCATGTTTCTTACCTGTTTAAGCCAGGCGCTGGCTCTGTTTTCCCCCTCCCCCTTATTATCGTATAGCTGGTTTTGAGTTTAGTGAGACCTGAGACACATACCATGTGTTTAAAATGTCCCTTCTGCCGGCTGAAAAACAATGATGCTTGTGTTCATTAAAAAAAAATAAAATAAATAAAATAAATAAATCAAATAGTATTCCATTTGAGATGATACTACTATTTGAAAATTCATATAAGTGCCAAGTGCATAGTGTATCACACATAAATTAAGAGACACCTTGAGATTTGAATGACAGAGATAAAGTAATTTTACTGACTGAAAAGATAAAAGATGTACTTCAGTGATAAAACCTGCACCTTGTTCACAAACCACTTACAATCCAGATTAACCAGGTGCTAAATAAGACAAAATAGTGCTGCACCATGATTATTTCAGCCATTGACATTCTTTTCAGCACAAACACACATTTCTATGTAAATTTGACTAACTGTATGTAGCCAAGCCTAGAAATTTCATGTAATTTAACTCGTGGCCGAGTTTTGTGATACCTGCTTTTCAGCACTCTCGCGTGTTGCCTGTGTGTGCTGGTAATAGAAGTGAGAACATGCATTGTGCAAGAGAGCTCCCAGTTTTGTTAATTTGTTGAGAATGATTTGGGTAAATATAAAATTCTAGACAAAATGTTGTTAAATTGCATTAAATTTGTGATCACAAGAGTCACAAGTTATAATTGAGTGTTGGTTATGGAAATTTATGAATGATGCATATGGATTGCATATATTGAGTTTTATTATGTTTTGTGCACACATGCAAGGCTTACTTAGACTTAGTTCCTCCTACGCTGTTGAGCGCATTGGGCAACAAGTGCTCTTCAGTGGGCCCTGTCATTTGCAGTGGTTTCAGCCTCTTCCCATGAAACCTCAATGGCTATGAGGCCCACTTTAAATGTTGTCTACCAGGTAATGCGCAACCTCCCTATTTTTCGTTTTCCTTTGGGTGGTACCCAGTGTATTGCACTCTTGGGTTTACATTGGTCAGGAAGGCACAGGATGTGTCTGGCCAATAGCATCCTGTGTTCAATAAACATTTCTTCCAGCTTTCATGAACTGCCTTTTGCAGGACTGCCTCGTTGATACTGTGGTCTCTGTAGGAAATTCCCAGTATCCTCCACATTCAGGACTTCACCTACTTGGGTTCCACCATCACCTGCAATTTGTCCCTTTTCACAGAGATTGACAAGCGCATTGGGAAGGCATCTACAGCTATGTTCAGGCTGACCAAAAGAGTATTGGAGAACAAATCCCTAACGTTCAACACAAAAGTTCAGGTGTACCGTGCCTGTGTCCTTAGCACCCTTCTCTATGGGTCTGAGTCTTGGGCAACATAAGCCCATCAAGAACATCGACTAAATACATTCCACCTCCGCTGTCTCAGGCGCATCCTCGGTATCAGATGGCAAGAATGCATTCCCAACACCTCAGTCCTCAACATGGCCAACATTCCTAGCATGTACTCTCTACTCAGTCAAAGGCTGAGATAGCTTGGACACTTGCGTCGCATGCAGGACAGCAGAATACTCAATGATGTCTTGTACAGCGGTCTGGCATCAGGCACACAAGCCACTGGTCACCCAGTCCTGCGCTTCAAAGATGTCTGCAAACAGGACATGAAGAGCTGTGATATCAACCCGGGTGACTGGGAGCAAACTGCCGGCAACAGACTCAGCTGGCAGCAGGCTGTGAAAATTGGCCTCAGGAGAGGTGAGGAGAAAAGACATTCTGCCTTGCAGACAAGAGGGAGTGACACAATGAAAAAGCAGCGAATACCTCTGGAGCTGCTACCGCATTCACTTGAAACCAGACATACATCCAGATGTGCAGTGGATGAGTGAAAAAGTCACAAATACTGATGTGTATTACTTGCAAAACTAGTGTTATACCTGTATATTTGTTACGATGAGGCGGCAGACGAGGAGAGGGGATCTAAATGCAGCTTTATTGAACAAATCAAAACAACAAAAGAACACAGGAACAAACAAAAGGTCCACGATGGGAAAAAGAAGGTAATGAAGAGAAAAACATAAACAGACAGGAACAAGCAGGAACTCGGGCTGAAAACGAAATACGGGTGACAAACAAACGACTGGCAACAACATTCAACAACTGACAAAGGACTGACAAAACAACAGGGCTTAAATACACACACAGAACAGAACGAGGGAATGACAGGCAGGTGGGGATAATGAGGGAGTGATTAGGGCCGGGAATTGTGGGAAACGTAGTTAGGAGTGAAGGTGAGGGAAAAACACAAGGCAGACAATGGGGAATCGTAACAATATTGAGTATTGATCATAGTTGAACAGAGGTGGGTAAAGTAGATGAAAACTTTCCTAAAGTAAAAGTACAATTATTTAAAAAGTATAATTACTACTCAAGTAGAAGTAAAAGTAATAATGTTATAAATTACTTGAGTAAGAGTAAAAGAGTATCCAATAAAAATAATTCTCAAGTAATGAGTATATACTGTAATGTAATGTATGTTTACTCTCCTATATTCCAGTACATGATACACATTTAACATGCATTACAGAATGATTAATAATAATAATAATAATAATAATAATAATAATAATAATAATATTTTTAATAACGGTGTAACAAGACTGTTTGACAGGGCAGGGAAAAGGAGGACACGAGGACAGGCTTCTGCACACAGGTGAGGGGTCTTTAATTCTTCCACGTAAAGTGACAGGGATTCAAACATAAACTTCTTCTCATAACAAAACAGACTTTTCATTAACTCAAACTACTTATGGCTGCCAACACTGGACTGGCATCCTGACTGGTGGTGCTGTGGCTCTTTTATGCCGCTCTCCCCGTGCTCACTGAAATTAGAGACAGGTGTTAGACATATTTTAGCTCAGGTGTAAGCGCCCTTACCGCTCCCCCTCTCCGGACGGGCGCTTGACCACGCCCCCGCTGCCACAAACGGAAATTGTCATCATTCACTCCATTGTGATTTTCATAAGCAATATGATAGGTGTGTGTGAGAAACAGATAAATATAACTTTATAATATATAAAGACCTTTTTTACTATTAATTCTCCTTGCTGCCCAGTAGGTGTTGATATGCACAAAGAAGTGAATCACCAAAAACACAAGAAGAATGTAAAAGTGGAGATTTATTAGTAAAAATGATTTAAATATTGATCTGTTTCTCACCCACACTTATCAGACCTCCATAGATGGAACCAGTGTCATTTAAATTCCTTTAATGCTGCCTTTATGTGCTTTCTGAGCTTTAAAGTTTTGGTACCCATTCACTTGTATTATAGTTTAAACTAACAGAGCTGAGATATTTTTCTAAAAATCTTGGTGTTCAGCAGAAGAAAAAAACATCTGGGATGGCAGGAGTGTGAGTAAATGATGCGATATTTTTTTAAATATTATTCCTATAAGGAGATGTTATACAGAATGCTAACTTTAATCATCCTTTACTTTCACTGCATGTTTTTCCCTTTCACTGTTTGAAAGGGATTGGTGACTTGAGATTGTCAGTCTCTAACATTATGTCTAACATCTTTTGGGTTCCACAGAATACAGAAATTTTTACAGGGTTTGAAGAACATGAGGGCAGGAAAATTATGACAATATTAAATAAAGGCTGAACTATCACTTTAAGGATGCTTCTCAGATTTGGATAAATCTGTCAATTAGAAGAGAAGTTTGGAAACCTCAATCTAGCAATCATTGCGCTGAAAACTTTAACAATATCACACAGTCCCCAGTTATATATGTTTAATTATACACTGAAGCAGATCATGCTTTATTCATACCTTTATTTCACAGCTTTTTACGTCCTGCGTTAATTTAGTTCAGTGACATCCAGCACTAAGGATAAATTGCAAATTTTTTCTGTGTTTGGAAGCTTGTAGTCCACAAGACAAAGCTGCCCTCATCTGTCAAACACTACACACGCACCAACTGTGCATGTGTAGAAATGCTCACAATTGCAAAAGGCAGGGCAAAACATTTGCACTTAATGCAGATGTTTACAAGGATTTGTATAGTAGGCACTGATCTGCTGCAGCGCTGATATAAAAATGCAAACTTAGAAACTGAGGTCATAAGAGCCCACAATAGATTCACGCTGAAAATAAATTAGTATGTATCACAATTACACAGACAAGCCCAAGTTATCGCAATCTCTAAAATTTACCTCACCATGTTTTCTTAAATTGGAGCAGCAGTTTTAATCTGGAAATATATAATATAATATTGTCTTGGTGTATAATGAAGGCATTGTGTGGAGTGAAGAAATGTTTGTTTTGCACGCTTGCTGCTTTAGTGTTGAACATTATTCAAGTGACAGCATGCAGATGTGAAGTTCCACTGTCATAAGAGTCCCATTCAAAATCTCAATAAATTGCATTTATTAACAGTTATTAAATTAAAAACAATAATGTAATGACAGGAACTCTACCCAACTGTAAGGAAGTAAAAGTAAAAAAAAAACAAAAAACATCAGAAATTTACTTGAGTAAGAGTGAAAAGTACCTACCATGAAACACACTCAAAAGTAAGTTTTTTATCCAAAAAGTTACTCAAGTAAATATAACAGAGTAAATGTAGTGTGCTACTTACTACCCACCACTGCAGTTGAATGTCTATTAGTGGAAAGCTGATTAGAGGGAACTTTCATCAAATTTCTGCTGTTTAAATTTCATCAAAGTATGGAATCACTTTTGAAATAGTCTTTTGGGAATTTCCTGATTTGGCAGAGCCTGGAGCTATGATGTGAATTGCCCTCATGTATGCTCTCTGTTCAGAGTGAGGTCTTAATGGCTAATTCAACGTTTGCCAGACAGCATGTGGTGTTTATCCTGTTTTGATCAGATAAACTTAACTTTTAACAGATGCAGACAATACACTTAAGTATGCCTGCAGAAAAGACGTGCTTGCCATTTGCCCTTTTTCACGTTTACGTCAGGAATCTTTTAGTATGCATACGTGGGACTTTCAACTATTACAAAACTATGATAGTTATACAGTACCTCACTCAAGAGCATGATGGGAGACATCAAAGTATCCTCTGCTGAGCAACTGCACCTTTCCCAAAGACTAAGATCTTATAATGAGAGCTACAGCTAAACTCTATTGCAGTACCCGTCTAAATCCATTTACGAACCATACCAAATGCTAAAAATTTTCCACAGCAGAAATGTAAGACAAACAGACTTCTCCTGCCCTCCTTCCACTACATGCCCACAAACATAAACAGTAGAGAAAACTTAAAGGTGAAAAATTTGATTTCTGTGCTAGCTGCACCAAATGAAAATGAAAAAATAATTATATTTCAAACAGGTTTCTCCAACTCTTTCCTTGTCTTCCATTGTTCACACAAACTGATTGTCATGCCCCAAATTTCTGCAATTGGTTGAGCCATTGTTTCTTTGTCGGGCTGTTCATAGGCTTGTCTCATGAAGCTGGTTCCAGTGGTTACCCAGGTAATTTTGAGTTTTGTTTAAGCAAACTCAGTTTTTTTCTATCTCAAAAAGGCGGGTCAGTTAACCGGTGATCATTGCCATAGCAACTTACGCTACAGCTAACCTGCTTCAGAGCAGGTTTTGTTCTAGGTTACAGATTTTAAACCAAGAAGCTGTCTGTTAACTGTTATCTGATGCAATAAAGTCAGTCCCCCTGTAAAAGAGAGAGAGAGAGAGAGATTGTATGCATTTAAAATTAATAAGCATGTATCTATGTTCCTATTGTGAACATATATATAAATTCAGTTAAACATTATAATGTGTAATTTTGTTCCAACAGTCACCTCAAACTTCCGCAGTAGTGTTTGTTCATGCTGTGTAAATGCTTTAATCCTTCCTAATTTTATGGTATTACTATGATCTTAATCCCACTGAAGTCTCGTGAGAAGTAAATCTCTCTCCAATCTTCACGCATTGGCGGTTTGTGAAAAATGTCACTTATTCATGTTCTATCAGAATAGACTTGGGATAATTGGAATTAAAAAACAAATGTAGAGATATATTTTGATCTTTTGACGTAAACCCTGTCCCATGGTCCATCACTCTGATGCTTGCTCGAACAGTCAGATCCTAACTGATTTCTGTAGCCGATAATGGGACCTAAACTAGTAGTGGAGTGGGGTGAAAACAATGGTGATATACGAATTATGAAAGACAGGATATATTTTGATTAGATAAGATGTATGAATTGAATTAATGTGTACAGATCCCGAGTCTTCCTACTAGAACTATGCTTATGCTTCTCTTGCATGCACTTCTGGGTTAATCATTATCTCAGGATCAAACTCTGAATTGACAAGAGAACATTTATAACAAGTATCATGAGATCGCTGAACGCGATCTTATCCAGTTTGGCTCTATCGGGTTTTATCAACCTGAAACTTACACTGAAACTCTAATTTGTTCAACTAGCTTCGTGCAACAGCCCTCAGACTGCTCAAACAAAACAGAGCAAAACTCTGAACATTAGCATATTTTTTTTAAATACACAAATTAATTAGCGTTTACTATTACACCATGCTATTTGGAGTACACTAATATACATTTCCTAATTTTTCTCTAACAAAATTATAGATTTTAATTAAAATAAGTGTCTAACATGTGTACAGTTATTTAAATCCATAAACTGTACCAAGGGGGTCATTGGTGGAACTAATTTGCAACTCTTTTAATGGCATTTGTTCCTGTGGTTTGCAGATGCGAGGATACCGGATATATAGAATTGTTCTTTCATGAATGTGGGTCACCAGAGTCTAATTGGTGTGCACACGTTGAACCTAAATGCTCATTAACTCATGTCATGTTGTCACTGTTTAATAAACAACAGCACCATGTTTCATTTATTTCTTGGAAAGCAAAAATTTTTGACCTTGATGTGGAGACTCGTGGGAGTAGAACCTGTACGTTAAGACCAAATTACCTCACTAAATCACATATTCCAACTGTCATTAAAAACAAACACATTTCTACTTCATCATTCATATAGTGGACAGACGTTACAGTAGGGAAAATGGTCTGAACATCTTATTGAATAAAACTTTTTTAATGAGATCCTGAGAGATTGTCTGATGCATCTTGGCTTTTTTTAGTCATTCTTTCTTGGTTTTATAAAATATATAATTAATCACACTTTATCCATCATATTAATTGATTTGTTTACTGGATACTTTGCTGGCATTACAGCGTGGTTCTTTTGTATGTTATTGAATGCATTCCATTAACTCCTGTTTAATCTTTTTGCCATGTTCAACTGGCTGAAGTGTGTTTGGTCATGTATTTCATGGAAACATAACCATTTCAATGACTTGATTTTGTACCATACAGTTTTTATTTATTGTAAGTGTGACATGTATCTGGCTGTTTTTATATATTTTCTTGTCAGGACCCATTACTTACATCCATCATTGTCCAAAAATAATAGAAATAGAAAGAAACAAAAAAAAGTGTTGTCTGGTCAGGTCGGCAGTTTTGATTTATAACATGGTATTAAGCTAAACATATTATCAATGCTGCTGTAGGAGACTCAGTGATTTATGGACACTTTACCTGTCTGTAAAAGAAAAGAAGAAGAAAAAAAAAATGTAGCAGAGATGGAAGAACATGTCCACAAACCAGGACAGCCTGATACACTCAGTGATGGACAAGATAAAAACAGAACTCATAGACTCGACACACTCATACCACATACCCACAAAAATTCTTGCTTTTGCAGCTCTACAGCTTGAATTAGTTTACAAGTATGCAATTGGCAGACACTTTATCCAAAGCTAATTAAATTAAATTCAAGCTTTACATTTAGAATTGTGAAGTCCATGGGATTCGAACCAATGTCCATGGCATTTCATACTGGGCATTTCATACCTGGTAGAGTCTACCAGTTACTTGCATCTGTTTATTTTGCTAGTGCATTGTTTTATTTCAACTGTGAGCTTTAAAGAATGAGAAACACTTAATCAAAGACTGGCAACCAGTCTGTGACTGGGGGGAAAAAAGTGGTAGGCCTAACTCAAACATAGCTCCTCTGACTCAACCCATTTGAAGCAAAGCTTGGGTCTTGTGAGTCATTAACCCCAACCATTGATGCAAAACTAGAGAAGGACTTTTCAGTACCAAGGCCGATTAGCCTTTAGTCTGGAGAATATGCACTGTGGCTCTCTCCATCCATTGCTTCCGAAAGTCTTGAACATACATCTGGACTATTGATTGGCCTGCACATTAGAGTTCTAATTGCAGTGCAGCCATGTATTTCCCTGACAGTAATAAGTTACACACAAGAATAAAGATGCATCTCCCAGCATTGATTAGATGAAATCCACACCTAAAGCATAATTATCAAGACAATTCATGAAGATCAATAAGCTATTTTGCTTCTCGCTGTGGATTTATTTATAGTTTGTGAGAGAAGCGCTGTGGCTCAATATTTGATCTTGTTTATGCTCTTGACATTCATCTGCCAGGACTGAATATTGTGAATGGTGAAATCTTATTATGGATTATATAAATATTGTACATTTGTAATAATAAATAATAATAACAATAATACATTGCCTTTAAAATCCTCACAAATTTGATTAAACTGTTTATGTTTCTCAATCAGAAAAACAGATATGATGATTTAACTTCTGTGGGCCTTATAAAATCATAGCTTTTTAAAGAGATGACATTGTAAAGGAATGTCTCAATAAATTGTACTTACTTTGAATAAATCACAGAGATCCTGAAGACCAATCATAGGTCTATGATGGCATTTCTCACTTCCTGTTGTTAACATTACAAGGAGCTTGAACTGGGTCATCTTTCACACACAGGAGGCGGTTTGATCTGTTTCTCTGCTGTTCTTGATCTGAATAGTCCAGGGAGAGGGCAATAGCCTTTTAATTACACTCTGAGTAAATTAAAAACTGGTCCCAGAGGGAGAGAGCTCCATGGAGCATGGCTAAAACAGTCAGATCTTTCAATTAGCCCCTCCCATGGCCACTAGTGATTTATATTGTGGTCCTATGTGGGAGACGCTTATTATTGAAGGATGCTTATTTAAGGCTGAGGAGAAGTTAGACACTGCTGTTAAAACCGCTGAAGTAGGACAAACGGCAGGAACCAACGATTGACTTTGAATCTCAATAGTGTTAGTGCTGATTACAGAAGCACAATGAGATCTATGAAGGTTCATTAGTAAAGAATCAATATATTTTCTGGCATGTGTGACCTTGCATCGCTTGAAACTTCTTCTCCAGTACAACTGAATTACATATGTAACATTATGTGCAGTGATCAATGAATCAAAAATTTGTAAATGTTTATTTGTGGCATCAAAGTGGGATAATTTGTGTCTTACTAAGCGACTTTTACTGTTCCCAGTCACATTTTGATTATTTGGTTCAGAGTGTGTCCCTAAATTAGATATCATGGCCCCCTTATCTTTTCTGAGCTCTGTTCACTTGAGAGACTGAGGCACTGTTTAGATTATCTGTAACAGAGGTGGTGTTGTCACCAAGAGCCATTAGATCGATATCAATGCAACACTTTATCACTTGGGAACATAACTAGAAATACATTAAGCTATCACACATTTCAACATGAAATTGGAGTATCAAATCAATAGCTTTCAAATAACACACCACTGATATTTCCCTTAGTTTATTCATGATACTTTTTAAGTATATTTTGAGGTAAATGTAATTTTTGTCAAGGGGTCAGGATTTTACAGGTTAATTTTGTAGTCCTAATCTTAACCATCTTAACCACCCAAATATGCAAAGTAATTTATTTTAAATGATTTGCCACATATAACATTATATTACTGAATTTACAAATGGTCAAATCAATTCATTATTCTGCTGAAGAACAGCAACTCTCACAGATTATTTTAATGGTTATAATAGGAATTGCATTATATATATATATATATATATATATATATATATACAGGTCCTTCTCAAAAAATTAGCATATTGTGATAAAGTTTATTATTTTCCATAATGTAATGATAAAAATTAAACTTACATATATTTTAGATTCATTGCACACCAACTGAAATATTTCAGGTCTTTTATTGTTTTAATACTGATGATTTTGGCATACAGCTCATGAAAACCCAAAATTCCTATCTCAAAAAATTAGCATATCATGAAAAGGGTCTCTAAACGAGCTATTAACCTAATCATCTGAATCAACTAATTAACTCTAAACACCTGCAAAATATTCCTGAGGCTTTTAAAAACTCCCAGCCTGTTTCATTACTCAAAACCGCAATCATGGGTAAGACTGCCGACCTGACTGCTGTCCAGAAGGCCATCATTGACACCCTCAAGCAAGAGGGTAAGACACAGAAAGAAATTTCTGAACAAATAGGCTGTTCCCAGAGTGCTGTATCAAGGCACCTCAGTGGGAAGTCTGTGGGAAGGAAAAAGTGTGGCAAAAAACGCTGCACAACAACAAGAGTTGACCGGACCCTGAGGAAGATTGTGGAGAAGGACCGATTCCAGACCTTGGATGACCTGCGGAAGCAGTGGACTGAGTCTGGAGTAGAAACATCCAGAGCCACCGTGCACAGGCGTGTGCAGGAAATGGGCTACAGTTGCCGCATTCCCCAGGTCAAGCCACTTTTGAACCAGAAACAGCGGCAGAAGCGCCTGACCTGGGCTACAGAGAAGCAGCACTGGACTGTTGCTCAGTGGTCCAAAGTACTTTTTTCGGATGAAAGCAAATTTTGCATGTCATTCGGAAATCAAGGTGCCAGAGTCTGGAGGAAGACTGGGGAGAAGGAAATGTCAAAATGCCTGAAGTCCAGTGTCAAGTACCCACAGTCAGTGATGGTCTGGGGTGCCATGTCAGCTGCTGGTGTTGGTCCACTGTGTTTTATCAAGGGCAGGGTCAATGCAGCTAGCTATCAGGAGATTTTGGAGCACTTCATGCTTCCATCTGCTGAAAAGCTTTATGGAGATGAAGATTTCATTTTTCAGCACGACCTGGCACCTGCTCACAGTGCCAAAACCACTGGTAAATGGTTTACTGACCATGGTATTACTGTGCTCAATTGGCCTGCCAACTCTCCTGACCTGAACCCCATAGAGAATCTGTGGGATATTGTGAAGAGAAAGTTGAGAGACGCAAGACCCAACACTCTGGATGAGCTTAAGGCCGCTATCGAAGCATCCTGGGCCTCCATAACACCTCAGCAGTGCCACAGGCTGATTGCCTCCATGCCACGCCGCATTGAAGCAGTCATTTCTGCAAACGGATTCCCGACCAAGTATTGAGTGCATAACTGAACATAATTATTTGAAGGTTGACTTTTTTTGTATTAAAAACACTTCTTTTATTGGTCGGATGAAATATGCTAATTTTTTGAGATAGGAATTTTGGGTTTTCATGAGCTGTATGCCAAAATCATCAGTATTAAAACAATAAAAGACCTGAAATATTTCAGTTGGTGTGCAATGAATCTAAAATATATGTAAGTTTAATTTTTATCATTACATTATGGAAAATAATGAACTTTATCACAATATGCTAATTTTTTGAGAAGGACCTGTATATATATATATATATATATATATATATATATATATATATATATATATATATATACACTCACCTAAAGGATTATTAGGAACACCACACTAATACTGTGTTTGACCCCCTTTCGCCTTCAGAACTGCCTTAATTCTACGTGGCATTGATTCAACAAGGTGCTGAAAGCATTCTTTAGAAATGTTGGCCCATATTGATAGGATAGCATCTTGCAGTTGATGGAGATTTGTGGGATGCACATCCAGGGCACGAAGCTCCCGTTCCACCACATCCCAAAGATGCTCTATTGGGTTGAGATCTGGTGACTGTGGGGGCCATTTTAGTACAGTGAACTCATTGTCATGTTCAAGAAACCAATTTGAAATGATTCGAGCTTTGTGACATGGTGCATTATCCTGCTGGAAGTAGCCATCAGAGGATGGGTACATGGTGGCCATAAAGGGATGGACATGGTCAGAAACAATGCTCAGGTAGGCCGTGGCATTTAAACGATGCCCAATTGGCACTAAGGGCCTAAAGTGTGCCAAGAAAACATCCCCCACACCATTACACCACCACCACCAGCCTGCACAGTGGTAACAAGGCATGATGGATCCATGTTCTCATTCTGTTTACGCCAAATTCTGACTCTACCATCTGAATGTCTCAACAGAAATCGAGACTCATCAGACCAGGCAACATTTTTCCAGTCTTCAACTGTCCAATTTTGGTGAGCTCTTTCAAATTGTAGCCTCTTTTTCCTATTTGTAGTGGAGATGAGTGATACCCGGTGGGGTCTTCTGCTGTTGTAGCCCATCCGCCTCAAGGTTGTGCGTGTTGTGGCTTCACAAATGCTTTGCTGCATACCTCGGTTGTAACGAGTGGTTATTTCAGTCAAAATTGCTCTTCTATCAGCTTGAATCAGTCGGCCCATTCTCCTCTGACCTATAGCATCAACAAGGAATTTTCGCCCACAGGACTGCCGCATACTGGATGTTTTTCCCTTTTCACACCATTCTTTGTAAACCCTAGAAATGGTTGTGCGTGAAATTCCCAGTAACTGAGCAGATTGTGAAATACTCAGACCGGCCCGTCTGGCACCAACAACCATGCCACGCTCAAAATTGCTTAAATCACCTTTCTTTCCCATTCTGACATTCAGTTTGGAGTTCAGGAGATTGTCTTGACCAGGACCACACCCCTAAATGCATTGAAGCAACTGCCATGTGATTGGTTGATTAGATAATTGCATTAATGAGAAATTGAACAGGTGTTCCTAATAATCCTTTAGGTGAGTGCGTATATAACCATAATGGTCCCTCTGGGTCTCTACTGGTAAAGTGTTGGCTTCTGTTGGTGGCAATCAATGGATATAATTGAGAACCAATACATACCTAATGGAAAACAATATAAAACCTTGAAATCCTAATGGAAAATGGTTCAAAACACAAAAAAAATGTGGTAATGGATTTAATATTTATTAGACAATGGATGTAATTATATTTATCGTGGAAACCATTATAATTTCTATTTTATATTATTACATTTGTATTTAATTTTAATAGATTTAAATTTATTTGTCATTAACAAGCTAACCCAGAGACTATTTAGCAGAGCTGGGCCACTTCTTTTAAAATGGATGGGAGAAATTTAAATGCCTAACAAATGAGCTCAAGCACCCAAAAGGTCACTGGATGAAGAAAGGAAGTCCCGCCTTACAGGTAAAAGAGTCAATCACCTTTTAGAAATAGACATAGCCTGTAAATCATCTCAATAACGCACATGCACATTAGCTATACAAACCGGGACATTTTTTTGGAGTAATGATACCAGTGTTGTCAGATTTTTCTGCTGATTTAAAATATGTTGTTTGATCATAACCTTGACCAACTGTTTGAGATATTTCAGTCTTTCCCCATTCAAGTAGATAGGAGCTGTACTGTCATGACTGGAAATTGCTTCCCGGGAGTGTTCCAAAGATGGCCGCCAGTGGACTAACTTGCTAGAAAGACTTAAGCGAACCAATTAGCCTGATAGCTTAGCATACAGTACCACAAACTGTTTACTGCTAACCTATCAAACTCAATTTATAAACATATGGGTAGCACTTTATTTTACAGCATGTGTACATTCCTGGTACATATATAGTAAATATGTTGTACCTACAGAGAAATTGCAGTAACAAGAGGTACTAACCTGAAGTGTTCACAAATGGTAACTCATATGAAACATTACTGTACTTACCAATAGTACATGGTAAATATGTTGTACCTACAGAAAAATGTTGCATAATGTATATACTACGCATATTACGCAGAAAAATTTGTAAACACAAAATTACTCTATAAGAGTTAATTTCAACACTTTGAAAGTGTCTCATGGGGTCCACACCCAATGGATTTATTTTAACACTTTTTAAAGTGTTAGCACATTGACACTCTAATTGAGTTAATTTTGACTCTGTGCAGAGTAAAAATGTAACACTTCTAAACAATATATTACAAATACATTTAACAGGGGAGTAGGTTGTTAGAAATCAACTCACTCAGAGTTTAATTTGTTAACGTCCTGGTTACTTCCGAAACCTCCATTCCCTGATGGAGGGAACAAAATGTTGTGTCGATGTAGTGACACTAGGGGTCACTCCCAAGGGGAAGACACCGCGGAGACCACACCCCGCCCAGAGAGAGGAGGGGGTATTTCAAGTGGTATTTCATGGTCTTGTTGAATCTAGTCGGAAATATATCATGTGGAGAAGTCCCATGGTAGCCTACACATGTGCTACGTCTCCGTGGTAATGTGCTCAACAAGCCACATGATAAGATGCACGGATTGATTGTCTCAGTAGCAGAGGCAACTGAAATTCGTCCTAACCAAGGAGGGAGGAGGCTCTACGAGCATGGTGACTGGGGCAGAAGGGCATCTCCCAAGGAAGACGCAGCTTACCAACAAGGAAACTTCTCATATAATATACGTCGCAAGGGGTTACCTATGCGGAACCAGCACATGCAGAGCACCTGTCCAAGTACGGGACTTAGTTAGCACAAGTACTGAGCCGGCAGCGGGTTTCTCTGCAAACTTGCCTGCCACAGGGCTAGGAGGAAGTCAACCAGGTAACACATTTGTGAATGCTACTGGGAATCAACAACGCACATCTTCAGCTCAAGAGAGGTGAAAAGTGCTATGTGCAAGTGATATACCCGGCCGGCTGACCCGGACTTACCTGTTACCCGTCAAGGAGCCGGCGGCTGCATTCCCGTTGCACACAGCACCCCAGCCTGTCTTAGAGGCATCCATCGTGTATCACAACGTGCTTGAAGACCTGTTCTGGGGGAACACCTGCCAATAGAAATGTGAGGTCATTCCAAGGGCTGAAAAAACGTTCCGATGTGTGCAGCTCTTTTAGAATATACTCTTTTAGATGGAAAATACTCTTTTCGAATATACTCTAATAGATCTTCCTAAGCACCCAGGGGCGATCTCTGCAGTGCACCCATGCAGAGAGGGAAGAAAGTCGCTGTAATGCAGCGTAAGGATCCAGCTGAGGTGAAATGTAAATTGTGGGAAATTCAGCTCACTGAACTATCGACCACTCACCTCTGAGAGAAAATCTGAATGAGCAGTATGCAGGTCCCCTCCTTTATACCTGTATGTCTGGGGGAGTGGCATGCAAATGCCACTCGGCAATTCCCATTGGCCTTTTATCAAATATCAGAGGTGTCTTGGGCTCCCAAGTGTGACAGCTAATGTCACTACAAAAACACAACGTCGAGTGAGTGACAGATAGGGAACTCCAAAGTAGTGTTCTTGGTTTTAAAACTATAGAGTGTAAATATTGTAAATGAAAATACATGACAATATACTTTGGTTAAAATTTTTTGTTTTGTCAAACATGTGCACCACCTTTCATCAGTTTTTAAAACAATTAAACAATCAGCTGGGTAGCTCAGCAAGTAAAGACACTAACTACCACACCTGGAGTCACAAGTTCGAATCCAGGACGTGCTGAGTGACTCCAGTCAAGTTTCCTAAGCAACCAGTTGGCCCAGTTGCTAGGGTGGGTAAAGTCATATTGGGTAAACCTCCTTGTGGTCGCTATAATGTGGATTTCGCTCTCGGTGGGGCATGTGGAGTATTGTGCGTTGATGCCACGGAGAATAGCTTGAGCCTACACATGCGCTACGTCTCCGTGGTAATGTGCTCAACAAGCCACGTGATAAGATGCACGGATTGATATTCGTCCTCTGCCACCCAGGATGTGGCAAGTCAATACACCACCACAAGGACCTACAGCGCATTGGGAACTGGGCATGCCAAATTGGGGAGAAAAGGGGAAAAAAGTTACAAAACGATAAGCAATCAGCTTTTAAAATGTAACAATATGGTACTATATAATCTCTGTTATAAATCTCTTAGAATAGGTTTTATAAAATGGTTTGAAATAAATCAGCTGTTCAAAAAAAGTTGCCATTGCACTCCTCAATACAGTATGCTTTCAAGTGTTCATCAACGTATAGAGAAACAACATCACAAGCAATAATAAAAGCACACTCTTCATGTTTAACAATAGCACAGATCTTTTTAAACACAGGGAGATCATGGGATGTTTCAGTACATACAAGTTTACCTGATATTCGGTACCATATGTAGCACGTGTCCTACAGTTTAAATGTGAACCACTTTCTAATGTCTTGGACCAGATCAGAAGACCACGTTCACTCTTGAGCCAATATTGCAGCGAGACAAGGGACATAATCACAGAAGACAGGATTTTAGCCAAAAAAGTACGTATTTTTATTTTATATTCCTCTGTGCTGGTTTTTCAGTTTGGAAAGGAAAAAATGACAGCTTCAATAAAATAATTCACAAAAACCTTTAAATGAACTTTTTGAAATAACCAATTTGTTTCAGATAATTGACTCCTTATGCTCAATAGTTATGTAGTTAACTCTTTGTTTATTCTGTTTAACTGATTTAATTTGTAGCTTGCTTTAGTTATAGCTATTTACTCTTAATTAATGTTGTTTCTTTCTTTTTATGTAAATGATATACTCAGTTCATGCTCAAACCGCAAATTACAAATTTTTAACTCAATAATCTCTGTATTCTCTCTTTTCAGAACAATTACAATAAAGGATAAAAACAAACAAAAAAACAACAATTGGGACAGTGAATTTCTGGTAAAATGTCAAAAGACACACCAAATCAGAGTTCCTTTCAATTAATTGCCCTTGATGGAAATTAACAGAAATTAAACTCAGTTCAGTGTCCGTCCTGTTTCAATTTTCAGTTAAAGAATTGCAGATATTGTTATGGTTCTTTTCTGTTTCGTGACAAACTCACTCTCAAAGACTTGGAGTTTTTGATTTCAGAAGAATAGACTTTATTACCAGACCATAAAGCCGAGTTGCCCCTGCAGAAACAACTGATGTGTCTTGAGTTTACACACGCTTACATAGGTCTCACAAAGCGTGGCTAAAACATTCCCTCCCAATTTCTTCTTTATCTTCAAAACCAGAAGGCTTCAGTTACATCCTGTGAGCAATTTTCACACTATGTAAAAATACTCTACTAAGAGGGGTCTTCATCATATATTTTCTTTAGCTTCAAAAGAAAATAGGAAACATATGTGAGTCATTTATGTGTACATGTACCTCCGACATTCCATTCCCAGACCTTAATGCTGAACCACTCACATACACAAAAAACACATATGACCAACAGAAATTATTGTAGAATAAAATGGCATCGATTATACGTGATTAATGTATACTTATCTTGATAAAAATACACCATAATATGCAACTCCAAAATGAAAAGGGAAAAGAAGAAAAAATAATGCTTCCTGTTCACAGTTGCGATAATGTCCAATGAAGGGGAAAATGTATACGTATGGTCCTACCACTTAGATGAAACAAGAATTGTTGTCCAAGTTCAGGAAAAACCAGGTTGGCTCGCCAGTTTCCACCAATGTTGAGCACTCCTCGTTGATGGCAGAAACAGTTCAAACTCAAAACTCCAAGAGCCTCTACGCTCAATTTCAAAGAGGAATATCGAGGGACAGAGAACAACAAAATGGAGAAGAGGGGAAGAAAAAAAAAAACAACCTTGTGAAGACAAGGCAGAAAAATCACAATTAATTACAATTAACTCCCATTTAACAACATTAACATTCTAATTGATTATTTTCACCACAATAAATGTTTTAAAATACATCAATACACAAATCCCAACACTTATTTCCTTCTTTAACATATTTCCTTAACAGAAATATAACTAGTGGTGGTGTAATTTGTTTAGGATATTCACAGGAATCATACATCGCAACATCCTCCAAGCACACTTATCTTCACAAAAGACTGAATAAAACTGAATTAAGTCATCTGTGAGCTCACTTACCAAGAATAAATTGATTATGAGTAGGAACAATCTCTGATGAATCAAGGAAAATCTGTTTCCGCAGGTTCCTGGATAGGCCCTTGTCTGTGTTGGCACATCAACTGCCTTGAGTTGCTCAAGGTACTGCTAGCCCTGCAGAGGCCTCGTCCGTTGATCTAGGGCAAGCATGTGTTGGTCTGGATGGACAACATGTTGATGGTAGCATGAATAAACCAGCCAAGGTGGTTTGCGCTCGCCCTGCATGTCGCAACTCGCCCGCCATCTCCTCCTCTGGAGCCAACAGCAGCTCAATTCGCTGCGGGACACTCATATCCCTAGCAAACTCAGTCACACAGCGGGCACGTTGTCATGGCAGGTGACACTCAGGGAGAGTGGAGTCTCCACCCGCAGGTGGTCTGACTAATACGGAGTCGATTCAGTGAGGGAGAGGTGGACCAGTTTGCCTCCCAGGAATCCTTCCACTGCCTGCTGTGGTATTCCCTGTCCAAGGCCCCACTCGGAACGGATGCACTGGTGGTGCACAGCTGGCCTAGGGGTCTGCGCAAATATGCATTTCCCCCAGTGAGCCTACTTGCACAGACGTTGTGGAAGGTCAGGGAGGATGAGGAACAGGTCTTGTTGGTAGCGACCTACTGAACCACCCAGACTTGGTTCTCGGAACTCATGCTCCTTACGACAGCCCTTCCCTGGTAAATTCCCCTGAGGAAGGACCTTCTTCCTCAGGGACAATGCACGATCTCAGACCTCTTGGAACCTCCACGTCTGGCCCTTGGACAGGATGCAGAAGATCTGTGTGGCCAACCACCTGCAGTGATAGACACTATCATTCAGGCTAGGGCCCCTTCTACCAGGTGACTGTATGCCTTGAAGTGATGCACATTGGTGTTCTTCCCGAGGTGAAGATCCACAGAGTTGTTCAGTCAGGTCAGTGCTTTTCTTCCTACAGGAGAGGTTGGAGGGGCAGCTGTCTCCCTCCACCTTGAAGGTGTTTGTAGCCGCTATAGCAGCACACCTTAATGCAGTAGACGGTAAGTATTTGGGGAAGCACAACCTAATCATCAGGTTCCTTAGAGGTGCGAAGAGGTTGAATCCTCCGAGCAGCTCTTTGTTTGTTTTGGGGGACAGAAGAAGGGCAATGCTGTCTCCAAACAGAGGATTGCGCACTGGATTGTGGATGATATCAAGTTGGCATACCAGGCCCTGGATGCGACGTACCCTTTAGGACTATGAGCGCATTCTACCAGGAGCGTAGCCTCCTCCTGGAACTTGGTCAACAGCGCCTCTCTAACAGACATCTGTAGAGCAGCAGGCTGGGCAACATCCATTACCTTTGTGAGATTTGATCATTTCTGGGTTGAGCCAGATTTGTCCTGTGTGTTGGTAGGTACAAACAGGTAAGGATTATGCACACAAGCGCCTTTCCCCTTCCGAGGGGAAGATATGCACGCTTTCATCCATGTGAGTTCAAGGGGTCGTGAACCCTGGATTCCTGCCCCAGCACCTGCGGCAAGAAAATTCTAGTTTTGGCGATTTTTACCATAACAGCTCTAGCCTGAGTTCTTTAATGAAAGTTTGGAAGAACAAGCTGATCAACCTGAACTACCTTCGAAAGCACGACTTGAGCAGGATGTTTCACAGTGGTAAGTTTTAATTTTGTAGCTTTCTTAGAAGTACACTGTTGAATATTGTGAACCTTACAAAGCTTCAAGTAAAAGACACAATCAATTCACTTTATTGTCACCAAATAAACAAGTGCAACAGTGAGTGAAAGCCTTGAGTGCAGTTCCAAGCAACATGGCAGACATGACAGTGATGAGACATATACCAATTTACAATAGACATCAGATTTACGCAACACAATTTACAAAACTAATATACAGTGTACAGTATACAATACACACAATATAGAATACACAGTATACAATAAAAATTCTATATTTAAATGTGCAGAAAGGTTGTATAGTGCTTGTATTGACATTCAGGCTGACAGTTGTTAGTTAGTTGCCAGTGTGTTGTTAAGAGAAATATAATTTATGACAGTCCAGTGTAAAATTAATAAAGTACAGTGCTGATATATGTTGATAGTGAGCGATCAAGTGTTCAAAAGTCTGATTGCTTGGGGGAAAAAGCTGCCATGCAGTCGGCTGGTGTAGGTCCAGATGCTGCTATACCGCCTGCCTGATGGTAGCACTGAGACCAGCACATGGCTCGGGTGACTGGAGTCTCTGATGATCCTCTGAGCTTTTTTCACACACCGCCTGGTATAGATCTCCTGGAGGGAGGGAAGCTCACCTCCTATGATGTGTCTGGCAGTTCTCACCACACTTTGCAGGGCTTTGCGGTTGAGGGTGATGCTGTTGCCATACCAGGCAGTGATTCAGCTAGTCAGGATGCTCTCTACAGTTCTGGTGTAGAACTGTGTGAGGATGTGGTGTTTCATTCCAAACATCCTCAGCCATCTCTGGAAGAAGAGGTGCTGGTGAGCTTTCTTCACAACGGCCTCAGTTTGGACAGACCATGTGAGTTCCTCAGTGATGTGGACACAGAGGAACTTGAAGCTGCTGACCCACTCCACCGGTGCTCCATTGATGGTGATGGGGCTGTGTTCTCTATCTTTTCTCCTGAAGTCCACCACAAGCTCCTTGGTCTTATTGATGCTGAGGGAGAGGTTGTGCTCCAGGCACCAGCGTGTCAGAGTGTGCACCTCCTATCTGCAGGCCGTTTCATCATTGTCAGTGATCAGACCTACCACCGTCATATCATCAACAAACTTGATGATGGCATTTGAGCTATGTGTTTCCACACAGTCATGTGTGTACAGGGAATACAGGAGTGGGCTGAGAACACAGCCCTGCTGGGCTCCAGTGATGAGGGTCAGTGCTGAAGAGATATTACTGCCAATTCTGTCCACCTGGAGTCTGCCTGACAGGAAGTGCGGGATCCAGCTGCACAGCACGCTGTTTAAGTCCAGAGCCCAGAGTTTCACATCAAACTTTGAGGGCACTACAGTGTTGAATGCTCAGCTGTAGTCTACAAACAGCATTCTCACATATGTATTCCTTTTTTCCAAGTAGGAAAGAGCAATGTCTATTGTAACTACAATGACATCATCAGTGGAGTGGTTGCTTCTGTAAGCAAAATGTAGTGGGTCCAGTGAGGGAGGCAGCACAGAGCTGATGTAATCTCTGTTAAGTTTTTCAAAGCACTTGCTGATGATGGGAGTTAGGGCAACAGGACACCAGTCATTTAGGCAAGTTATCTTTGACTGTTTTGGTATGGGCACAATGGTGGATGTCTTAAAGCATGATTGAAAATGTCAGTTAAAATACCTGCTAGTTGGTTCACACACACTCTGAAGACAAGGCCCGGAATACCATCTGGACCCACGGCTTTATGGATATTCAACCGTTGGAAGGATCGGGTTACATCCACTACAGAGACGGAGAGTGAAGTAACTCTGTAGGGTCAGCCGTGAGAACTCTCTCCATGAGGGCAGTGTTATTTCCCTCGAAACAGGAATAAAAAGTATTTAGCTCATCCAGGACAGAGGCAGCGGTGTTCACGGCAGAGTTTATATTCCATTAGAAGTCTGTGATGATGTTAATTCCCTGCCACATGCTTCAAGAGTCAGTGGTGTTGAACAGATTCTAATACTTTAGTTTATTTGAATACAATAAACATATCATGTAGTTGAAAAGAACGTTCAAGTTGCTGTTTAAGATGTAAATGACAAGCCTGTCGCTTTCTCTATAGCAACGGCAGCTATACAGCAACGCAAAAGCAGATTTGGTGAGTTTATCATATAGTTTTGCTGTTGTTATACACAGTGTGTGGATACAGTGTGTTTATTCTTTGTTTGTTTGAATGCATGTAACATAAAATAAACGTTTCCTGTTGTTCCTATTTCGTGATAGCTGGTGCGCAAGAGTGTTTTGCTATAGAATCCACAAAGTTCTCCGCAATTTTGAACAGTATTTTCTCTCCAATGTGGAAACTCCGGTAAGAGGTAAGTGCCTTGAGTTTGTGTAATTAAATGAAGTTGTTCGCTTAAAGTTGTTTAAAGCTAATTCCTGGCTTTAGTAGTGTAGTAGTAATAAGAGCGTTCATGGAGTGCTGTTGAATGTAAACTCTGAGTGATGCTGACAAACTTCAAGTCACCAACTGGCTCATATTACACACAAAAATTGTCTTTTGCCTCCACCTGCTGGCTAAAATATGTAATGTCACAATATTAAATGTAAAGAGACAGAAAGCTCTTAGCACATCTGAACTGCTCTTAAACATTATTTTAGAAAAGCACTAACACTAAGCAGGGTTATACACACACTGAAGGGTTCCTCATGGAACGCCCGGAACTAACTGTTATATATATATATATATATATATATATATACTGCATGTTTCCTGAACCAAGCTCTCATGAATCAAAGATTGCAGCATCCATGTCATGTAATTCCAGTGCTGCATGCACCAATCGAGCAAGTGCCACTGAGTTGAAAGTGAGAGCTAAAGTTTAGCTCTCTCCAGGTATTACATACTTCATTGGTCTTTGTAGATAATATTTTAATAATATCATGCCAGTGCTTAATACAAACTGGATGGGTAAGTACCAGAGAAACATAGCAAATAAGATAAGAAAAAGATAAAAAAAAAATAATAATCTTCACACGTCAACCATTTCCAAGCTAACATGGCTTTTGAACAACATTCTTTAGAATAATGTTACTCCCAGAAGACTTTTATTAGAACAAAAAAGGGTAAGGCCAAACATATACCTATAGGCAATATTAATTTTTGTGTGGATTTTCTCACCAGTAGTGGTTCATTTGGAGTCAGTGCATGATTGTTGCACCCCCAAACAGAAATGTGATTTGCATTTTGGCCCTGTTCTACAGAGGGACAGCAGAACTGTGGCATACTTTAAGTGGAACGGTGCAGTGTTAAACGAGTTTGTAACAAGAGTGCACCACAGAGGGGGTGTGCAGTGAGCCACTGTGGCCTTCAGGTCTGATGAAGGATCCTCTCTTGTCTTTGGTGTGAAATGAAATGTGTGTGAATGGTCTCTTGTGGTGGAGAGGGCTGTAGGATTCATTAGCATTTGTGCTGTTGTTTCATGCCTGCTTTCCCCAGACACAGTACTGGCACTAATAGCCCTGGCTGAGTTGTGAATTCAGACTGCCAGGGCAAGTCTAAACACTAAAACTGGCTCCTTTCTTTAATCAGCATTTTCCAGACATCAAAATACTTCTCCTTCTACCTTTATTTCCCCAGTCAAAACAGTGTTGAGTTAATTATTAACACCCTCTTCCACAAACAGAACAACAATGGTTTTCAAAAACGTGCTGAAATATGGTATAAGATTTCTCTTCTATTTGCAAGTTTCTATCATATTAACAGTATACTCCTTGGCCCTGATTTCCTAAGATCTCAAATAACAGGTGCTAATTTGCTTGTGCAATCTCTGAAATTGTGTGTGTGTGTGTGTGTCAGGGGCATTTTCGGGTGATTTACTAAGAAAAATCGTGCAAAAAAACTACACGTGCAAATATGTTGGACAAGCCCTCCAAAAGGAGGCTTTTGCGTGTGGTACTTGACCCAAATGCAATTACAGAACAGCTCTCACTAAATACCATTTTATTTTTATTCAATATGGTATTTATATGTTTATTTATAATTGTATGATATCATCATAACATCCCTGCAATTTAACAACTGTAAGAGTAGTTGATGAGAATGCATGACTTAAAATGATCATAATTTACAAAGAAATTACAATATTATGTATACATTAAGTCATTGCACCACTAATGTATACTTAAATTAAATTTGATAATGCTATTATCATGACCATGGCAATGTTAGCTGCACATGAGAGACACAGGAAGCAACATGGTATAGAACTTGCACTCCTTGCTTGTTTCACGGGATCAAGATGAAACCTGTTTGGAGTACAGGTGCATATCAGCCTGCTTCGAGTACTTGAAAGAACTGCCACTTATAATATTTTGCAATATTTCCTCGTTAAAAACAATGTTTAAAACATTAAATTACGACATCATTTGGGCATAAATTGTTAGTAGGCTTATGATGTTATCAGTTAAATCAAGTTTATAATAATCAATTGAAACACTGTTTTCATGAGAATAAATTTTATCAATATATATATTGTCAATATAGGGTGATCTACGCATTGTGTTCTCAACGTCTCCTTTTTGTCACATGACAGCATGATGCATAGTGCAAATCAGGTTAATACCTGCCTTTCATTCATATTAATTTTCTCTCATAGTTTCTAAAATGACTTTCAGAATCATTTTGCGGGTACAATTTGATTAATTTGCATCTAGAACACCCTCTATTATGCATTTTTGGAGGGAGGTCTCAGCATATTCATTTCTGGGAAACACACAAATATTGCCAAGACATGCTATTTTGCACATCTCACACTCAAGAACAGAACATATACATACACATATGTATATATACACACACACACACACACACACACACACACACATATACATATATATATATATATATATATATATATATACACACACACACACACACACACACACACACACACACACACACACACATATATATATATATATATATATATATATATATATATATATATATATATATATATGTAAAACTTGACTCGACAGGGGAAGAAGGGCACGATGACAGGAGGGAGAACTCAAAGGTATGGGTTTTTAATTTCCTCAACATAAAGGTACAGGACTGAACATAAACTACTTGTAACAAACACAGGGTTTCTCATAAATATAAACATAAACTTGTAGGCTTCAGCTGCCAACACTAGACTGGCCCCTTCACTGGCGTTGTTGTGGCTCTTATATGCCGCTCTCCCCATGCTCACTGAAATCAGAGACAGGTGTTAGACATATTTACGCTCAGGTGCAAGCGCCCTTACCGCTCCCCCTCTCCGGACGGGCGCTTGACCACGCCCCCGCTGCCACATACCCCCACCGCCCGACTCAGGCCGGGGCGTCATCCGGCCTGCCTACCACTCCCCCCCCATTTCTGGAAAGGAAGTCGGCGACAGCCATCTGCACCCCCGGTCTGTGGACCACCTCGAACTTAAAAGGCTGGAGAGCCAGATACCAACGGGTGATCCGGGCGTTAGTATCTTTCATGCGGTGGAGCCACTGCAGTGGGGCATGATCCGAGCAGAGGGTGAAGGCCCGCCCCAGCAGGTAGTAGCGGAGTGTGAGGACCGCCCACTTGATAGCTAGACACTCCTTCTCCACGGTGCTATACTTCGTCTCCCTCAATGAGAGCTTCCTGCTGATGTATAGCACCGGGCGCTCCTCCCCCTCCACCACCTGCGAGAGTACGGCCCCCAGCCCTCTGTCTGAAGCGTCCGTCTGTAATAAGAAAGGGAGAGAGAAATTAGGGGAATACAAGAGCGGCCCCCCACAGAGTGCGGCTTTAATTTGTGTGAACGCCTGCTGGCACTGTTCCGACCATTGGACCGGATCTGGAGCCCCCTTTTTAGTAAGGTCAGTCAGCGGGCTGGTGACGTCCGAATAATTAGGTACGAACCTTCTGTAGTAGCCAGCCAGCCCCAGGAACTGCCTCACCCCCTTTTTGGTCTTGGGCCTAGGGCAAGTCGCAATCGCCGCGGTTTTATCAATTTGGGGACGCACCTGGCCATGGCCCAAGTGGAACCCCAGATACCGCACCTCCACACGCCCAACCGCGCACTTCTTAGGGTTTGCAATGAGCCCCGCCCGCCGCAGCGACTTCAGGACCGCCCTCAGATGTTGTATATGCCGCTGCCAGTCATTACTATAAATAATAATATCGTCTATGTAGGCAGCGGCGTAAGCAGAGTGCGGCCGGAGGACACGGTCCATTAAACGCTGGAACGTGGCTGGGGCCCCGAACAAGCCGAACGGAAGTGTCACGAATTGGTGTAATCCAAACGGCGTGGTGAAGGCTGTTTTTTCGCGGGATATTGGTGTCAAGGGGATCTGCCAATAACCCTTTGTTAAATCCAATGTCGAATAAAAGCGAGCAGTACCTAACCGATCGAGCAGTTCATCAACGCGGGGCATTGGGTACGCGTCAAATTTAGACACCGCGTTGACTTTTCTATAATCCACACAGAACCGCACTGACCCGTCACTCTTGGGAACAAGAACGACTGGGCTGGACCAGTCGCTGTGGGATTCTTCTATTACTCCCATATCAAGCATGGCATCTAATTCGTCCCAGACAATTTTCTTTCTATGCTCGGGGAGGCGGTAAGGGCGGCAACGAACGACCGCCCCTGGCTCGGTCTCGATATGGTGCTGGATGAGGTTCGTGCGACCCGGCAGGGGAGAAAACACGTCCGCAAACTCCTTCTGCAACCTGGCAACCTCTGCTCGTTGGCACGGGGAGAGGTGGTCTCCACAAATGACCGGGGTATTGGGATCTGGGTTCGGATTTACCTCCGGTCCGAGTTCCACCCTCTCCGGGACCACCGTAGCCAACGATACAGGGACCGCCTCCCTCCACAATTTAAGGAGGTTGAGGTGGTAGATTTGACGCGCATTCCCTCTGTCGGTTCGCTTAACTTCATAATCGAGATCCCCCACTCGTCGTGTGACCTCAAAGGGCCCTTGCCACTTGGCGAGTAATTTGGAGCTCGATGTGGGAAGCAATACAAGAACTTTATCTCCCGGTGCAAATTCCCTCAGCTGCGCTCCCCTGTCGTACAGCCGGCATTGACGTTCTTGAGCCCGGAGCAAATTCTCCTGTGTTAGTTTTCCCAAAGTGTGGAGCTTTGCTCTGAGGTCAAGAATGTATTGAATTTCATTTTTGCTGTTTGTAGGTCCTTCCTCCCAGCCTTCTCGTAAGACATCTAAGATGCTGCGCGGGCGTCGCCCGTACAACAGCTCCAATGGGGAGAAGCCGGTTGAGGCTTGCGGGACCTCTCGCACTGCAAACAACAGGGGATCGAGCCACCTGTCCCAGTTCTTAGCATCCTCGTGCACGAACTTACGAATCATGTTTTTGAGGGTTCTGTTAAAACGTTCCACTAGGCCATCTGTCTGCGGATGATACACGCTAGTGCGAATCGATTTAATGCCCAACAGATCGTAAAGTTCGCGAAGTGTGCGTGACATAAAAGTTGTGCCTTGATCGGTGAGGATTTCTTTCGGAATCCCCACCCGGGAGATTATTTTGAAGAGCGCCCCAGCAACACTACGTGCTGAAATGTTGCTTAGAGGCACTGCTTCCGGATATCGCGTTGCGTAATCCACTAGGACTAACACAAAGCGATGTCCGCGTGCTGTCCGTTCTAATGGCCCGACGAGGTCCATTCCAATTCTCTCGAAGGGGACCTCGATCAACGGAAGAGGGCGCAATGGCGCTTTTGGGGTGGCCGGTGGGTTTACCAGCTGGCATTCGCGGCACGCCGCACACCACCTGTGGACGTCACCGCTAATGCCCGGCCAATAAAAACGGGCTATTAGTCGGAGAAGTGTTTTTCTTTCCCCCAGATGACCCGCCATGGGATTATAATGAGCCGCCTGGAATAACATTTCCCGGCGGCTCCATGGAATCAAAAGCTGTGTCATATTTTCTTTCGTTTGAGTGTCCTGCGTCACTCGATATAGTCGGTCATTTATAATTGTAAAATAGGGGTGTGCGAGAGCGATGTCTGGCTGAAGACGCTGTCCATCGATCATTTTCACCTGGTCAAAGGCATGCTTGAGGGTTTCGTCCCGCGACTGCTCCAAAGGGAAATCCTCGTCAGGGAATTCCCTGCGAAGAGGAGGGGCGAAAGCCTCGCCCCTCTCCTCGTCATCCCGATTTGGAGCAGCCGAGGACGGCCCCGGCTCCGCCTCCCCTGTCAAAGCATCGCACATCGCACATCTCCCCACTTTAGTGCAGGACCCATCCGTATAAACTCCCCCCAACACATCTTTAAATGCTGGCGGTTCTCTTCGGGACTCCGACCTACCCGTTGCATGATCGCTCTTCTCAGATCCGTATAAGCCAGGAGGTTCGTTGCAGGCAGTCGCTGAGCCGCGAGTTGGGCTTCCCCGGACAACAGAGGGACAAGGCGGGCTGCCCACTGGTCGCGCGGCCAGCCCCAGATTTCTGCGGTCCGCTCAAACAGATCCAGAAACGCTTCGGGGTTGTCCGTTGCCCCCATCTTCTGTAACGTGGACGGGGGCAACGGGAAGCGATGGTCCGGGGTCGCGGCAGGTGCGGGAGCGACCTCCTGGCTGAGCAGGCTCCGGATGGCATGCCGGTCCTCTGCTTGAGCCCGCATGATCTCAAAAAACCGTCGATCTTGGTCCTCTCGGAGCTCAAGCAGGGACTGATGGTGGCTTTGATGTAACGCCGCGAGGGACTGGAGGACTTCGGTCAGCTGGGAGGACTCTACGGGGCGACCTTCCATGACGATTACTCCCGGGTTTCGGCACCAGTGTAAAACTTGACTCGACAGGGGAAGAAGGGCACGATGACAGGAGGGAGAACTCAAAGGTATGGGTTTTTAATTTCCTCAACATAAAGGTACAGGACTGAACATAAACTACTTGTAACAAACACAGGGTTTCTCATAAATATAAACATAAACTTGTAGGCTTCAGCTGCCAACACTAGACTGGCCCCTTCACTGGCGTTGTTGTGGCTCTTATATGCCGCTCTCCCCATGCTCACTGAAATCAGAGACAGGTGTTAGATATATTTACGCTCAGGTGCAAGCGCCCTTACCGCTCCCCCTCTCCGGACGGGCGCTTGACCACGCCCCCGCTGCCACAATATATAACTGGCGACCTGTCCAGGGTGTACCCCGCCTTTCGCCCAATGTTAGTTGGGATAGGCTCCAGCCCCCCCTGCGACCCTGTACACAGGATAAGCGGTTGGCGATGGATGGATGGATGGATGGATATATATATATATATATATATATATATATATATATATATATATACACACAAACACACACATGTATATACACATATATATATATATATATATATATATATATATATATATATATATATATATATATATATACACGCATATATATATATGCGTGTGTATATATATATATATATATATATATATATATATATTAGGGCTGTCAATCGATTAAAATTTGTAATTTAATTAATTACATGGTGTAATTAATCGTGATTAATCGCATATACAACATGACAATAACTCACATAACAATAACTCATATATATATATATATATATATATATATATATATATATATATATATATATATATATATATATATATATATAAAATTATACATAGTTATCTTTAAATATTTAACAAATATATATATTCAGATAATTAAAATGCTTTACATTCCTGTAGCAGAAGAGTTAACCATTGATAAAGCCATACAAAAAGTGGCTTTAGAATACAATGTATTGTTTACTACCATATTGTTGATCATAAGTCAATCATTGGTATACAGTTCACAGCAATCCATTTCACAAGTGAATCTGTCAGTCAGTTGGAGATTAATTATGAGGGCTTGTTTAAGGACCCGTCAATGTACACCTGCGTCAGACATGCTTGTGTAGCGTCTCTGGTGCGAGACTTGTGTTTCATTTTTTAAACATACATTTTTTTAGGTCACCGTGTCAAGTTAAATATAGTTATATATAGAGATCCCTTAGTTCGAATTTGCGCTCCATCAAGTGTTTTGAATGCAAGAACGTAATGCATGTTTGTGTTGTGCTTCCTGTTAAAGGGTTGCTTTATTCACTGTGTAAACTGTACGTTGCCATACAGATGAAGTTTCACTCTGGAGTAAACAGGTGGTACTATAGCTTGCATTCTCAGGAATCTTCTTATTTACGGTCTGGGGGCATTGCGATTAATTGCATACATTTTTTTAACTCTTATTTTTAATCAAATTAATTGCACTGAATTAACACGTTAAATCGACAGCACTAAAATATTTATTTGTATACACTGCTGGCCAAAAGTTTGGAATAGTGTACAGATTTCAGAAGGAAATTGATACTTTAATTCACAAATGTGGCATTCAACTGATCACAAACTATAGTAAGGACATCTGAGAATCTTTGTGAAGATAAATAAAACAGACGTTACGTATTCTTCTGTAATTACAATGGAGCAGTTTCTCAAACCACCAAATTCAAATTTGTCAGTTTCAGGGGTCTAACCCAAAATACGAACTTTATGTGTTGTTTGTCAGGATATTTTAGCTAATGACAGCATGCAACCTCTTAAACTCCGCAGACACCTTGATACCAAGCATGCTGAGTTTTTCCAAAGAAAACTTCAAGCCTTTTAAGGCTAAAAAATGTTGTCTGAGAATTTATCAAATGTAAAGGCCACTGAAGCTTCATATCATGTGGCAGCGGCTTCTAAGCTTTATTCTATTCACTCTCTGACAACACAGTGGGTCGATGCATCTCTGACATGGCACAGGATGCAAAGGAGCAAGTGTTAGACAGCATCAGTCACATCCCATTTTTTGCACTCCAGATCGATCAGTCCACTGATGTGACCAGCTGTGCACAGCTGTTAACATATGTGAGGTACCTGAAACACATAGGCATTCAAGAAGAGTTTCTATTCAGTCCTTTGCCCACACACACTTTCCTCCTCGCTGTTATAGATCTTTTGACTGGTTTGACTGAGATGGACCGTTATTGAAATTAAGGACATTCTGTTTTTATAAAATCAACCATTTGAGCTAAGCCCAAGACTGCGAGCTTTGTTCCTTAATAATTAGTAAGACATCCTAATTAATTTTTACCAATGACATCAGCCTTCCTGTAAGATTTTCTTGGTAACCAGTTCTCTCAGAAGACAATGAAATAAAGATGTTCAAGTGTCTCTTCAGATCAAACCAATACATGGAAAGGTTACTGAGCTGTGATTTACATACAATGTATTTATGCTCAATATAAATGCTCATATTAAGAAATAGAATAAAATTTAACCTTCACACAGTCAGTGTTTGGAAATTGACAACTGTATTTAAGCACAGGTTGGACACTCAAATTGTCCTGTTCAAACAAAAAATAGCTAACTACATTAAATAAGCAGCCAAGTTAATTTAAATCTACGCTTATAAATTGCATTAAATATGTGTTCAGAAGAATTGTATGTTTTAAATTGAGTGTTTGCTATGGCTAATTGTTGGAGGATGCATACAGATTGCATGTTTGGACTTCAACCACATTTTAGCATACATGCAAGAACTGGGTATGTAAATTTAATATTAATCATATCTTATTTAATGATTTATAGTCCATAATGTTATCCAATTAAGTGAGCATGTGTTATGGGAATTGTATTGTTAAAACTGTTGCACATGTCCTTAAAGCCTGGTTTGAAAAGCATAAAATGCTTAAAGTGATTTAAGCATGTATTAAGGCTGAATCATGGGGGTAGGGTAATGCCTCTACCGTATTTTATTTTTGCGTTTAATTTTTGTATTTCATGATTACTTTGTTTTTATATATATATACAACAGACCAATATACAACAGACCAACTCACTCTCAAAATTTGGATGTTAGTACTAAAAACCATAACTGTATTTAGCACAACAAAACTGGCATCTGTATTTTGCTGCTGTGTGAACCAAAGACAACATGTCTGTTAGTATATGTGGATGTGTTTGTATGTATTTGTGGTGGTCCTCCATGCCTTAGAGTCAAACAATTTGCCCCTTTTGTTTTGCAAAGCATTGGGTTTACACCTCAAGGACAGCTTGAACCAATAATAAGGATTCAGAACCACTTCAATTTCTTACACAAGGTTAAAAGGCTTGATCAGTGAGCCTCATGCGTGTTTGCGTACACAATTAAACAATTACAGGTGGAAAATTTAAGCATTTGAAGCTACAGTCATCGATAGCAGAAATAGGGCCACTTGGACTACAGGAATTAGCAATGAAATTGAAAAAAAATTGTATGGAATTTATTGCATTCAAAAGAGCTACACCAAAGATCTGCCAGCAGCTGTTGTCATGGATACTGCTTTAAGGTTCCCTTTAAAATACTGGAATTAGCTAATTTAGTTTTCCATTAGAAATTGGTCTGAATCTCAACCACTAAGTCTAAAACATATACTGTATAGTATGCACTTAGGAAATTGGGTTTATCATTTGTGTTTGCATCGCCAGTGTTGGGGAGTAACTTGCTAAATGTAGTGATGCTACCACCCTAACCACACTTTTGTGTAGCATGGCAGAAGCCCTATTCTAAATAGGTTTTCAAATAATAGGCTACTTTTTCCAATGAGAAGTGGTGTATCCCAAGAAAAACATTTCATTTTTAACATCACTTCATATTGTGAAACCCCAATCAAACATGCTCTCTTATACTGTTTGCTTGTCTTAAGTAGCGTTGAGAAGTGTAATCATTATAGTGAATCAGTTTGCTCAGGGGAAGTCACCTATTAAACCTAATATTTTGTTCAATACTGTTCCCTATCTTTCACTCACTCGATGTTGTGTCGATGTACTGATGCTAGGGGTCACTCTTGAGAGCTCGAGACACCTCTGATCTTTGATAAAAGGCCAATGGGAATCGGCAAGTGGTATTTGCATGCTCCTCCCCCAGACATATGGGTATAAAAGGAGGGACGTGCATACCGCTCATTAGATTTACTCTTCGGAGCCGAACGGTCGATGGTTCAAGCTGAGTCTAGCGATTTCCGTCCCTCACCTATGCTGGATCCTTACAGCACATTACAGCAGCTTTCTCAAATCTCTGCATGGGTGCACTGCAGAGATCACCCCTGGGTGCTTCAGCAGATCTAAAAGAGCAAATTCAAAATTGAAAGAGCATTTTCCCTCACAAAAGAGAATGTATTTAATATTATATTATACATAAAAGAGCAGTACACATCGGAACGCCTTTTTCAAGATGCGTCTTTTTAAAGATGCCTTTCCGATTGTGTGTTATTCCTGGTTGCAGTCGATTCCTCACGCATTCTGATGGCTACGATCGCTGTCTTTCGTGCCTGGGAACCATCCACGGCGAGACATCTTTTGTGGATGCGTCATGTCCTCATTGTGAGGCAATGACCATGGCAATGTTGCAGTCGCAGCTAGTCGAAGCAAGACACCCCAGTGGCTCCCTCCCTCGGTCCTTCTACCTACGGGTATGAGGCCAACGCAACAAGCACTGGGGGCGATTTTTCCCATTCCCCAGCACGTTTGTTTGCTCTGGTTAGGCATTCAGATGAGTGCACTGGCTCATCCCAGGGTGAGTTCGACCTCTTATTCGGTGCCTGTGAAGGTGATGAGCACTCGAGCACACCATCGGAGAGAGTGGGCTTGTTCTTTTTGACACGGAAACCTCTGCTGGGCTTCCCACCTTGGGCTTTGTCGCGCACAGCCAAGCCCCGCCCCAATGCCTTTCTTCCCAGAAGTGCACGAGGAGCTGACGAGCGCACTTCTCTGCCAGTCCCGATCTCTCGGCTCCCCCGCCCTCACTACCCTCAATGGCGGAGTGGCTAGTGGTTACTTGACGATGTCCCCAGTGGATAAGGCGCTCACGGTGCATCTGGGCTCGTGTAATGCCACCACCTGGTTCAAGCTCCCATCCAAGGTTCAAGTCTTCCCTGACGACTAGAGCCTACAGCGCCACAGGACAAGCTGCCTCCGCCCTGCATGCCATGGCTTTCCTGCAGTTCCACCAAGCCAAGGTGCTGAAAGAACTGCACAAGGCACAAAACACGCTTCTTAAATGCCCCCATCTCCCAGGCCGGCCTAATCGGCGACATCGTCGGAGACATTGCCCAGCAGTTCTCAGCAATAAAGCAGCAGACAGAGGCTGCCCTTGCCCTGTTAAGGGAAGTGGGCATCCACATTCTCAACTACCTCGATGACTGACTAATCCTAGCTCACTCTCGGGACATGTTGTGTGCACGCAGGGACCTGGTGCTCGTGCACCTCAGCCGGCTAGGGCCTCGGGTCAACTGGGAAAAGAGCAAGCAAGTCTTGATTACATGTGCCTCAAGAGCGAGTGTGCCCAGTTGGTGCTGGTCTGTTTGAAGGCATTCAGACAGAAGACCGTGGTTCCACTGAAACTATTCCAGAGGCTCCTGGGGCATATGGCATCCTTGGCGGTGGCCACACCACACGGATTGATGCATTTGAGACCGCTTCAGCACTGGCTCCAGACTCGAGTCCCAAGATGGGTATGGTGCCACGGCACACATCATGTGGCCATCACACCGATCTGTCACCGCCTCTTCAGCTCTTGGAATGACCTTGCAATTCTACAGCCAGGGGTTCCCCCTAGAACAAATCTCCAGGTGCGCCGTAGTCACAACCGATGACTACAAGACAGGCTGGGGCGCTACATGCAACGGGTACATGGCCGCCTGCCCCTGGATGGGCCCACTGATATGTTGGCACATCAACTGCCTCAAGTTGCTGGCAATACTGCTCGCCCTGCAGAGGTACCGGACGTTGATCCAGGGCAAGCACGTGTTGGTTTGATTAGACAACACGGCGATGGTGGCATATATCAACTGCCAAGGTCTGTTACGCTGCCCTCGCATGTCACAACTCGCCGCCGTCTCACTCAGACCCTGTGCAAGGTCAGGGAGGATGAGGAGCATGTCACCCTAGAGGCTCCCTACTTGCCCACCCAGACTTGGTTCTCAGACCTCATGCTCCTCGCGTCAGCTCCTCCCTGGCAAATTCCCCTGAGGACCTTCTTTCTCAGGGACGGAGCACCATCTGGCACCCATGACCAGACCTCTGGAACCTCCATGTCTGGCCCTTGGATGGGACATGGAAGAACTAAGTGGCCTACCACCTGCCGTTGTAGACACCATCACTCAGGCTAGGGCCCCCTTCCATGAGACACCTGTATGCATTGAAGTGGCGTCTGTTCGCTAAGTGGTGATCTTCCCAACAGCAAAGTACCCCAGAGATGGGCAGTCAGCTCAGTGCTTTCCTTTCTGCAGGAGAGGTTGGAGGGATGGCTGTCCTCCTCCAACTTGAAGGTGTACATAGCGGCCATAGCCGCAAACTACTTCACAGTTGACTGCAAGTCCTTAGGAATAAACAACCTGACTATCAGGTTTCTGAGAGGCGGTAGGAGGTTGAATACCTCCAGACCTCGCCTCGTTCCCTCATGGGACCTCTCCAAAGTCCAGCAAGGCCTTCATGGGGCTCCCTTCGAGCCCTTCGAGCCAGTAGAGTTTAAGGTACTCTCCCTGAAGACTGCCCTCCTGACGGCCATCACCTCCATCAAGAGGGTTGGGGACCTGCAAGCATTTTCTGTCAGCGAAATGTGCCTGCAGTTCAGTCCGGGCTACTCTCAAGTGATCCTGAGACCCTGACTGGGCTATGTACCAAAGGTTCCCATGACCCCTTTTCAGGTGGTGAACCTGGAAGCGCTGCCCCAGGAGGAGGCAGACCCAGACTTGGCACTGCTGTGTCCGGTGCACGCTTTATGCATCTATTTGGATAGCACGCAGAGCTTTATGGTCTCTGAGCAGCTCTTTGTCTGCTTTGGTGGACAGCAGAAAAGAAGCGCTGTCTCCAAACAGAGGATCGCCCATTGGATCATCAATGCCATAGCTGTTGCCAGCATGTGCCGCCCCCTGCAGGGCTACGAGCCTATTCCACTAGGAGTGTGGCGGCCTCCTGGGCTCTGACCAGTGGCACCTCTCTAGCTGACATTTGCAGAGCAGCGGGCTGGCCTATACCCAACACCTTTGCAAGATTCTACAATATCTGGGTTGAGACGGTCTCGTCTCGTGTATTAGCATGAACAAATGGGTAATTCTGGGTCGATTGGCAGTGTTCACAGATGTGTCCTCTGGTTGATGTGTCCTCCTAGCCCTGTGACAGATGAGTTTGCAGTGAAACTCACTGCCAGCACAGTACTTGTGCTAACAATGCCCCGTACTGGGACAGGTGCTCCTCATGCACTGGTCATGAAAAAGATCTAGCTCCATTCACAATGATTTTCATCAATGCACAAATAGGCAACAAGTCATGTTTTTCAACTTCATCCATCATTTGATTGTGGTTAGCTGAAGATATTTAATTATATATACGCTCATTAAAATGAAAAACAATCACACCATTAAATATTCAGCAGAATTTTATTACTTGGCTACAAATTGAAAGTGAGAAGCTAGGCATTTTGGCACAACTGAGTCCATCTGATACATTTACCTCAAGTGAAACTATTAACTATTGACGTTGAAGAGAAGAGTCAAAGAAAAGTCCAAAGTCCAAACCCTCTTTGAAGGGAAGACTGAAGCAATCTCTGCTTGAAGAGTTGCCAAAACGCCCAAAGGAAAATTAAAGATGTGTCCTGTCCAGCCACCCCAGAAATCTTTACAAAATTCAAGGCTAACCAAACCATTTGAGGGGTGTGGGATCACAGGTGTTCAGGTTACAAATATAGGCCTTATGGTGCTTTTTTCTCCTTTGTATAATTGAAGCGGTGTTATGAATAATTTTTGGAAATAAAGGATCTAAATTATGCCAATGTAAAGCTCTGTAGCATTTTTGCTACTTTTTTTTCACTCTTCCATGATCAGTTTCACCAGGGATGAACTGCTAAATATTCGATAGAGCATAACTAATAATGTTTTCTTCAGTTTGTATATTAGTTGGAGGCACAGCAGTGCTCTACAAGTGGTCAAAAAGACACACACAATGGAAATGAGCTGGCACACTTGTGAAGCTTCGTCAACACGCTTTAGGACTCTGCTGCCGAGTATTCATCTTGCGAATGTCCGCTCCTTCACCAACAAAATGGACAAACTGCTTCTGCTCACTCAGACAAATAACAACGCTGCTCTGTGTTTCACGGAAACCTGGTTGAATTAAGCCATTTTGGACATTGTGTTTCATCTGCTGGGCTTCAGCTATTCAGAGAGGATCACGTTGCGGAATCATCTGGGAAAACAAGAGGTGGTGGAACATGCTTTTTCCATCGATGATAGTTGGTGTACAGATTCAACAGCATTGAAGAAGATAAGTTTTAATTTAGAAGCACTCTTCATCAAAGGAAAGGCTTTCTACTCGCCGCGGGAGTTTTCCTCGTTCATTCTGGTGAGTGTTTCATACCGCCACAAGCATGCGTGAACCATCACGTCACAGACACGGAGCAACAACACCCGGACTCACTTACTATTATTCTGGGAGATTTTAATAAAGCTAACCTCACCTGTGAACAGCAAAAAGACAAACATCACATCACATGCCCCACCAGAGACAGAAATATATTGAACCACTGCTACACCACTGTAAAGGATGCATATGTGCAGCTTTAGGACTCTCTGGTCACTGTCTGTTTCATCTTCTCCCGACCTACAAGCAAAAATTAAAGACTGTAAAGAGATGGGCCATTGAAGCAGAGCTGGAACTACAAGCCTGCTTTGACAGCACTGATTGGAGTGTTTATGAACCATGGTTTACCGAAAACTCAGACAGCTTTGTCATGCAAAAGAGGATGGTTACAGAACTGGGAACACAATATTGTACAACCAGGCCAGGAACACACTGACTAAGAAAATCAGAGTGGCTAAAAGAAGCTACTCTGCAAAGCTGAAAAAAACATTTTCAGCCAACGATCCTGCATCTGAGTGGAAAGGCCTGAAAAGCATCACCAAGTACAAGACACCTCCCCCTCACTCTGTAGAGAGTAAACTAATGAACTGAATGTGTTTTACTGCAGGTTTGAAAAGCCCAGTCTCACACCCCACATCCGCTCTGATCTTCACTTCACACCCACACCAACACTTCTTAGCACTCAGTCTGTACTTGTGATCTGTGAGGAGGATGTGTGCCAGGTCTTTCAGAAACAAATGTTTCAGAAAGCTTCAGGCCCAGATGGTGTTTCACCTGCCTGTCTGAATGTATGCGCTGACCAACTAACCCCCATCTACACACATATCTTCAGTAGATCAATGGAGCAGTGTGAAGTTCCCTGCTGCTTCAAATTCTCCATCATCATTCCAGTCCCCATAAAACCCAAAATCACAGGACTTAATGACTACAGACCTGTTGCTCTCACGACTGTGGTCATGAAGTTATTTGAGAGACTGGTACATGTCTTTGAGAGACTTCCTACATGAAGGACATCACTGGACCCCTGCTGGACTCCCTTCAGTTTGCTTACTAAGCAAACAGGTTTGTGAATGATGCTATCAATATGGGACCTCATTATATCCTGCAAACCTCGACAGTCCTGGGACTCATGCAAGGATCTTATTGGTGGACTTCAGTTCAGCCTTCAATTCCATCATGCCTAATCTTCTTCTTCTTAAACTGACCCAGCTCTCCATGCCCACCCCAATCTGTCAATGAATCAACAGCTTTCTGACAGACAGACAGCAGCTAGTGCAGTTGGGGAAAGACACATCCAGGACCCTCACTATTAGCACTGGTGCTCCTCAGGAATGCGTTCACTCTTCACTGCACTTCTCCCTGTACAAGAACAACTGCACAGCAAAGGGCCCCACTGTCAAGTTTGCAGATGACACCATGGTCATTGGCCTCATCCGTGACAGTAACGAGTCTGCATACAGATGGGAGATTGATCAGCCGGCTGTTTGGTGCGGTCACAACAACCTTGAGATGAATATGCTCAAAACAGTGGAGATGATAGTGGAATTCAGGAGAAATAACCCCACACTCCCCCAACCTCATCATCCTGAACAGTTCTGTGGCAGCAGTGGAGTCATTCTGGTTGTGGGCACTACCATCTCTCAGGATCTGATGTGGGACACCCACATAGACTCCACTGTGAAGATGACTCAGCAGAAGTTGTACTTCCTTCGCCAGCTGAGGAAGTTCAACCTGCCACAGGAGCTGCTGACACAGTTCTACTCAGCCATCACTGAGTCTGTCCTGTATACATCTATAACTGACTGGTTTGGTTCAGCCACCAAATCAGACAGAAGGAAACTACAATGGACAGTCAGGACAGCTGAGAGGATTATTGGTGCCCCCCCTGCCCACCCTCCAAGACCTGTATGTCTCCAGAGTGAGGAAACATGCAGATAGAATCACTCAGGACCCTACACACCCTGCTCATTCCCTCGTTGAACTATTACGCTCTGGCCGGTGCTTTTGAGTACCAGGACATCCAGGCACAAGAACAGTTTTTACCCGCAATTTTACTCATGAACAATTAAACTGCCTCAGGATTCTCCCATAGTACAATAATGTAAATACATATTACATGTACATATGTGTTAGGAATATTCTAGATCTTAGTCGCGATCACCGATTCCTCCGGTCCCGTGTTACTATGCCGTGCCCAGTCAAGTGCAGTCGTGAGTCTGAGTCTCTGTAGACTTCACGCGAAGGAAGTAGAAAGAACAACACCACACAGTTGGTCCGTGTCCAATCTACTCAACTTTATTGTAGGAAGCATGTGGTTTATATATTCTTCATGAGACAGAAAACAGCCAATAATAAAGCAACAGCAGTCTTATAATTAAGGGGGAGAATGGGCATCCTGAAAGAGGATGCTCAACCAAGGCCATATACGGAGGCCTTTAGACATTCAGTTACTTGTCGACGTGTGTACCCGCGAGGACAAGTATGACCTATTCAACTTACAAAATTAGTATGCATTGTGAAGTGTGGAACATTATCTTCACACATACAGAGAAAAGGCGCTAAACATAGACACACTAATATACAGAGCAGACACACTAATATACAGAGCAGAACATCATGTTCATTTCATGTTTCTTACAATATGTAAATTCACATATTTAATTAAATACTGTTGTAGTATCTGACATTCTGTTATATGTCCTATTATTTGTATGTCTATTTATACTCTTACCTTGTTTTATATTCTATGTATCGCTGTAATATCCTGTGTGCAATTGTTTCACTTATCACCTAATAAAAATCCTTGTGTACGTGAGAACACTTGGCAATATAACTTATTCTGATTCTGATTGTGAAATGTGATATAATGGCCCCAAATTGTTTTCACAAACTAGTTTTGTGCATGGCACCATGTTTCTAACAATTCCTGCAACATCTGCCGTAGTTTGAAAGGTGTAATTAGCCTCAAACATGCTAAGCTGCACCTGCAATTGTTTGGAATTTAGTTCAGGTTACTCATCCACCACCTCGTCCACTTTAACATTCAGAAGCACTTTCTCACATCTTTGCAGTTTGTGGATGCCATCTTTAGCAAAGCAATGAAACAACTGGGTATTCTAAGCAGTTGTAATACTGGGACCTTAAGTACGCCTGGACATCATAATGTGGTAAAGTCTGACTGCTGTACCTTTTAGTTTGCTAGCGTATGTGTGACATATAAATGGGTTGCAGATCCATCTTTGTTACCAAATCAGAGGCTTTGGTGAACAGGTGTTGAGAAAGTTCATCTATTCTTATAACCATAACCACAACAAACAATTGCGGTAAGTCATGGCATCTGCTCATATTATTGCTTAATTTATTGCATGCCACATGTTTAATATAGCTTCTTCCAGCAGTGAGGGGTTTACATGTGATAAATGTAAGGAATTAGTCAGGCTGAGGGAGAAGGTTAATGAGTTAGAGACACGCATCTGAACGCTAGTGGAGGTGAGTGAGAAAGAGAAGCCGGTAGATACTGTTTCAGATGTGGGTAGTACAGCGAACAACACAACTACTTTGGTTCTGTCTGTAGAGCCCCCACAACAGGGCGTTTGGGTGAAGTCTCGGCAGCATATTTGTATATCAACAAAACATCACCACTCTCCCGTAACTGTTAGGGTTTCCAGATGATTCTCACCACTCAGTGATGCACACACAGTGAATCATTTTGACAGAGCCTTGGTCATAGGTGATTCTATTGTAAGGAACGTGAAAATAGAGACCCCAGCCACTATTGTTAAATGCATTTCCATCTGACACCAGATCAAATGTATAAGGCTAGTTCTAAATGTACTTTCTAAAATTGTTATTCATGTTGGCACTAACAATGTCTGGCTTCACCAGTCGGAGATCACTAAAGATAATGTTAAAGAGGTGTGTCAACTTGAAAAAACAATGTCAGACACTGTAATATGCTCTGGCCCCCTCCATGCTTATCGTGGTGACGAGGTTTATAGTAGATTAGTGTCACTGAACGGCTGCATGTCTGAGTGGTGTCCGGAGAATAGCATAGGATTTATAGACAATTGGAATTTATAGAGTTTTTGGGTTAGACCTGACCTCCCAAAGAGAGACGGACTCCATCCCTCCAGGGAAGATGCCGCTCTAATCTGTAGTAATTTGGCTCATAGTCTTAATAGTGATAGTATTTGACTAACTGGGGACCAGGTCAGGAAGCAGATAAACTGGCTAGTCCAAAGGTCTGTTAGCTGCCTTGAGACGTCATATAAAGGTAGGGCTACTAAACATTAGATCTCTTTCAACCAAAGCACTAATTGTAAATTAAATTATTACAGATCATAGTTTGGATGCACTCTGTTTGACCAAAATTTGTCTTAAACTGGATGAATATATTAGTTTAAATCAGGGTTTCCCATCCACTATGCTGTGAAAGATTGTCAAGTGTGCAGTGGAAATTTATAAAATTCCACAAAATAAATAAATGCATGAAAAAACAAATCCAAACTCCTCACCTTTCGGTGAAATTTACCATTTTGAAAACATAAGTGGAGAGCTACGATTAATGTGTATAGGTGACATATTTATACGCATTAAGGGGCTTTTGCATAACTTGCATCAGCGATGTTGAATACATTGAAGTCTATGAAGTGGTGCCACTATACACCAAATTGTTTTTCATGTTTTTGGATCATGAATAATGTATTTGAGAGTACTAAGCAACAAATCTGTCCAATTTTTTTCCAAATTTGTAAAGTGATATTGAATGTCTCATAATTTATTTTAATTAAATATTAAATTATCGTTGACAAATATCAGAGACCCCAGTTATTAAATTAATTTAAATTCACCAAGAAAACACATTTTCAATGTTTATTGTGCACACCACCTTCTTTCTTACGTAGCAAACTCGTAGAATCGCCCCTCCATGACACTTTCCGAAACTCTTGTCATGTGGAGGAAAATGTGGCAATTGACGCTAGTTTTGAACAGAGCACTGACACCTCGACTCAACTCATGTGAAATGAGCTTTACAACGATGAAAGAACATTATTGAAACACAAAATTATTATTATTTGTCTATTATTGTGGTCTTTTCTGATAAAAAGCATGCACAGCAGTTTAAATTGGCTACTGTAGGAAAATTATACCGTAGATCTGCTTTGTGTTTGTAATTCTTATACTGAAGTGAGAAGATTTGTAGCCATGCAAGTTTTAATAAAGGAAAAGGTAAGGATGTTTTTGAAACTTGCTATTATTAGGCTATTATTTTTGTCTTTTTGGATGAAAAAGAATGCTCAATCTGAAGGAAAACTATAGATCTACTTTGTTCTTTTAATGATTAAACACTATAAATACTTTTGGTAGATTTCGGTTGTGAACAACTCAAAATGATTCACTGACTCACTCATAACACATAAGACGCTCGTTTGTCACCACCTAGTGACATTTCCAGAAGTGCTCACTGAAGTAATCAGTTAATAGAATTTAACAAATTTGTGAAACAGAAGCAAGCCTCACCAAAATACTCTTTAATTTTGCAGCTAATTCTGCACAATTATGCATATAATTTGATATACTTGAATCACAAAAATTGCTTGAATTAGTGCATTTAGCTTATTCTTTAAAAAAAATATCCCCAGAAAACTTTTTCTCGCCTTTTTCGACCCTCATGAGTTTGCATCCCTGTAATTTGGTGTGGCATTGCAAGAACAAATATACAAATTAGAAAAGAAGCAAATTTGTTGTTTTTTCATTACCCATTTAGAGCTCTTACCACCTCTGACCTCATACAGCACAATGTGACTTGTGTTTTTTTTTTTTTTTGCATAGCCATTCAATCAAACATTACAAATAAAAACACTAGTAAGATGGACTGAAAACATGGACAAGTTCTTGAAAAGGATAAATATTTACGATGGTTATGTGGAATAGTGGTGTGCCATAGTATTTTTTATTCGTAAAAAGTTTGCAGTGGCAGAAAACGTTTTGGGAAAGACTGGTTTAAATTAATCTACTCCCCCAGGTTATTGTTATAACATGAGCCTCATCTGAAGGGTTGAGGATGAGGTATTGCTGCAGTTTACAGTTTTTGGTGTTACTCAGAGGAAAGGATATAAGTCTTTTGAACTAATAATTCTTAATGTGACATCGTCAGATACAATAAAAAAAAATCTGTCTCTTTACCCAGGCCATATTCTCAATTCCTTGGTGAATTTGAAAATTTTCAATCAGATCTAGTAGTTATTGTGGATAGAGATTGAATTGTTGGTGACTTCAACATTCACATAGATAATGAAAATGACACATTGGGATTAACATTTATCAATATTCTAAACTCTCTTGCTGTCAGACAAAATGTGACAAGACCAACTCATCACCATAATCATACGCTAGATTTAATTCTGTCATATGTATTTGATATTGATACTATATATAATCTGCCGCAGAGTGATGATATCTCAGATCATTACCTTGTCTCTTGTTGAGATCAGCTAATGTTACTCAATCTACACCACGCTATCATTAAGGTAGAACTATTCTTTCGAATTCTAAAGATAGCTTTACTAATAATCTTCCAGATTTATCTCATATACTAGTCTAGAAGATCTTGACGTAATATCAGAAAATATAAATACAGTCTTCTCTAGCACTCTTGATAGTGTGCAACCCCCCACCAACGCACCATGGCACATTGATCACACATGCTCTCAAGAGAGCAGCTCAGAAAATTGAGCACAATAGGAAGAACAGAAAATTAGAAGTATTTTATGGTGCATTGATGGATAGTGTCTGTAGCTACAGACAGGAACTAAAAGCTGCCAGGTCAGCATATTTTAGCAAACTCATAAAAATAACCACAACAATCCTAGGTGTTTTTTCAGTACAGTGGCTAAATTTGTTAGGAATAAAGCCTTGACTGAATGAGATATTCCTTTGCAGTACAATAGTAATGAATTTATGAATTTCTTTACTGATAAAATTGAAATAGTCAGAAATAAAATTTACTTATGCAATCATCTGGTACACTACCACAAAAAACAGTTTCTCATAATTTTCCTCTCAAGCTTCAATCCTTCTCTGTCATAGGTCATGATGAGCTAACAAAACTTATTGAAACATCAAAAGCCACAACATGTATGTTATATCCAGTACCAACATAGCTCTTAAAAGAGATATTCCCTGTAATCTCAGAATTTCTTCTTAATATTATTAACTCCTCGCTATCCTCGTTGTCCCAAGAATCTTTAAAATGACAGTTATCAAAGCACTTATTAAGAAGCCACAGCTTGATCCTGTAAAATTGGCAAATTATAGACCAATTTCAAATCTTCCATTTATTTAGAAAACACTAGAAAATGTAGTGATTTATGGCCTCCCAATTATGGCCATTTCTACAGAAATATAGTATATATTAACAATTTAATTCAGTATTTAGGCCCCATCACAGTACAGAGACTGCAATTAGATTAAAATGACTTGCTCTTATTATCTCATCATGGCTGCATTTCTATTCTAGTGCTTTTTGGTCTTAGTGCTGAATTCAACACCATAGTTCACAACATTCTTGAATAGGGTTGAAAATTATTTTGACATTTGTGGACTTGCATTAGTATGGTTTAGGTCCTATTTAGAAGGCCACTACCACTATGTCTGTGTAAATGAGGAATTGTCAAATCAAACAAAAGTTAAGTATGGAGTGCCACAGGGATCAGTTTTAGTGCCTCTGCTTTTCTCTTTATATATGTTTCCCCTGGGAAATATTATCAGGAATCGTGGAATAAGTTTCCACTGTTATGCCAATGATACTCAACTTTCTATTTCTTCAAAACCCAACAAAATTTCACAATTCACAAAGAGTGTATCAATCAAATCAAAGACTGGATGGCCAGAAATGTCCTTCAACTCAATTCTGACAAAACAGAGGTACTAATTATTGGACCAACAACCTCTAAAAATAAGCCACTAAAATATAATTTGACTCTTGATGGATGTACTGTTACATTATCTTCTACAGAGAAGAACTCAGGTGTTATATTTGATACCAATCTGTCCTTAGAAAATCTAATTTCCAAATGTTAGTAGAACAGCATTCTTCCACCTAAGATATATTGCTAAGTTACAACACATGCTCTGTGGCTGATGCCGAAAAACAAATTTATGTGTTCATGACGTCAAGACTAGATTATTGTAATGCGTTACTGGGAGGATGTCCTGCAAGTTCAATAAATAAACTTAAATTGATTCAAAATGCAGCTGCCAGAGTGCTGACTAGAACCAAGAAATATGACCTTATTAGCCCCATTTATGTTACATTGGCTACCTGTTACATTTAGTTTAATTTTTACATTTTGTTAACTACGAACTAGCTCTGCAGTACTTAAGTGACCTTCTACCACACTATATTCCATCATGTTCATTACAATTGCAAAATTCTGGCCTGATAATAGATCCTAGAATATCAAAATCCACAAAAGGTAGGAGATAATTTTCCTATTTGGCTCCTAAACTATGGAATAGCCTCCCTAACACTGTTCAGGATGCAGACACACACTCAGTTTAAGTCTAGACTAAAGACTCAACTATTTAGCAAGGCATACACCTAATTTATCCATCAACTCACAATTAAGTTTCTTTAGCTAGGTCTTTATTTATTTTTTTATTAAAAATGTATCATGCTCTATAACTCTCAAAAAATGTAATGGCATCTACGCTAATATTAATATATTTGTTTCACTGTCTCAACCTCGGGATTAATCAAACCTTGGATGTGGGATAGACCAAGATAGGATAGGAATGACCTGCTGGTTGAACTGCCAGGATCCTTACTGTTCTCTGCCTGCATCACCTTGGACTAATTATGGACTACACTTTTAAAATGGGATACATAGACTTTCAATTATTTGCCACCAAAAGCCTTCATCGTCCAACTAACAAAGGACAATGCATCTATGTGAACTTCAAAGACCTTAATCATTAATCGTACAGTTCATACCAAATATTTGTTTAAACACTGGACCTTAAGACTTACTTAGTTTACTAATTTTAATCCATGACCTGCACTGTACATACTGTAAATAACTAATATTGGCATTATATTCATGCTGGTTAGCCAGAGGGGAACTGGCCCCACAGTGAGCCAGGTTTCTCCCAATGTTATTTTTCTCCATTAACCAAAATTGAGTTTTGTGTTCCTTTCCACAGTCAACCTCAGCTTGCTCACTGGTGTTCTAAATATAATTATGATTTATTTATTTGTATACACAATTTACATATTTGTATACACTATTTACATTATCTTATGTAACCAAACTACACAATAACATCATAGAAATTACAGTTTCATTTTCTGTTCATGTATGATTTTCTATAAAACTGCATTGAAACGATGTGTTGTGAAAAGTGCTACACAAATAAATATGTCTTATTTTTTCTTGCATGCATTTCTGACATGCTTCACAGCCTCCAACATCTCTGACACTATCTATTTTTTGAGATACAGGTTAGTGTTAAGCACTACAACTCCCCCATTATGTCTTCTGCCATGAAAAGACCAAGCACAGTGTTCCAGTTAAGGAATTTGTCATGAAATCCATTGGCTTTAATTGATGTATCTGCTGTACCACAAGATGCCATCTCCTCCAAAGCAGTCAGCACACACTTATACTTACTGGCAACTAAGTGAATTGCAGATGCCTGAACTGTCCATCTGGTGGGGCAAAGAGGCTTCAAAGTGGTGAAAGTATGCTGTGATTTTGCGATGGTTGAAAAAGCAGCCTAACTCATAGACAAAACCCAGAGTGTCTCTTATTACTGGACTGGTTACACTGGCAGCCTCTGTAATCAGGGAATGCACACCTTGATTTGACAAAGCCATGTTTGAAGCTCCATCATATGTTTATCCTCAGAGTTGAGACAGAGGAAGATTGAGCCGCATCATGACATTGCATGCCATATTTGCTAAAGCCTTTCCTGATGTATCTGACATCTCATCAAGTCCAATGAACTCCTCTCTTAGCTGGACATCAGAATCCATTTATTGTAGACAAATGCATTCTTGTACAAGTCCTGTTATGTCCTGGGTCCCATCAATTACCAAAGAAAACTGTACAAAAGGCAAATAATTTATTTCAGAGACTATTACTCTGACAATGGAATTGTCCACGGACATTAGGATCTCATTTTGAATTTTTGGTCTTGAGCTGTCCTTTCATCAAAAATACTTTGCACAGTAAAAGCAAAAGACACCCTTTAACAAAGCACTGCAATGAAGCCAAGAATAATCAAATTTCTCCTTAAAGTAAAGGGTCTTGTTTGGAAGTGTCTGACTAAGCATGAACTTGATATCTGGAATATTTGGGACAGCTCCAAGCTCTTCTTTCTCCCTATTTTACCGTGGCTGGCTCTTTCTCTGGACCATTACAATTTAGCAGAATCTTGTGAAAAACACATAAAAATATACATGTAGGGATCAGGGTTGCCAGATGCCAGCAAGGTTTTCCAGCCCAAAACCTCGTCAAAAACCGCGAGAATGCACAAAAAAACGCCCAAAATTGTTTTGGCTTGTTTCTCGTTTAAACACATAATCATTAATTTTTAAAATTACCCATTGGTCCATGTACTTTTGCATCCATTCATTTTTCCTTTTTTAACTCGTAATTGAAAAACGAAAAATGAACGGTTGTTGTATTTTTAAAATGCAAAGTTGAACACCAAAATTGTAATTTGAACTGTACGTTATAGCCTACACTAAATGCTGCGCAAAAAAAAATAATAATAAAAAAAAAAAATATTTACGTATTTTCAGATTTTTGTTAATGACTTTTTGCCCCTTTATTAAATATTTTAAAGAAGAAAGGAATCACAGTTAGTGTGCACCTCTTATCACGAGCATGGGGTGTGCCGCGATCCACACCGCAAAGACGCATCAGTGGAAAGGTGACTGCCAGTGAACATGCATCAGGGCGGAAGCCCTACCTTCCAGAGGAGGCGGAAAGGGAGCTTGCTGCCACCCTCAAGACCTTGGTGCAGAGGGGGTTTCCCTTCACAAAACGTGATGTCCAGCAAGTGGCCTTTGATTTTGCAGCCAAGAACAACATATCTGGTTTCTCCAAGACAGCAGGGAGGGCCGGATATTATTGGTTTCAGAACTTTCTAAAGCACAACCCAGAGCTTGGGATGCGCAAGCCAGAGGTCCTGTCTGCAGCACGGGCTGCTGGACTCAACCAAGAGGTGGTTAGCCAGTGGTTTAACCAGTATGAGAGCCTATTGGTCGAGCTGGGTATTGAGGGCACACCGTCACATATATGGAACTGTGACGAGTCTGGGCTGCAGGACCAGTTCAGTTCGACAAAGGTCGTTGGACAGGTTGGCCAGCCATGTGTGGAGGTGTGTGCCGGAGAGAAGGGGGAGACAACGACTTGTCTGGCAGCGTTCAATGCCGAAGGCACATACAGTCAAACAATGATTATTTTTAAGGGGAAGCGTGTTCGTTCTGAGTGGCTACAGGGATGCCCGGAGAACACCAGCGTAAGGTGTTCAGACAATGGCTGGATTACCTCTGACCTCTTTCTGGAATGGTGTCAAATGTTCATTCAGTCCCTCCCCAGGGATGACCCCAGGCCCAACCTTCTCCTCCTTGACGGCCACAGTAGCCACGTCTATAACCTGGAGTTTATTAAGTTACTGAAGAGCAAGAATGTGCACATCATGTGCTACCCTGCCCACACAACCCATGCGCTGCAACCGGCAGACAAGGCCCTCTTCAAGAGTCTAAAACACCACTGGGACCAGGAAGGGAGGAAGTGGACTAGGATGATGGTTGGGCAGAAGCTGTCAAGGATGGAGTTCTTTGCAGTGTTCAGCAGGGCTTGGGCAAAGGCTGCCACTGTTGAAAATGCCCAGGCAGGGTTCCGGGGGACAGTCTCTCCCAACTCCGCCCACAAGGCCGCAGTGTCTCTTACCCCCGCCATCAAGACCACAGTTTCTCCCATCCCCACCCACTGGACCATGGTCGCCCCTGCTGACCTTGACCCACTCTGCCCGCCAGCCATCAGCCCTGCTCTCTGGACATCAGCCCTCACACCCGCCAGCCAGACCTCAGTTGCCTGCCGATCCGCCAGCCAGACCTCAGTCCTCTGCTTCCCTGACACCCCTGCTACCTGTGGAACCACTGTACTTTATCCCAGAAGATGTGAAGGTGGTGTTTCAAGAGGTTGTGTTGGAGGATGTACCGGAAGAAGATAATGACCTCTTCAATCAGTTCTCACCACAGGAAGAAACCCACTCCCAGGATGAGGGACCTTCCACCTCCACAGTAAGTGATATTTTATACTACTTTCAAACTTAGGCTACATGACATGTTACACATGCAAGCTCACGCAAACATACGCATGCACATTCAAGCATGCACGCACACACAAACACATACACACAATTTAGTCCCTGATCACATAAAATGTACACCAAATAATTGTTCTATTTCTTGCAATTACATAGCCTCTTTTTGTTATTTTCTTTCTGTTCAGTCTGTGAGATCTGTCACATTCACTGACTTGATCTCAGTGCCTAAAAGGGAGAGGGCCATCAGAAAGAGAGTGAAGCCACCATCATATAACCTCACAAGTGAGCAACACATTGAATATATTAAAACAAAAAAGTCATCCAGCAAGCTACCAGCCAAGCAAGCCAGCAAGTACCCGGGCAGCAAGCAACCAAAAAGGAAAACAAAGCAGGGCAAGGGAAGCAAATCACCTTGCAAAGTCTGCAACACCCACTATGGTGACCCAAATGACCCTAAGGCTACTGAGGAATGGGTAAAATGTGATCCATGCTCAGCCTGGTTTCATGAGAGCTGTGGTGAAGAGAATGGTATTTGTGATGACGATGGCTTCATTTGCAAAGACTGTGTTTGAAAAATGTTTTCTTCACACACACATCAGTTATCAATTTTGAATGTGAACTTTTGTAATTTGCACATTCCGTTCTAAATGTGTTGTACACACACACACACACACACACACACACACCACTGACATCAGTTCACTGATCTATGCTGTTCCAAATTTTACATTTTTAATTGCACATTTGAATATGTGGGTTTGCACCCAAAATGTTTTTTTTTTTTTAATGGCACATATGAAAATGTTTGTTTAATGCAGTTTAAATGTTATGTGTTTAAATGTTATGGCTGTATAAGCAATTGTGTTTTAAAATTGATGATAAATTACTATTTCCCTTTGCAGTTTGACTGGCCCATTGTACCTGAACAGCTGGCCCATTTTACCTGAACAGCTGGCCCATTTTACCAGAAACTGCTCATGCAAAAAAAGTTGGCACAGCTGATGTTTCAAGAACTGTAGGGCCTAAATAATTATATTTTATTATATAATTTCAACACAAAATTATCAAAAACAGTCATTATTAATCATAAAAACACATGGAAAAGGCATATATGGTATTGAATTATTGTTCCAAACGATTTACCAAAAAGTGGCCCAATTTAGCTAATATCACCCTATTCACAAATTAATATGGAAAAAATGTCGATTTTACTGGTTTTCTAAGGCCAAACACGGAAATTATATTTTTCCTGCAGTGCTGAATGAGAAGAGCCTCTGGAACCATACAGAGAGGTGATTTAGGGTTTAGGTGATTTATAGACTAATAATAATAAATGTGTCTGAAAAAATACCGAGGCATTTTAATTGTTTATTAATAAACTTGTGTTTTCTAAATCAGTGTCGGCTGGAAACATATCTCCATCTCCACTGTAAAGCGGATGCGCCTTTAGAGAGAAATTCATGGTCAGACGTACTGTATTTGCTTTCGATTCGAATTTGTTAGTTTAAAAGTGGACATTTCAAGCTTTAGCCTATAGGCTAAATGTATACATAGGCTATATTTTGTTTCAGTTAATTTTTGAGACGCGTTCCAGTTCACGGAAATCATGAAAGCGCGCCTGATTGTTTTATTTTATTTTACAAAAGCACAACGTTTTCTTGTTATTGTGAGTTTACAAAAATAGTTTAGAATTATGTATTATTATTTTCTGTATGACCAGAAATGATACAGTATTTTAAGTTGTTTCCACTGTTGATAGGAAAACGCAAGTGTTCGCGCCCGCACCTCCATGTCATGCAGTGCGTGCATGCTCCGCACGTGCACGTCAGCCAGAGCTGTAGTGTTTTGTGTGTGTGTGTGTGTGTGTGTGTGTGTGTGTGTGTGTGTGAGTGAGTGAGTGAGACTGCTGCCTGCTGAACAGGGTCGCAGAAAGAAGGATCTGAAGTGCCGGTGTTTCGGCTACAAAAACCCGCCGAACTGATCCGAAACCAGCCCAATTTTTATCCACCCGCCCAAACACATTTTTGCCCGCAAAATATATTGCAAAACCGCCCAATTGTGCGGGAAACCGCCCAATCTGGCAACCCTGGTAGGGATTTTTTTTTTCTAATATAATTATTCTTTTTTTGCTTTGTTTTATTTATTTATTTTTACATTACCTAAAGTGATTTAGAAAATATAGTTTTAGGATACTGTCTGTAATTTCAATAATTTGTTCAATAATTGCTCTACATTCACTCACCTCCTTGTTACCTGTCCCTGCACTGTCATCTTCCTGCTCTCCCTCTTTCTCTCTTTCTTTTTTTTCTGGGTACATTAAATATGTGATTACATCAGTAAACTACTACTAACTGTTGTTAGACCGAAGCTGGCATGCATGAACCTTAAAACCTCTTCCCAATCCTGTAAAATTAGCCTAAAACGCCTAATCAAGGCATACCCAAAGTAAATTGAGATTTTGAGTAACAGAAGTTTGAACACAATTAAATAGAAGTTTGTTTTTCCGCCTGAAATTTTTTTTGCATACAGATGCCTGCAGATGACTATAACTTGTAGCTATTAGCTTGAGAACACAATGAGATCACAGCATGAAGCCTTACCTGGTCCAAGTTCAAATATTATAACAATACATAAAAAAATACTATTTTACACATGTTTTTTCTAAGGGTACATCCAGGCGTTTTACAAAAGTGCCTTTTGGATACTCCAAAGGACCCTTGGTAACCATGGCCATATACCAAAGATAAAAAGGCTACTACCTTTGAACACTTCAACGTACAGTCATAATTTTGGGCTCTAATGAAAGATGACATTTAGAGCTATCACATTCCAGATCCAGATCCACTATTAGTTTTGCTGACACAGAGTAACTGATGCATAAAGACATTAGAGTGCCTTTTCCCTTCTTCAAACTAAACATTGTGCATATAAAAGAGTCAAAACTAGTGCTATGGTGGAAAAAAAAATTCTATAAAAAATACACATCAAGCTATTTACATAAATTTTTACACAAAGTATTTACAAACAATGATAAAATTTTACATGTTTCTAGCAACATGCCAGTCATTGTAGCAGTCACGTTTGGGTACAAAGCACATCACAGGAGGAGTACTTCACTGGTGTCTTTGCATGACACTGCCTGCACTTCAGACGACCAGCGGTGCAAAATTTGGTGATGTGCACCGGCCTGTGATGTGCACATTGTGGAGCAGGAGATACGGATCTGGCTGTGGAGTGAGACCCCAACTCTGCCAGCTCCTCAGCAAGGGTCTCTCTGAAAGCCTTCTGGTTCATAGGGACCTCTCCTTTACATGGGGCTCCTCTCTTGATAAGGTGCTGCCCTGCTGCTCCACTCTATGTGGGGGAGAAGTATCCGGCTCCCAATCGATATCTGATTCATCAGATAATTGCCTACAGTCAAAATAAAGAAAGAAATGTAATTTACAAAGCTAGACAAAACTTTTCCAACTTTACTGTCTTCTACATTTTACAGCTTGCTTCTTCACATCTCAGCAGTTTACACAATGAAACAAAGACACACACACACACACACACACACACACACACACACACACACACACCTCCCCCAAAAGGCGAGCAGTGTAACCAAGACACACAAACAAACACAACATATATTCTTATATTCAACTTATATATATATAGTTTTTCTTTTCGAGTGTGTAAATATGTATTGTTGTATGTATATTTACTGTAAATACTGTATACTTTGCCAACGTACAATGTATATATCATGCATATAAGAGCTATATCTGCACAAACAATGAAACAAAGAGACACTCACACACCTCCCCCATAGGTCAGCAGTGAAACCAAGACACACAAACAAACACAACATATATTCTTATTTTCAACTTATATATATATATATATATATATATATATATATATACAGTAAATATACAAAACATCTATATAGCATGTCAATAGATCTAGATCTGACACAAACACGCTCACACACCTCACACGCACAAATACAAAACAACTCCCGCAAACAGTTCAAGACACTTGACACACTACAAAAGGTAATTACAAAATGTGTATTCATTATTCAAACTAAAGCTTATTTATTCAGAATATACAGTAATATATGTTAGAAAACACAAGAAAACACTTACTTGTCTAGAGCGATGTCTCATCCCTCTGTAAACTTTTCCTCTGCCTCTGAATCAACATATGACAAATCATCCGTATTTTTTTCAGAAGTTTCATCTCCAGACTCATCGTTTTCACAACGAATGAGCGAAAATCTTGTTTTTCTCGTCCGTTTCTCCATATTTAAATCTTCAAATGTGTAAACAGTTCCAAAAGGACACGCCTCCACTTTTACGCACAGAGGCGCAAACCACTCGGTAATGGCATGACAACTTTGTGCACACACATTACAGAAACATCCCGTAAACTTCCCACTAAAGCCGTATATCAATGTTTTCAGAATTTCATTGGCTATACGATGCGCCAATCATCCGCAAACTTGGCTGTAATTGGCTTGATCGTTACACAAAGGAAAGGGGGGAGGCCCTTACATTCCACACAGACTGTGGTTGGCTATTGAAGGCTTTGGACAGGACATGGAAGCTCCTATTGGGTCAAATGAGGTGTCAATCGAAAGGTCAGAGTGCGGCATCCATTTTGATTCCAGATATATAATTATGTTTACATGTGAACTGAAGTTATGACCGATAATATGTGAAAGATTAGGCACAGCTGCCGGGTACTTTGAAATGATGCAACAAGAGTCTGTGGATATTTATTGATGTAATAATGTGATTTGGACTAAAAATGTTACTTGATTTGATCGTTTGGACATTTGACAATGTAACAACACCGTTTTTGTCGGGAAGTTATGGATCAGTGGACTACTATGAGGCTTCATAGGTGAGTTGTCTAAATTTTGTTATTGTTTGTTTACATGTTGGTGGTCTGAAAAAGATATAGATTGTACCTGCTGTTGTGATTGTGTCTTAAAATGGTTTATATAAATAGAATCACAAGAATTTTAGCTTTCCAAAGATATGTGGCATGTGTACCAATGTACACACAGCAGTTATGTACATCGCAAAGTTATTTTTGTAACATTCATAAGCCCGCCCGCGGTTCATCTTGATTCTATGGTGTTAATACGACCATTTAAGTGGTTACAGCCTTGCTGTACACTCTCTCACCTGAATGTTACCTGTTCCTGACCTGTCAGCATCTCCTCCTTCTCCCTATTACTGCCTCTCTTTTAGCTTAATCTATAAGAATAAATTAGATTACCAGTAAACTTTGTTTTATAGTCTTGTAAGATTTTTTTTACAATTTACTTTCATGTTCAGCAATGCAATCAAAGAAAAAGGACTGAAGAAATGGCTAAAGAAGTGGCTAAAGAAATGCAAGGTCAAAGTGCAAACAACTGGAACCCATCACAGCATCTTTTAATCTGGTAATATATTCTTGGGGCAGTTCATTATTTTGTAAAAAATATTAAATTGTAATATCTCACAAGCCTAGTGGCCAGTATTAATCTCTACATGAATAGACCCCTTTTGGTATCTGGCACTGACTTTCAGTATTATCTTAATTATCACTCACCTCATCAACTGGCTTTGTATTGTCAAAACTGTCCTTTTCTCTGTCTACTTTTTCCCTGAAATTACCAAAGTGATAACAACATTATGCAGCTTAGCCAACTAGTGTCATCCTTTTGATAGATGTAGGCTAAACAAAAAGTCCAAATACGAGCCTGTTTTCTCTCACTGTGTGTGTCTGTGTGTGTGTGTGTGTGTGTGTGTGCGTGTGTGTCTATGATTCTAATTGGAAATATATAAACATTTAGAGATGTCTCCAGCTCCAAGTCATCTCGCAGCTCTCTATACTCCTGCCTTGACTTTTCCTCTCTCTACTTGCACTAACAATTACAGCAGAGAGGAGAAAATGTAAGAATTGACAGGAACACAGGGTCACTCATAAATTACAAGACTATTATGGTGTATGTATTGCTACTTACTTTCCTGTTTTGGCCTGCTTACCTATCTTTTTTTGTGCTTTCTCAAAGAAAAGACTAATATCATTGGAATATCTTTTCATTATTGGTTTTTCCATAAAATTACATGAATGTGTTATTAGTCTAGCAACAAAAATTACTTATAGTAAATAATTATTTTAGTTGTTTCATACCAGTATGCTGTTATTTTTCCAGGGGAATCAATACCAATTGTTTATTCAAGAATATATTTTTCATACAAGGAAAGGTCATGTTGACCTTGGCTATCACACTCCAAAAAGAAACTAATAAAAATAATAAATAAAATAAAATAGTCCATACAACAAAAAGTTGCAGTATAACCTCAGAATATTTGGACAACAAGTGCATTTATACTGCACCTTTAAAACAGCACATTTAATAGTTTGACAGCTCCTGCTTCCTGTAAACTGTTGTATGGAATATAGATGTGTAAAAAGAAAAAAATAACAGCAAATGTGTTAAAAGGTGAGTAAACTTAAGAATTACATTTTTTAATTTAGCTGATGGTTCCCTTATTGTGCACAGACCTGACAAGGAAAAAAATTAAATCTTTGCAGTTCATGAACCCTCATCTGCTTTGAATAACGACACGTTGTTTTCCACGATAAATGCCTGCCAGATTACCAAATTCATTCAATTAATTTACAATATACACACATTAGCACTTTGTCTTTAGCCTGATTCGCTGAAAACTACTCCTTTAATAATTTCACATTCACAGTTATGAATGACATACAAATCACGTACTGTACCTAAAATATTTTACAATCTGACCATATCTGATTATTGTCCCCCTCAAAGTATGTTGTGGTTATGGCCTTGACTAAATTGCAAAGAGATGACTGTATTTAGGTAAAAATAGAAAGGTGAAATGATATCGCCTGAAACCACTCCAGCAACTGGGCATGTTATCAGTGCCCTCCTGACTTTGATGATGAGATGATTTTAGAGGTTAATCTAAAAATGTGTGGCTGGGAAAATAGGTCTGGGACTGGTTTAACTGCTTTTATCTATTATCTCTCAATATTATACAGTTCATTTAAGTTCAGTATTCAAGAGACTGACTTCACATGTTATATTGAAACTGCTGTTGAAATTATAATACTCATAAAAAGCTTTAGTAGACATAACATTTTATAGTTAAAAAATAAAGGTTTAACGTGCATTAAAAATGAATGTTCCCCTTCTGTCACTCACTCGACGTTGTCAAATGAAGTGACAAAATGGGTCTTCCTGGGATGCCAAACGTACCTCTGAACCTGAGAAAAGGCCAATGTCAAATTGGCAGACAGAATTTGCATGCCCCGCCCCGGAGATATGGGTAAAGTCCTTTTCAGGATGTGTCTTTTTCAAGATGCCTTTCCACCCCTGTGTTGTTCCTGGATGCGGTCGATTGATCTCCAAAACCGACGGCCACAGAGGCTGCCTTGTGTGCCTGGGGAGCGATCACACTGAGGCGGCCTTCGTGGAAGGCATATGTACTCATTGCGAGAACATGACCATGGCAGTGTTGTGGTCGCTGCTCTCCTTCCAGAAGTGAATGCCACTTCTGCCGCCCCCCACATCGCTCCTTCTTCCCACGGGATTGAGGATGACGCGGCTGGCGATGAAGGCAATATGGGGATAACGACAGGCTCGGTTTCGCCGGGTAAATCTCCATGAAACTCCCGCCCCCCCCCCCCGACATGCTCGATCGCTTCCGTCCGAGCTCGGGATGAGTGCCGCTCGCCTCACAGCCAGCCGGCATTCTCCCTTGAGCCCCTGGACTTGGATGATGACATCGCCGCTGTATCGGTGAGTGTCCAGGCGTCTGACGCGGAAGACTCGACTGGGCTGCCACCTTCAGGCCAGTCCGCCCAGTCTGAGGTGGATGCGCAGATGGCCGACATGCTTGCCCGGCTTGCTTTGAGTGTGGGCTTGGACTGGAACCCTCCGTCCTCCCCACAGCCTTCGCGGCTTGACAACTGGTATCTCGGCTCCGGGCGCTGCTCACAGCCACGGTACCGTTATTCCCGGAAGTGCATGACAAGCTGACACGGTCGTGAAGGGCACATTTTACTGCCCGTAACCGACCCATCCGCTCGTCCACTCTCACTACCCTGGATGGCGGGGTGGTCCACGGAGGTCCCCCAGGTGGATAGGGTGGTTGCAATCCACCTGTTTCCTGAGAACGCTGCCACCTGGAGGGACCGCCCTGTACTCCCCTCCAGAGCCTGCAGGATGACGTCATCATTGACCTCCAAAGCCTACAGCGCCACCGGACAGGCTGCCTCTGCCCTGCCCTGCATGCCATTGCTCTCCTGCAGGTCCATCAAGCCAAGTCACTTAAAGATCTGCACCTGGGTAGTCCCTACCCCGACGTGCTGCAGGAACTGCGCTCTGCCACCGACCTCGCTCTCAGAGCCACAAAGGTCACAGTGCAGGCACTCAGGTGGGCGATGGCCACCCTCGTGGTCCAGGAGCGCCACCTCTGGCTGAACTTGGTCGAGATGCGCGACGTTGACAAGTCACGATTTCTCAACGTCTCCATCTCCCAGCTCGGCCTCTTCGGGCTGCGGTACCCACATTCTCAATAAAAGAGCAATTTCCTCACTCCTTAGGTCATCCAGCAAGTGCGTGCCGTTCTCACAGCACCCCGGCCCCAAAACTCTACATTCCCGGCTCCCCGGACAGAGTTCACTCATCTCCGGCCCCACGACTGCTCAGCCCGGGCAGGCCAGCGCTGACGAGTTCTGAAGACGCGTCTCTAGGACCTCTTCCTCAGTCTCTAACCAGCCCCCTACCGAGTCCACGGAGCAAGGTAAGGAACATATAATACAAATAAATATATTACAAACCTTTTATGAAAGATCTTTATGATTTAATTTTTATAATTTTTATTCTATAAAACATTCTCACAATGTTAGGATAAAAGTGCAACATAAGTGCAACCAATTGTCCTTTAAACTGTATTTCTTTCCACTTTCAATAATTTCTACCAAGTTCTCCTATAGTCACAGGTGTTTACAGAGTCATATGAGACACTCTGACATTTGCTTTGGATTCATATTCGATATCTGTTTACCAGATGATTCTGCAGCAAACTATCAAAGGGCTAATGGAGGCATCTGACAACGGCGCTTCTACAAAAACAATTTGATTAGTGCACAATATCATTGTCATTGAGGCACATTTCTCAAAATGTCTAAAATGATGACTGCTTGTCCATATAGTGTGATTATTTAGAACTTCTAATATCTCATCAACAAACATCTCAATCAGAACAAATGTGGAAATTCATACCATGTAATGATATATCGTAGTGCAAAGCTTTTCCATTATAATTTCAGTGTCCTGATAAACAAGATTAGATATTAATATGAGTTTAATGCCTTGTCTGATGATAGCATTCTCATTCCCTCAGTGCTCAGCATGTCAAGACGTCCTAATGTGCTTTGGAGAAATTGACTATGCCTGTTTGAGACAGTGGTCTACTGACTTGAGCTCAATAAAAATCAGTGATGGGATTACACGACTCTGATATGTATGAAATTAGCTCGATCAAAATGCTTCAGGCAATCTTTAACACTTTAGGAGTTTTGTAACAGTCAAACTAGGTATTATTTTAATAAAGAATGTATACATCAGGCTTCTGGGGTGGTAATAAGTCTGTGATAAATTCTTGGCAAATTTTTCTGGGGTTACCAAAAATGACTGTTAACAAACCAATTACTTTTCATGCAATAGTTAATTCAAAAATTTAAAATCTGTCAAGATTTTCAGCAAGTAATGACTTCAGTTTTGTTCTGTTCATCACAGAAAGTTATCGTATGACATCAGAAGTCTTTAAAAAGAGGAAATAAATAAAAAATAATCATACAATTTCTACGGACCACTTTCATTGTGCTTTTGCATCCTTTTTAAGCTTAAAAGCACCAGAGTATTCTTCAAACATTCTCTTTTTGTGCTCAACAGAAGAAATAAATTAATTTGAGTTTGGAGTGACATGAGAATAAGTACATATAATGAGAGAATTTTCATTTTGGTGGGGAACTATTTTATATTAAATAAAAATTTCAGTTATTTGATTTACAGTCTCCTTATGTTGTACAGTCATGTTGAGCTTCACTGTGTGTGAGGGGCTGGTTGGTTCTCACGTTAGGTCTACTGAGTTGGATAAATATGGCTTTGGTATTGATTTCAGCCCTGATATCAAATAATCCGACTCTCAGACTTCTATGTTGCCATCTAATCTGGAGATTTTTCATATTGATCTCTTTATTATGCGCTCTGCGACCGACCTCGCCCCCCAGGTGAAGAAGGTCAGGGTACAGTATCTTGGGCAGACCAAGAGCGCCACCTATGGCTTAACCTGTTCGAGATGCGAGAGGTCGACAAGACGCTTCCTGAACGCCCCAATCTCCCAGGCCGGCCTATTCAGAAACACATTGGAGCCCAGCAGTTCTTGGTGGTGAAGCAGCAGACAGAGGCCATCCAACATACCCTGCTCTGGTGTGGCTCAATATCCCGCACCCCGTTTGCATGTCTCACGGCCGCCTGCTAAGAAGACGACTTTTAAGCGGCCCTGAGATGGGTGACCATGGGACGAGAAGACCTGCTGTCCTGGAGCTGGTACACAGACCACTCCATCCCCGGTGGAGGGCCAGGAGGAGAATATTTTGTTCATTTTTCTAGGTGCGGAACACGCAGAGTTTAGGGTCTCTGAGCAGCTCTTTCTCTATCTTATGTTGATTGTCTTCGTAATGTATTCCATATAGCTTCTTTTTTTGCTTTTGCATTTAATCTTACATGTGATCTCTTGTATCTTTAATAATAAAATATATCATGGCATCTTTGCCTTTATATCAGCTTATTTTTATTAAACAACTTTACAGATCTTAAGTGTTTTACTTCACCAAATATTGATAATACTATTGCTGTGGCTTGAAGTTCTCTTGTGTGATAACTTAAAAGGGAAAGTTGATTAAATTGAATATAAAGTTTACTTAAATCAATATAACATTATGAATGAGTTTAATGTATTTTAAGAAATAACTTATCACAAGTTCAGCTAACGAAAACTTGGATAATTGAGTTATCTCAACAAGATCAATCCAGGGCAGTTATTCTAACTCTACATTTTAAGTTTTGATAACTAGAAGGCAAAACCATATTTACAGTGTATGTCTTTGTATCAAAATATTTTTCTATACCAAAAACGTACTGGTGTCTTTAAAAAATTATGCAATCATTCTTGCTGTACTATCATTTGCAGTCATTAACAGCAATACAATTTTAAAGTATCTAATAATGAGTCAGACTGAGGATGGGTTGTTGGTTCGGTTTTTTGATTTCTTGTGCATTATGTAGACTCCTAACTAAAGTGTTTAGATGTCGTCAAGTTTAATTCATAACATACAGGGATTTGGTGGTGGCGTAGTGGGCTAAAGCATATAACCGTTAATCAGAACTGTTCAGAAGGTCGCTGGTTCGTTCCCCACGGCCGCCACCATTGTGTCCTTGAGTAAGGCACTTAACTCCAGGTTGCTCCGGGGGGATTGTCCCTGTAATAAGTGCACTGTAAGTCGCTTTGGATAAAAGCGTCTGCCAAATGGATAAATGTAAATGTAAATGTAAAATGTAAATATAACTGCTATTTTCTCAAATGATAAAATGTTTTAACCTTTAATATTATAATTTCTTACACTCAATTCTCTCTCATCACTCCTCAGACTGCGTATACATGATAATACTTCCAGTCAACTTGTCAAACAGGAGAACTGATATAGTTTGTGAAAGTGTCTGGAATGTTTTTGTTTTTTGTTTTAGTTTTTATCTCACTGAGCAAATCAACAACAAATTCATCATCACTACAACAGCTGGTAGAGAAACCCATTTTCTTTTTTCGATCTGCTAGGTAGAGAACTTGTTTGCTTGTCTTGGTTGTTTTATATATATATATATATATATATATATATATATATATATATATATATATATATATATATATATATACACACTCACCAAAAGGATTATTAGGAACACCTGTTCAATTTCTCATTAATGCAATTATCTAATCAACCAATCACATGGCAGTTGCTTCAATGCATTTAGGGGTGTGGTCCTGGTCAAGACAATCTCCTGAACTCCAAACTGAATGTCAGAATGGGAAAGAAAGGTGATTTAAGCAATTTTGAGCGTGGCATGGTTGTTGGTGCCAGACGGGCCGTCTGAGTATTTCACAATCTGCTCAGTTACTGGGATTTTCACGCACAACCATTTCTAGGGTTTACAAAGAATGGTGTGAAAAGGGAAAAACATCCAGTATGCGGCAGTCCTGTGGGCGAAAATGCCTTGTTGATGCTAAAGGTCAGAGGAGAATGGGCCGACTGATTCAAGCTGATAGAAGAGCAACTTTGACTGAAATAACCACTCGTTACAACCGAGGTATGCAGCAAAGCATTTGTGAACTACAACACACACAACCTTGAGGCGGATGGGCTACAACAGCAGAAGACCCCACCGGGTACCACTCATCTCCACTACAAATAGGAAAAAGAGGCTACAATTTGCAAGAGCTCACCAAAATTGGACAGTTGAAGACTGGAAAAATGTTGCCTGGTCTGATGAGTCTCGATTTCTGTTGAGATATTCAGATGGTAGAGTCAGAATTTGGCGTAAACAGAATGAGAACATGGATCCATCATGCCTTGTTACCACTGTGCAGGCTGGTGGTGGTGGTGTAATGGTGTGGGGGATGTTTTCTTGGCACACTTTAGGCCCTTAGTGCCAATTGGGCATCGTTTAAATGCCACGGCCTACCTGAGCATTGTTTCTGACCATGTCCATCCCTTTATGGCCACCATGTACCCATCCTCTGATGGCTACTTCCAGCAGGATAATGCACCATGTCACAAAGCTCGAATCATTTCAAATTGGTTTCTTGAACATGACAATGAGTTCACTGTACTAAAATGGCCCCCACAGTCACCAGATCTCAACCCAATAGAGCATCTTTGGGATGTGGTGGAACGGGAGCTTCGTGCCCTGGATGTGCATCCCACAAATCTCCATCAACTGCAAGATGCTATCCTAGCAATATGGGCCAACATTTCTAAAGAATGCTTTCAGCACCTTGTTGAATCAATGCCACGTAGAATTAAGGCAGTTCTGAAGGTGAAAGGGGGTCAAACACAGTATTAGTATGGTGTTCCTAATAATCCTTTAGGTGAGTGTATAATTGTTGTTTTATATATATATATATATATATATATATATATATATATATACACAGGTGCTGGTCATATAATTAGAATATCATCAAAAAGTTGATTTATTTTAGTAATTCCATTCAAAAAGTGAAACTTCTATAATGTATACATTCATTCCACACAGACTGATATATTTCAAGTGTTCATTCCTTTTAATTTTGATGATTATAACTGACAACTAATGAAAACCCCAGTATCAGTATATCAGTATCTAATTAACTCAAAACATCTGCAAAGGCCTTTAAATGGTCTCTCAGTCTAGTTCTGTAGGCTACACAACCATGGAGAAGACTGCTGACTTGACAGCTGTCCAAAAGACGACCATTGACATCTTGCACAAGGAGGGCAAGACACAAAAGGTCATTGCTAAAGAGGCTGGCTGTTCACAGAGCTCTGTGTCCAAGCACATTAATAGAGAGGCGAAGGGAATAAAAAGATGTGGTAGAAAAAAAGTGTACAAGCAATAGGGATAACCGCACCCTGGAGAGGATTGTGAAACAAAACCCATTCAAAAATGTGGGGGAGATTCACAAAGAGTGGACTGCAGCTGGAGTCAGTGCTTCAAGAACCACCACGCACAGACGTATGCAAGACATGGGTTTCAGCTGTCGCATTCCTTGTGTCAAGCCACTCTTGAGCAAGACACAGCGTCAGAAGCGTCTCGCCTGGGCTAAAGACAAAAAGGACTGGACTGCTGCTGAGTGGTCCAAAGTTATGTTCTCTGATGAAAGTAAATTTTGCATTTCCTTTGGAAATCAAGGTCCCAGAGTCTGGAGGAAGAGAGGAGAGGCACAGAATCCACATTGCTTGAAGTCCAGTGTAAAGTTTCCACAGTCAGTGATGGTTTGGGGTGCCATGTCATCTGCTGGTGTTGGTCCACTGTGTTTTCTGAGGTCCAAGGTCAATGCAGCCATCTACCAGGAAGTTTTAGAGCACTTCATGCTTCCTGCTGCTGACCAATTTTATGGAGATGCAGATTTCATTTTCCAACAGGACTTGGCACCTGCACACAGTGCCAAAGCTACCAGTACCTGGTTTAAGGACCATGGTATCCCTGTTCTTAATTGGCCAGCAAACTCACCTGACCTTAACCCTATAGAAAATCTATGGGGTATTGTGAAGAGGAAGATGCGATACGCCAGACCCAACAATGCAGAAGAGCTGAAGGCCACTATCAGAGCAACCTGGGCTCCCATAACACCTGAGCAGTGCCACAGACTGATCGACTCCATGCCATGCCACATTGCTGCAGTAATTCAGGCAAAAGGAGCCCCAACTAAGTATTGAGTGCTGTACATGCTCATACTTTTCATGTTCATACATTTCAGTTGGCCAACATTGGTCTTAAGTAATATTCTAATTTTTGGAGATACCGAATTTGGGATTTTCATTAGTTGTCAGTTTTAATCATCACAATTAAATGAAATAAACATTTGAAATATATCAGTCTGTGTGTAATGAATGAATATAATATCCAAGTTTCACTTTTTGAATGGAATTACTGAAATAAATCAACTTTTTGATGATATTGTAATTACATGACCAGCACCTGTATGTATATATATATATATATATATATATATATATATATATATATATATATATATATATATATATATATGGTAAGTGCTTTGAGGTCCCCCTCAGCGCAACTGCCTCGGGTCGAAGCAACGCTCCTCAACGTGGTGTGGCCTGCTCCCCCCCGCCATGAGGCCCCACCCCCAGGTACGTCAGAAGCGATCATCTCCTCAGTGCCCAGAGCTTTGACGCGTGGCTAACGCTTTCCAAACCATCGCGGTGGCTGGCCAGGACCATCCTACTCGGCTAAACGATTCAGTTTGACAGGTGCCAGCCCCCGGTTCAGCGGCATCCGCTTCACTTCAGTGCGTGGTGAGAACGCCACCACCCTGCATGCGCAGAACGTGACCCTTCTTCGCAAGGACGCGATAGAGCCTGTACCTCCAGCCGAAATGAGGAAAGCGTTCTACAGCCATTACTTCATCTTACCAAAGAAAGGAGGTGGGTTGCGGCCACTCTTGGACCTGCAAGTTCTTAACTGGCTTGCACACTCCCGTTCAAGATGCTGTCGCAGAAAAACATTTTGATGTGTGTCCGGAATCAAGATGGGTTTGCAGCGGTAGACCTGAAGGACGTGTATTTTCACCTCGACACAGACCCTTCCTATGGTTTGCTTTCGACGGCCGGGCGTATCAGTGCAATTCCCTCCCCTTCGGCCTGTCCCTGTCCCCTTGTGTCTTCTCGAAGGTCGTAGAGGCAGCTCTTGCCCCTTTAAGGGAAGTGAGCATCCCCATACTCAACTACCTCGACGACTGACTGATCCTAGCACACAGGGACCTGGTGCTCATTCCATCAGGTCAGAAGACATCCCTGTCGCATTCCAAGGTGAACAGGAAATGGCTTCGACTCCGACCACATAGTTTTACCCGGGCCCGTTCGCCATCATGAAGGTCCTTAATGATCGCGAGCAGTGGGTCTGGGACTCCAAAAGCACAAAGAACAACCCAGAGCCCAGGCCTAATGATGGTGTCATAGGCCTAGACCAGGTAAATGAAGCAGAGATGTAGGTCTTGCTGGAATTCCCTACACCTCTGTTGTAGCAGACGGACAGAGAATATAGCATCTGTGCAAGACCGCCCTTTCCTGAAACCACACTGGGGCTCCGCAAGTCTCTCCTCAGCGTGCCTGGCAAGGCGATGTTCAATAATCCTTGCCAGGACCTTTCCCGGCACACTGAGGTGTGAGATGCCCCTATAGTTGTTACCATCTGTGCGGTCCCCCATTTTAAAGAGAGGGACCACCAGGGCATCCTTCCAATCCTGCGGAACCCGCCCTGTGGTCCAGACTGTTGTTATTATGTCATGTAGGGCAGTCTGTGCACAAACACCACCCTCCCTCAGCATTTCACTTGAGAGATCATCTCTGCTCGGTGCCTTTCCTGGTCTCAGGCTCCGGATTGCCTTCAGTACTTCCTCCAAAGATGGCACCTCAGCCAGCCACCCACAGGGAGTGACTTCTTCCTCCGATATTTGAGGCACCACAGCCCCAGCAGGGTCATCCCCACTTTGTCCCACAATGTTTACCAGGCTGAGGGACTTCCCCTCCCCCAGGACCTCACAGAAATGCTCGGCAAATCTGCAAACCTGTTCCTGGGGGTTGGAAATTGGATCACTGTTCTTTCCCCTAATGATGGTAATAGGTGTGGTGCTGTAAGTAACTTTTTTGATAGAATTGTGATCGTGGGCCATAGAGGCAGACTCCATCTCCTCAGCAACCCGCAACAGCCAACCATCCTTGCAGTGACTCACGGCTCTCCAAACTGCCGAGTGAAGGCTGCGGTAAGCCTCCTCCTTCTCTGATTTGGGATGCTGTAGACGATGAGAGTGGGCCTGTCGCTTTTTCTCAGCCAGCCTGAACATCTCCATCAGCCAGGGTCTCTGAGGAGGTCTGGACTGTGTGCCCAAAACTGCCATTGCAGTTACATGAACCACAGTCCTAAACCTCGCCCATTTCCCCTCAACTTACAGAGGAGTGGGGGGTGATGCCAACCCCAACTGCAAGTGATGCTGAAATTCTCTCTTGCAACTTTCATCAGCTAGCCTAGACCAGGCCACTATGGGTTTAAAGGAGTCCTGGGTTTAAACCCACCACCTGAGTGGAAGAATGGCAGGTGCATCTTACAGATGACAAGTTGATGGTCAGTGGGCAGATCAGCTCCACGGTAGGTCCTGGTGTCAAGGACATGGGCTTGCATCCGCTGTTCCGTCACTATGTAGTCCAGCAGATGTTCTTGCTCTGACACGGCATGCATCCATGATGTTGTGTGGATGCGCTGATGCTGGAACAGTGTGTTGGTAATTACAAGCCCATGGGCTGCACAAAAATCTAGCAGCCTCCTGTCATTGTTATTGAGCTGATCTGGCCCATGTCTTCCAATCACTCCTGACCAGGTGCTAGCATCAATACCATCGGGCATTGAAATCACCTAACATGATGATTCTATCCCGTGTGGCCACTTTAGCCAGCACCTGTGACAGGAGGTCATAGAAGGCATCTGCCTTTCCCGCATCCCTCCACAGATGTTCGTCTTCGGTGGGGGCATAAATAAACACGACCACCACTCCTCGCCTCTGGTTGATGGGAAGGTGAACCCAAAGTAACCTGGGGCTTACAGCTTCCCACACCTCACCGCCACGCTCCCACGCTGCCTTCATTCTTTTGTTCAGAAGAAGACCCACTCCCTGTTGTTTGGCAGTCTCCTGCCCTGAGTAGAGGACAGTCCACCCCTCAGTCCACCCTTCACTGTGGCAAGAGCCAGAGCTGGTCCACCGGACCTCCTGAACACCACAGATCCAGGCGGTACCGGTCCAGCTCCCGACAGAGGAGTGACAGCCTCTCCTCCGCTGTGAGTGTTCGAACATTCCAAGTGGCCATCCGTAGCGGCATTCTGTTGTTTCTGGAGGAGCCCCGAGGGTGAGGACTCAGTCTCCTGGCCAAACTCCATCAGGCAGAGCCAGGAGACTGAATCCTCACCCTTAGGGCTCCTCCAGAAACAACAGAAAGCCGGACCCACACACACACACACACACACACATATATATATATATGGTCTGGTCTAAGCAGAGTTTACCAAGTATGAGGTGGATGTGCAAACTCAGGCTAGATCCTGAATCTTCATCAGTGACTTACAACGTAAATTTGGATTTTGACCCAGTATGACTGCTGTGGAATAGTTTGAGTGAGTGATTGTGGGGCACATGATTAGACCAGGCAGAATGTCATATCAACTACAGAGTCAGGATCTTTAATCATAGCTTCTCAAAAACATTGGGAAATGGCATTTTCAATAGCATTATCGTTTTAGCAGATACAATTTAGACCTCTGATCTGCTTGTGTGACCAGAAATCTGAAAAGGGATTGAAGGGGAGTCTGTCAGTAGACTGTCACTCCTGGTGTTGCTTGTCTTCTGTGGTGACATGAATCAAGAATTATTTTTTTTTAACATTAGGCCAAAAATGTATAATGACAAATAGAATGTCCTACAGCTGTTTTCATATAAAAGAATAATTCACTCACAAAATGAAACTTTTCATCATTTACTCACACCCTTGTCATTCAAAACCTGCATGCCATAATTTTGTTCTTTGAAACAGAAACTAAATAAATAAATAAATAAATAAATAAAACCAGGGACCTAGTCATAGTCAAGTATTCAAAAGTCTGACATAATGGCCTAATAAAGCTGAATTAAGATATTTGAATAGAGCTGATGATCACATTTTCTGAAAAATACAGTTATTTCTAGATTTAAAAAATAAAAAGATTTGTTAGGCAGAATGTCTGGTAAATGGAGAGACTTTAGCATTCCCATTAATCTCAGTGGCAGTTGCTTAGCTGGTCCCAGATGGATGCAAACTTGATGTTTTTATCTTTGCTTGATATGCACTCAACTGAAACATAATGTTGTGACTGATTACTCAATATTAGAATTCCATGCATGAGAGGGGATAATTTAATAATATTTTAAAATACATGTAGCACCCCCTACCTGTCTTTCTAGTAATCAAGTAGGACAGCGCTCCAGATTCATTAATGATATGCCTACAGATGTTGAAGGTAGGCCCCTCTGCTGTCACTAAATGAATCAATTTTCCTGAATGAAAATTATAATAAAAATCTATACTCCCTTATACTTAAACGGTTGGGTATAAACTCTTTTTGAAAGAATAAAGCTCTTTGAAAGTAACAAAATGTAAAGAATTTAATTTGCATAAAATAAAAACCAATCAAATGCATTCATAAACAAAATAATAATATGTGATTAATTCATCCAGTCACATTTTATCTCAATTCACCAATGACACAATATCACACTAAATATGCAATATATTATGAGTCAAAATTAATGAATGTGTCTATCACATTTTCACTATAGATGAAATGGTCAGAAATCACAATTTTTAAGTGCACTGAATAACCACATATGAATGATAACAAAAACCCTGTGGGCCCCACACGAACACACACACAGACACAGTTAGTCCCCACACACACCGCTGCAGGCCTGAGACGTTGCTGGAGTACGTGGTGGCCTTTAAAACAACAAACTGGCCGCTTCACTCTCCTGAGCGGGAAAGCAAATTTACACAAAAGGTACCTGAATTCAGTTTAGAACCATAAGTGACTCAGCTGCACTGAAGAAACCCAAGGAAATCGTCCTCCTGTAGTGGCTGCACGCCCTCCGAATACGGGCCAACGACTCCTCTGCACCGTAGTAGGCCTCTTGGATATCGTCCTCCAATGCGCGGCTGAGCTCTCTCTGAAGACAAGCCACAGACTCCTCTATCGCGGCCGGCAAACTCCCGATTCTACATTAAATCGGAGCACTATGTGTTCCTCACAGACATCAACAAACAACAACTAAAGTGAATAACTTCAGTCTTTGAGTCTGTCCACAGTTATATTTAGAATAACTTGAAATAATGTCTGTATTAGCGATCTATACCACAAAAAAAAAACAAAAAAAAAAAAACACGATGTCGAGTGAACATACACAGAGAACTCAGTTACGCAACAAAATAACACTCACTACAAAACTTGGGTGTCTCACACACGTTACTATGCACAATTCGTGTTATAATCAGATGAGTAACCGATTTAACAACTTTTTGGTTACCACAAAAACTCTGTGTCTTTCCGATCGGCTGCATTTTTTAGGGTTAGGTTTAGGGGTAGGGTTAGTGTAGTATGTGGGATGCAAATGTGATGGCACTCCGGCGGCAAAGAGCTGGGCCAATCAGAAGATAACTAGGGCATGTTGGACTTATGTGAAATAACTGATTTATATTGAATAACTTAAAATGAACTTCACAGATAAAACAATAAACAACACAACAAATAAATCTTAAATAAAATACAATAAACACAATTAGATATTTAAATTAAATATTCTTTCTCTTCAAATTCTGTTACTATAATCTAATTATGCCTATTTAGTTTATTTGAAGCTAATAAAATATTTATCAATTTTGATTCCTAATCTATTATCAAAACTCTTTTGTGACTCTTTTTTTCCTAATTAAACTCAATGAAATCTAATTAAAACCAAACAAATAAAATTAAAGTTACCTATTAATTACCTATACAATTAAAATAAACAAAAATACAATTAAACAATCAAGAATCAATCAACTGGATTACCAGTTGTACTAAATTCAGAGTTCTTCAAGAATAAACATTCAATAAATGTCCAGATTCACAAATACCTCAACATTTTCTTTGTCGGATACATACGAAGTATAGATGAATTGAAGATTATTCGGAAATCTACGAACAGAAGATATTAACAGTTCAGATAAGACTTTTGGGTTCTTGGCTTGCAGTCAAACTTTCCAGAAAGTTTGTGCAGAAACATCCACAATGAAAAGTCCACTATCCTTGTTGAAAACGTGGTCCAACTCGAACAAAACACATATATACAAAAACTGGCCTGCACAAAGCAGGAACACATCCTCAGAAACATTTTAGACATTTATTTTTGCTTTCTTAACTCTTAATACATTCATTAGCTTTAGCTCTAAATGCTATACCTCGCGGTAGCATTTACACAGCACATATTCTTAAATAAGTTCACTCAATAAACAAGCTTATGTTTCTGATTCTCATTTATATTTAGAATAAGAGATTAAATTTACCAATTTCCTCAATAATTAACAACTTCTTTCATGTTTTATCTGGATGAACAGTGAAATAAATTATTTCACTTCATAACTCAGCTTTATCTAGACTGGACATCAAGATCCACTCTCAGGTAAGTATTTTTCTCTTTTTCTAGAGCTTTAGTTTAAAATTAAACAAATCTTTTCTATTTTTCAGACTTGTGCTGCTATAAATTCCTAACATTGCAGTTGATCGGCATCTCATTGCTCTTCACTTCTTTGTCTGTTCTGTATCTGTCTGAGTTAACTCTAAGGTGGAGTCAGCGGCTACAGCAAGATTGGCTGAATAATCACATTTGCAGCGGTGATCCAGACTCTTATTGGCCAAGTTTAACTGCAATATGTTGTACATATATTTACAAGTATTAATAATAAATATACACTTTTGCATATTTTTTGGACTCATAGGTTTTCATTCTAGTTACTTGTCTTTAGTTTCTTCGCATATTTCAGTTAAATATGCACTTTTTTTTGTTAGTTTTAAACATAACTTAGAATGCAATTTACTCAGTTTTTACATCCGGGTTACACACTCCCCTCTTAAAATGATGCATGTCCCGTTGCATACCACCTGAAGGTATGTATCCATGGACTGCAGGGTGAACCGCTCGAGAATAGTCTTGCAATGATTCTGAAAAATCTGTATTCAAACCTTGGAGAAGATATTGTATGATTGTTACTAAGGGATTTCCTAACTCAGTATAAGTTAGAACTTTAGGCTTCTCCCTGTGTCTTACTGACTTTCTCAGCTCCACTTCATCAGAGTTGCCTTCCCTTTCAGGTGTTTCTGAACCACTTAACACCTCTCCAGAAGGATTAGATGCAGGTAAGGACATTTCTTTAGCTCTACTTGGACACTGCATTACCAAGGTAGGTGAATGACTGTCTCCCATAGGCTTTTCTTTCACAGAGTTTTCTTTTACAGGTTGAACTTCAAAGATTTCAGTTAAGTTTGTTGAAATACCTTCAGGTTGTTCACTGAGAGATTATTCAGGAATTTCAGATTCAACACTAGGTAATTTGTTCATCACCTGGAATTCTGTATCAGGCAGATTTTGAAAAAAATTCTGATGATCTAATGGGATCGGAACAGCTAATGCCACGTTTACACTTTACGGTTTTAGGCCTGATTTTCACTCACTGACAGTTTTGTGGAGATTGCCAACAAAAGCCTGAAATCATAGGTAAATCAGAGCTTGCTCCCATGAGCGACAAATTAAATGATCAAATATGCGATCTGAGAGAAGCGCTGACGCATCGCCAAAGTCACCGAGATATCTAGGATGTTAAATATCTGGACCTGTCTGCAATCCCAAATCGTGCAATGTGAAAAATGTTTTGATTGAATACAACTGCTGTGTTTAACTACAGCCAGTGAGAGAGCAAGAAATGGGGCAAGGGAAGTTTCAGTGTGAGGAGTCCTGATGTACCTGCAACAGAACAACAACTAGCATGTCTGCAGTATCAAGAAAGTCTCATTGGTCTGAGGAAATGGAGGAAATATTTGTAGAACATTGGCAGAATAACCAGTACCTATTTGATGGTTCCTCTGAACTGTACCACAAACGGGTGGAGAGAGAGAAATGTTGGAGTGAACTTGCCAATTCTCTTGGACAGTCAGGTAAGCAAATAGGTAGATTTTTCAGTAGGAGGTACTTTTTCATATTGTAACCAATAAAATATATGATGCCTTTAAACATTATGTAAAGGCGATTAAAAACATACACATCATATTCTGAAATGCATAACATATGATCATGCATTTGTTTTCATTCTTACATGTACCACAATCCGATGTCTTTGAAAGTCATGTAGTGTGTAGGAGGCATAAGCGAACATTTTCCTTATTCCCATCAGATTTTGTTACATCAGCAGTATGAACTGTGTAAGTCTTACTCACAACGTCAAATTGAGGTTGTGAGTAAAATACTTCCTCACAATCAGAATTTTAATATTCAGCACTCTCCTCAATTTCAGGATTTTCGCAAGCTGTTACATTACGAGTCTTGAGTGTTGAGACTCAGCATCTCTTATTTCTGATGAAAGTCTTCCGCAAGGAAGTAATAAATCGTGGTGCAGTGTACGGGTATGTCCTTAGCAACTTTAGACACTGGCAGTTCTCCATGTTGGTCTACAACCACATGAACAATTCCTTCCCATTTATCTGCAAATTTGTTTTTCCTCTAAGTCTGACATTTCTGACAAAAGCTATCTCCTTTTTGTACCATGGATGCGGTTACTTTCTTATCAAAAAGAGTTTTGTTTTTTCTGGCATCTTTTGAGAGTTTTTGGTTTCAATACATAAACTTTCCTCAATGTTTTCTTTGAGATTCTTCACATACTGTGAATGTGGAACTTCTTTATCTTTTAAAAGTAAACCAAAAGTCCACTAGAAGACTAGGTAGTCATCCAAACATGAGTTCGTAGGGACTGAACCCAGTAGTCTCATTCTTGGTGCAGTTGTATGATTGTACTAAGGGTTTTACAGATTCCTTCCAATTACTTTTCTTTTAGTGTACAAGGGTTCCTAACATGCCTAGTAAGGTTCTGTTGAAACATTCCTTAACAGGTCCTTAAACATGATAAGGTGTTGTTATGATTTTTCACACTCCTGCCATCTCACACAACTCTAATTAATTGACATTCAAAATCAGGCCTTTGATCACTGTGCAAGCACTTCGGATAACCATAATGACAGATAAACTGCTTCCAGAGACACTTTACTACAGTTTTCACTTTTTGGTTGGGAGCAGGAATTGTGCATATTTCGTGAAGTGATCGGTTATCACTAACATTTCCTTGGTGTTACTACTGTCTGGTTCTAACGTGAGAAAATCCATGCACACTAGTTGCAAGGGACGAGTAGTTGTTATATTTATGAGTGAAATTGTACTCCAGTTTGGAGTAAAGCAATAACTTAATGTATACAAGGGTCAGCTAATTACACATTTTAGATTTCAGAACGAGAAAGGTGAGTAATTATAGGTAAACCTCCATATTGCTTTTCCTGAGCATAACATCAGGCACAGCAGTTGCTTTCATAGCCAAGGAACTGATGAAGGGAAATATTAAATCACTCAAACCTTCAACCCACTGAACAAATTGTCTGTCACAAATAGCTTGTACCACATCATCCTGAATTTCCTGACCATCAGGATGTGTCATGAGCTTTTCAGCAAACTGTAAGATACGACTTTGCTCTTCTTTAGAGACATTGTCAACTGGAACTTCTGCATGGGGTCTACAGGATAACCCATCAGCAACAACGTTATGTTTTCCTTACCGGTACTACAGCTTAAAATTATAAGTTGGCAGAGCAACTAACCACTTATACCACATGGCATCCAGTTTAGCTGTGGTAAGCACAGAGGTAAGGCTTTTAATTGGCCACTTCAATGCTTTACAGCTTCACAAACTCAAAAGTCTCAGAGACACGTAGGCACTCAAACTCTTTAGCTTCACAAACATAAACACATTAGCTTCACAAACATAAACACATCATGTTTCATGAGCACTGTAGGCTTCCTTGTGCCAGACTCTCTCTCACTCTCTCTGATGGTGGAGTGCCCATTTATATGCCGCTCTCCCAATGCTCACTGGAATTAGAGGCAGGTGTTAGACATAATCTAGCTCAGCACCCTTACCGCTTTCTCTCTCTCTGGATGAATGTTCGACCATGCCCCGCTGCCACATTCCCGTTCTCAGGGGCATCCCTGAGGACTTCGAGTCCTGAGTTTTCCTTGGACCTCATATGGCATGGATCTGGTCCCGAAGAGATCCAGAGAAGACCACGAAGGAAGAGTCCAATTGAGTTCTGAGCAGTCAAAAGAGCAGAAGAAGAAGAAGAGGAAAAGACAGGAGAAGAGAGAAGAGAGCATTTTCCTCCTGTTTGGAAACATTTGAACTGAAATTGGCCGCATCCCCAAAGGTGTCCTGCGCCTACCAGAAGGGTAGGCAGGCCGGATGTTGCCCCAGCCTGAGCCAGTGGTGCATGTGGCATGGGGGAACGTGGTCATATGTCAGTCTGCAGGAGAGGAAGAGTGGTAAGGCACGTCACCTGGATCGTAATTATCTCTAACAACCTCTCTCATTATATTGATGGTGGAGGGAGACCTGAAAAGGCACACCAGAGCATCAGGGAGTGGAGAGAGTGACCAGAAAGCACAACACCCTGAACTGAGAGAGTTTCATGAATTGAGAGTGCATTCATTTATATACAAACTGTTTTATGTTATCAACGGTTACTGTTGATTGTGTACCTAAACAAACAATTACAGAGACTGACCTTGAACCTGCTTCATTGTCTCCTGACTCCTCCATTGCCCATGTACTTTCAAAGAACCTTTCACTGCATCTTAGAGGCTTCTCTCTAAAATAACCTAGTCCATTTGAATGTAAAATTCATTCTTTGAGTCAATCTTGGAGGCAAAATAGCAGAAATTCTCACATCTGAGCATTTTTCCCAGGCCAAGAGTCAAACTTCATTTAAGTTATGGGTGAGAGAGTGAAAATAAATAATAGATAAATATCTGCTGACTAAATGATAGTGTTTGGATTATTTGTGCCAGCCATTTCAATGAAGCAGAAAATAGGAAATATGCTTCATAGGGCAACACAGGTTCACTTTGAATGCAGGTTACCAGGAGCCACAGGGAGTCACTTCAGAAAACATCCATAATGGCAGAAGCAGCCCACAGCACTAATAATAACACACTGGAACTTTTAAAGTGACGTATGGAAGTGCACCAAAATGTTATATTTAAGCAACAGGGTTAAAAGGCTGTGCTGTATTGTGAATATGGCATGGCATGCAGAAGTGCATTATTGCTTTTATGAAGCTGTTCCTATATAACAAACATATTTAGAGACCATTTTGAAACATTATTGTATCAAGCAAATTCATATAGCATCATGCATCAGCTAAAACTGGTCTTCACGAGAAACAGCCAGCAACTCAGTGAGCAGGTTTTTCGAACCACAGCTGTTAATAAACTACACACTTTACTGACTTTAATAAACAATCAGCAACCAGAAGTGTAACTATCCATTTTATATGTAGAATGTTATGATTTGTATTTATTTTTTAGGCTTGGAGTAACATGTTGTACTCATGTAATCTGATTATGTATTGGATGTTTGATGTTTGTTTTTAATGACAAAAACAAATGAAACCTCCCCTTGCCCATAACATAGTGACAATGACCTAAGCACTACGTGTGATTGGTAAAAATAAAAATGAAATAAATACATTTCTGCATGAGATCCATCATTTGCTACTAGTTTAAATAATTCTAGCACATTTTCATGAGTTAGCCTCACCTCCACTATCATTCTGAAAATACTATCTAGAGGTGCACATCGAGTTATTATTATCCTCAGTACTTTACAGCCTCTTTAATCCAACAGGACATCAGCTCACAGTCGTAGGATAGAGAGCTAAAATTAGCAGCTTTTCAATATCTTGTCGGCATCCCTTGGTGCCCTGAATAGAACACAACCGTCGGGTTCTGGAACCTACAAACCCCATTTATTTTCTTCATAGAGCAATTGATTTTTAACTATAACTATCAAGACAGACCTACCATAAGCTCTGAGGTTGTTAGGCAATAATAAATGCTTCTGCAGATGCCATAAATCTATAGTCAACATGTTTTCAACTATAACGACCTTAAAAAAAAAAATCATGTTTGATAACTGCAATTCCAGGAACTAAATACACTACCCAGGATCCTGAAAACAAATCACAGCAGGCGCTGTTACTGTGGAAACAGAAACTGCAAGGGGGAAAAAGCTCAGCAGCAATCGCCCACTCCAGTGAAACATTGTGAATGACATTAGAGTCAGCCTCCCTGTCAGCTGTCTGATGAAAAGCACGTATCTCCAAAAATTAAATATTTTCAAGATCATGGAAAAACTTTTTCTCATGAACAATCTTTCAAAATGAATAAAAAAACCAGAATCAGACACCTTTAGCACCATAAATAGAATTCTATCATTACACATCTGTTGGTGAACTGTTCGATAATTTTATTGGACTTTTGTTTGTGAACGTGGACATACATGGTTTTCTTATCATGGGTTCCAATGGCGCATGTTCAGTTACAGCCTTGAGTCTAACTGTTTATTTTCCAAGAATTCGGTAAGTTTTTGATGGCTTGAGGATTTATTTTTAGATATAATCTGAGCTTTCACTTACTATTTTAGAATAAATTCAGTTTTATGATAAGGTTGTCTAGTCCGGTTGTTGAGTGGACAATTAGCTTTCACTCACGGTTTCCCGAAGATGGAAATCTGGCAGCCGTATATGGCTGGCATAGTCTGCTTTTTAAAGCCACTTGACATTGTGCGTGAATGAATGGCTTTGGTTGTCAGGAAAAATCACAGAGCCAGTGCGATGTAGGCAATCTCTTCAGTACACTTCAGCCGGATAGCAGAGTTAAATTAGTTGACACTCCTCAAAACATAAGGGCGGGACATGTGTGGTTTTGATGGACACTTCTCAAGGCCAATGGAGATACATGTTAAACAGACACCCTGATTAAACTTTTCAATGTACAATTCAAACAGCAGGAAGAGGTCATTCGGCACATTTTGTCTATGGCAAAAATACAAAAAATGCCAAAATGCCAGAAGTGGAGATGTGTTTTTCATTGGACAGCAATGACATAAGAAAGCTATATATATATATATATATATATATATATATATATATATTTAATAATACCACAGTAATACCACACAAGCAAGAGTGCTATATGGCCCTACATCAGCAATGCTGTGATTCGGCTGCAGGCCGAGTGCCGTAGGTAATTACAGCAGTACTGATGTACGGCCATAAAACACGATTGCGAGTGTTCAACAGTTCAATGAACAAGTAAATAAAAATTAATTAGGAAAAAACGAGTAAGGTCATAAAAAAGCATTTGTGCTTAGAACTACTTTATTACGCTACGGATCATAATCTGCATTGCTGGTTCAAAACAAATGATGCGTCCAAACCGCCGTTAGTAATTCAAAAAGTTATCAAATAGTATCATGGCTTGTGCTGTTTCTAACAAGTTATTGGATAAAAAAGGATGGATTGATGGGTGTGTGCATGTCTATGTGTCTTTGTCTGTGTGTGTGTGTGTGTTAGAGAGAGAGAGAGAGGGAGAGACGGAGCGTGTGTGATCACCTGTTGCCACTCCCAAGCAGATATGCTGTCAGCTTTGTGATGGTCAGCTTTCTCAGTGGAAAAATAGCGTCCAAGCGAGGGTATTTCTCCCTGTTTTTTGGTAGTCGCGCAAGAGTCGATCACTATAGAAACAGCGATGTCCTCAGCCATTTTTACACAACAGTGTGCATCCAATGTGGAAACTCGGTAAGCACCTCGAGTTCTGTAATCAAACAGTCCATTGTGTCTCTCTGCTGCAGTGAGCCTTAATCCTGAAATTGTTTATTTAAACCCGTTTAAAACAATGTTCTAGCTTAAGTAATGTAGCGGTAATACGAGCGATCACGGAGCACTGTTATATGTAAACAATGACGGATTTGCTTTACGTCACCAACTGGCTCATATTACACACAAAAATGATCTTTTGCCACCACCTGCTGGCTAACATATGTAATTTCAAAAATAAAGACAGTAACTCCTAACAGATATATACTGCTCTTACACCTTAGTTTAGAATGGCACGAACACAAGCAGAGTTATACACACACAGTGAAGCGTCTGAGTGCTGATCCTGTCAGACCATCAGTGCTCATGGGACATCTCTCATCCAATCAGATTTGAGGACCGGAACTAACTGTTTTGTGTATATATATATCCTGTCAGACCATCAGTGCTCATGGGACATCTCTCATCCAATCAGATTTGAGGACCGGAACTAACTGTTTTGTGTATATACACTACCGTTCAAAAGTTTGGGGTCACATTGAAATGTCCTTATTTTTGAAGGAAAAGCACTGTACTTTTCAATGAAGACAACTTTAAACTAGTCTTAACTTTGAAGAAATACACTCTATACATTGCTAATGTGGTAAATGACTATTCTAGCTGCAAATGTCTGGTTTTTGGTGCAATATGTACATAGGTGTATAGAGGCCCATTTCCAGCAACTATCACTCCAGTGTTCTAATGGTACAATGTGTTTGCTCATTGGCTCAGAAGGCTAATTGATGATTAGAAAACCCTTGTGCAATCATGTTCACACATCTGAAAACAGTTTAGGTCGTTACAGAAGCTACAAAACTGACCTTCCTTTGAGCAGATTGAGTTTCTGGAGCATCACATTTGTGGGGTCAATTAAACGCTCAAAATGGCCAGAAAAAGAGAACTTTCATCTGAAACTCGACAGTCTATTCTTGTCCTTAGAAATGAAGGCTATTCCATGCGAGACATTGCTAAGAAATTGAAGATTTCCTACAACGGTGTGTACTACTCCCTTCAGAGGACAGCACAAACAGGCTCTAACCAGAGTAGAAAAAGAAGTGGGAGGCCGCGTTGCACAACTGAGCAAGAAGATAAGTACATTAGAGTCTCTAGTTTGAGAAACAGACGCCTCACAGGTCCCCAACTGGCATCTTCATTAAATAGTACCCGCAAAACACCAGTGTCAACATGTACAGTGAAGAGGCGGCTGCGGGATTCTGGGCTTCAGGGCAGAGTGGCAAAGAAAAAGCCATATCTGAGACTGGCCAATAAAAGAAAAAGATTAAGATGGGCAAAAGAACACAGACATTGGACAGGGGAAGACTGGAAAAAAGTGTTGTGGACAGATGAATCCAAGTTTGAGGTGTTTGGATCACAAAGAAGAACGTTTGTGAGACGCAGAACAAATGAAAAGATGCTGGAAGAATGCCTGACGCCATCTGTTAAGCATGGTGGAGGTAATATAATGGTCTGGGGTTGCTTTGGTGCTGGTAAGGTGGGAGATTTGTACAGGGTAAAAGGGATTCTGAATAAGGAAGGCTATCACTCCATTTTGCAACGCCATGCCATACCCAGTGGACAGCGCTTGATTGGAGCCAATTTCATCCTACAACAGGACAATGACCCTAAACACACCTCCAAATTGTGCAAGAACTATTTAGAGCAGAAGCAGGCAGCTGGTATTCTATCGGTAATGGAGTGGCCAGCGCAGTCACCAGATCTGAACCCCATTGAGCTGTTGTTGGAGCAGCTTGACCGTATGGTACGCAAGAAGTGCCCATCCAACCAATCCAACTTGTGGGAGCTGCTTCTGGAAGCGTGGGGTGCAATTTCTCCAGATTACCTCAACAAATTAACAGCTAGAATGCCAAAGGTCTGCAATGCTGTAATTGCTGCAAATGGAGGATTCTTTGACGAAAGCAAAGTTTGATGTAAAAAAAATCTTATTTCAAATACAAATCATTATTTCTAACCTTGTCGATGTCTTGACTCTATTTTCTATTCATTTCACAACGTATGGTGGTGAATAAGTGTGACTTTTCAGGAAAACACAAAATTGTTTGGGTGACCCCAAACTTTTGAACGGTAGTGTATATATATATATATATATATATATAATCTCATTGGCTAAAACAGCACATTACCACAATTCTGTTTTTAGCATTTATTAAAAATTACAGCATATGATCTTCAAATCAAATCACTTTATTTTCACACTACTGTGTACACGAGTGCAACAGTAGGTGAAAGTCTTGTGTGCAGTTCCGAGCAACATAGCAGTCATGACAGTGATGAGACATATACCAATTACAATAAACAACATATTTACACAACAATTTACATATCAAATGTACACATAATTACACAACATAGTACTAATATACAATGTACAGTAAACAATACACACAATATAGAATACACATACACTAGATAAGGGTATACAAAAATATATATACACTAGCTGAATTGGGGAGAATATATTTGACAGTCCAGTTTGAGATAATAGATCAATAAAGTGCAGTGCTGATTGTTGATCGTGAGAGATCAAGTGTTCAAAAGTCTTATTGCCTGGGGGAAGACTTTCTGTAGTCGGCTGGTGTGGGTCCTGATGCTGCGATACCGCCTGCCTGATGGTAGCAGTGAGAGCAGTCCATGACTCGGGTGGCTGGAGTCTCTGATGATCCTCCGAGCTTTTTTCACACACCGCCTGTTATATATGTCCTGGATGGAGGGAAGCTCACCTCCGATGATGTTTCTGGCAGATCGCACCACCCTTTGCAGTTCTTTGCGGTTGTGGGCGGTGCTATTGCCGTACCAGGTGGTGATGCAGCCAGTCAGGAGATGCTCTCTACAGTACTAGTGTAGAACTGTGTGAGGATGTGGTGGTTCATTCCGAACTTCCTCAGCCGTCTCAGGAAGAAGAGGAGTTGGTGAGCCTTCTTCACAACGGCCTCAGTGTGGACGGACCATGTGAGTTCCTCAGTAATGTGGACACCGAGGAACTTGAAGCTGCTGACTCTCTCCACTGGTGCTCCATTGATGGTGATGGGGCTGTGTTCTCTGTCTTTCTTCCTGAAGTCCATTACAAGCTCCTTGGTTTTACTGACGTTGAGGGAGAGTTTGTGCTCCTGAAACCAGCGTGTCAGAGTGTGCACCTCCTCGCTGTAGGCTGTTTCATTATTGTCAGTGATCAGACCTACCACCGTCGTATCGTCAGCAAACTTAATGATGGCATTGGAGCTATGTGTCGCCACACAGTCATGTGTGTACAGGGAATACAGGAGTGGGCTGAGAACACAGCCCTGCGGGCCTCCAGTGTTGAGGGTCAGTGATGAGGAGATGTTGCTGCCCATTCTAACCACCTGTCGTCTGCCTGACAGGAAGTCCATGATCCAGCTGCACAGTGAGCTGTTTAAGCCCAGAGCCTGGAGTTTCTCATCAAGCTTGGAGGGCACTATGGTGTTGAATGCTGAGCTGTAGTCTACAAACAGCATTCTCACATATGTGTTCCTTTTTTCCAGATGGGAGAGAGCAGTGTGTATTGTAGATGCAATGGCATCGTCAGTGGAGCGGTTCTTGCGGTAGGCAAACTGTAATGGGTCCAAAGAGGTGGGCAGAACAGAGCAGATGTGATCTCTGATTAGCCTCTCAAATCATTTGCTGATGATGGGGGTCAGAGCAACAGGACGCCAGTCATTTAAGCAAGTGATTTTGGCTTGCTTCGGTACAGGCACAATGGTTGATGTTTTGAAGCATGTGGGGACTACAGACAGGGAGAGGGACAGGTTGAAAATGTCCATAAAAACACCAGCCAGTTGGTTCGCGCACACTCTGATGACGCGGCCCGGAATGCCGTCTGGACCCACGGCTTTACGGATGTTCACCCGTCGAAAGGATCGGGTTACTTCCACAACAGAGACGGAGAGTGAACCAACCTCTGTAGCGTCGGCCGCGAGTGTTCTCTCTGCGAGGGCAGTGTTGTTGTCCTCGAAACAAGAATAAAATGTATTAAGCTTGTCTGGGAGAGAGGCAGCGGTGTTCATGGTGGAGTTTTTATTCGTTTGTAGTCCGTGATGGTGTTAATTCCCTGCCACATACTTCTAGAGTCAGTAGTGTTGAACTGTCCTTCAATTTTGTGCCTGTACTGGCGTTTGGCTGCACTGATGGAGTTACGGAGGGCATATCTGGGTTGTTTACGCTCCTCCGCGTTCCCGGAATTAAAAACGGAGGTCCGGGCAGTAAGTGCTGCGCGAACATCGCCGTTAACCCAGGGTTTCTGGTTGGGGTAGATCCGTATTGTTTTTGTCGGAACAACGTCCTCTACGCACTTCCTGATGAAACACGTTACGCTATCAGCGTAAACCTCGATGTCGTCATTGGAAGCGGACCGGAACATCTCCCAGTCCGCGTGATCAATACAGTCCTGTAGCATAGAGTCTGATTGGTCCGACCAGCACTGGATCATTCTGAGGGTGGGTGGTTCCCATTTCAGTTTCTGCCTGTAAGCGGGCAGAAGCAGAACGGAAGAGTGGTCGGATTTGCCAAATGGTGGGCGAGGGAGGGATTTGTAGCCATCCCGGAAAGGAGAATAGCAATGATCCAAAACCCGGTCCCCACGTGTGTTGAAGCTGATATGTTGGTGGTATTTTGGTGCGATTGTTTTAAAATTGGCTTTGTTGAAGTCCCCGGCAACAATGAATGCGGCCTCAGGGTGCGCGGTTTCCTGCTCACTTATGCTCCCATACAGTTCCCTGAGTGCCCGGTCTGTGTCGGCTTGTGGGGGGATGTACACAGCAGTGATAATGACCACTGTGAATTCCCTCGGTAGCCAGAATGGTCGACACAGAAGCATGAGATATTCCAGATCAGGAGAGCAGAAAGATCTGATAAAATGTACGTTCCTCTGATCACACCATGATTTGTTGATCATAAAACATACACCACCACCTCTGCTTTTACCTGAGAGGTCTTTCGCTCTGTCCGCTCGGTGCACGGAGAAACCCGCAGGTTCGATGGCCGAGTCTGGAATCTCCACAGACATCCAGGTTTCCATAAGACAGATAACGCAGCAATCTCTCGTCTCTCGTTGGAAAGAGATCCGCGCTCTCATCTCGCAGAGCTTGTTGTCCAGAGACTGAACATTTGCAAGTAGTATACTGGGTAGCAGGGGTCGATTTGCGCGACGTCTTACTCTGATGAGAATGCCGGCTCTTTTTCCCCTTTTCCTTCTGAATTTCCTCGGCCGGGCAGCCCAGACAAAGGGCTCCACTGGCGTGTTTGTAAACCGCGGGTCGGCATTGAGGAATTTGAAGTCCGGTTTTCAGTGTGTGATTGCCGAACCAATGTCTAAAAGCGTTTGTCTGTCGTACACAATAAGGCAGACAACATCCAAGACAAAAAAACACAAAACTGTAAACAAAACAAAAAATAAACTGCAGTGTTTTGACGGAGCCCGCGACGCAGCAGCCATACTCGGCGCCATCTTGAGCCAAATGTTAAAAGATCTTTTAACAACTTTTAATTTTTATATATAACTTATTACAAATGTCACACATCTGTACAAGCCCAGATGAGCAAAAGAAGTAGTTTCTCTCCAACACAACTATTTGTTGTGTTTTTTTTAAACTTTAAAGCTCATGATATGCATTGATTTACATACTAAAAGAATAATTACATGTGTTGTTTACACATGCATCACTGAAGATACATATAATGATGAAAAGGTGCAGTTTTGTTCCTTTCATGTGTGGTAGCTCTGGTGAGTTTCATCATTGCATGAATGCCAAAGGATGCTGACAGCATAAAGGCTTGTCTCATTAGTAAACTGAAAAATCAGAATAGATATTGAAATTGTGCAATGGCATGTGCTTCCATCTAAAATGCAGCCAGAAAATGCCAATTTAATTGGTCTTATTTCCTATAACTAACCAATCATTATCAGAGGTAAAGGGGGACTTACTGATGCACATGCAATGCACAACACTCTTGCTTGTGCAATATGGCTTAACAATAAGATTATTGAAAGAACTCATATGTCAAAGACCGAAGGGCAATATACAAATTTCCCACAGGATGAGTGGAGGATGGAGTTCCTCTAGGTGAGTAGTTGTTAAATGGAATGGGGCCCTTCATACATTTATTAAAGTTTCAATAAGTATTTTGTTTATTATTATTATATTTTAATGTATTTAAAAATATTTCTGTCTTGATAAACTTTAAATGGGATAAAATAATAATAATAGAATAGTATTGTGATAAATGTGTTTAAAACAATGTACACTCATATGAGAAGAAGACTCTGGTCACATCAGTCTTAGAGAAAAACATCTGGTAAAAAATAAGCTTTAAAAAAAGTTTTTTTTAGCTCATGAAGCCTTTTCACCAGTGACATGGACGGACCTTAGCACTGACAGGGGCGGAAGGATATAAAAGGGCACTGATTTTTATTTTATTTTTTGAATGACTAGTGATTATAAATGCTTAACTAATTTCTTTGCCTTTTGAGTATTTAACAATTTTCTTGTATATACAGTATATACTGCACATAATCCATCCATCCATCCATCCATCGACAACCGCTTATCCTGTACAGGGTCGCAGGGGGCTGGAGCCTATCCCAGCTAACTTTGGGCGAAAGGCGGGGTACACCCTGGACAGGTCGCCAGTCCATCGCAGGTCCACACATAGACAAACCACCATTCACACCTAGGGCAATTTTTGGAGACATCAATTAACCTAGCCTGCATGTCTTTGGATGGTGGGAGGAAGCCGGAGCACCCGGAGAGAACCCACGCAGACACGGGGAGAACATGCAAACTCCACACAGAAAGGCCGGGGCAACCGGGGTTTGAACCCTCGACCTACTTGCTGTGAGGCGACAGTGCTAACCGCTGCACCACCATGCCGCCCTACTGCACATAATTTCTTTCTAATTTTTTTCTGATATATTTCTCATAAAAAGCACCATGGTAATACAATGATTATTTATTTATTTTCAGACATGGTCTGTGATAACTCCATATTTATGACATGTGCAGTACATTGGAGTACCATGACAGTATCATGAAACATGAACATGATCAATCTTTCAGTACCATGGCATTACCCTGGTAATGTGGAGCATTGTGAAGAGATGTGATGAGAAAGTGTAAGGCGACCGACTGTGTTCCGCGAATGCTACAGGGTCTTTGAATAACGTATAACATGCGAGTAAGGGCAGCCGGTGGAGTTTCTGGTGCCACCCTAGGGAGTTAGTGCCCTATACAGACTGCGTAATACGCGTATAGGGAGCTGCGCTACTGTGGTACCTTACTGGTATTTTTTTAAAAGTGATTAGTCTAATGGGTTATTAGTTTCAACAAAACCAAACTGGCTTTGGCTGAACCTGACAGCTCCTTCAGTTTATGTCAATATTCTATAAAATAATAATGTCATTTATATCACTGAATGCGAAGCAACCGCTCCCTTTTTAATTAATAAATCTGTCTGCACTAGTGGTACACAACATTGGAAATGCGGTAGCAATCGAGTATTATTCTTTTGATAAACTTACAACACAATACATGGATTGGAGTTTTTATCAGGACTGTTACTTGTCGGCGATAATGGCACTTCGATGTTCTGTGCGATTTCAAAACTTTTTTCTAACCCTTTTTTCTTTCTTGAAGGGCACTGATGTGGGAGGGGATGCCGCGTGAAAGCTTGTTCAAAATGAAAGTGAGAAAATGAAATTTTCATGGCGTGCCCTTCCACTGTTAACAAAGGGTACATTCATACAGTAATGACATGTTTTCTTCATGTCATTACTGTACCCACTTCAAGGGCTCTACAATTTGGAGTATAGGGCATTGGGAAGATCACTTGCAATTAGAATCCACCCCTGATCTGCTGTTGTGTGCGCTGTATATATATGCAGCACGCACAACAGCAGATCATTATATATATATATATATATATATATATATATGTGTATATATATATGTTCTCTTTTAAAATTAAGTGTAAATGTATTACAATACACTGTTTCATTTTCACATGAAGCCTCCTTGATTACAGCCACCAGAAGAAGGCCATGCAACAACGGGTCAGTCGGACCCCGGAGCAGAGTCAGCAGCTTTTCCAGTCTCTGAGCTTTGGGAAGCAGCTCCGTGACGCCTGCCGGAAATGGTTGCTGGTGGGGGGAACCCGCGGTGTTGTGGAAGTTGTCGATCTGGTAGTACTGGAACAGTTCGGCTCCCATCTTCCCAGAGGCATGGCCGAATGAGTCAAGTGTCACAGCCCTGCATCGCTGGATGAGGCTGTCCAGCTGGCAGAAGACTACATGGTGGCATTTCCAGGAGGTGGCAAAGCAGTGATTTCCTCTCTCTTCTCTCTCTCCACCCCCTGTGTGTCATGTTTCAGGAAGAGCCCCGCCCAAACCCCACCCCCGGTCCAAAGGACCCTTCCCCTTCTCTGTCCCTCATACTCCCACTGTTTCCCTCCACTATCCCCCTAGGTTGGCTTGAGTTCCGGAGAGGGCGGAGCTTGGTCTGGAGGTATCTCACAAATCAAGTTAATTCGCCCTGGTCCCTTGTGGAGACCACCTCTCAATGTTGCATCTTACAGACATTGCCAGGTTACAAGGGGAAATCGCTGACATGTTTTCACACCTTCCCGGTTGCACAAACCTCATAGAATACCATATCAAGACCACCCCGGGGGTGGTGGTTCGTAGGTGCTCCTATCATCTTCCTGAACACAAGAAAATTATTGTTCAGGAAGAATTAGAGGCAATGCTTGAAGAAAGCGTAATACAGTAGTCGCACAGCGATTGGGCCAGCCCGGTTGTTCTGGTACCAAAGAGCGACAGCTTGGTCCAGTTCTGTGTTGACTACCGGAAACTAAACGAGGTGTCCAAATTTGACGCTTATCCAATGCCGCAAATTGACAAGTTACTCAAAGTTACTCAAGTTGGGCGTGGCTCAATTGAACTCAACACTGGACTTAACTATGAGTTATTTTCAGATCCATTTAACCCTCTGGGGTCTGAGGGTGTTTTGGGCCCTGGAGAAGTTCTGACATTCCTTGACATTTGTGCTTTTTTCAGTTACTTAAAAACACATTAAAGGCTAAAGTCTGATTACACTGCATTCAACATAAACTGGGCTAAAATAATATGTGAGCAACATGTGTGTACATGCTTGTATTTTTGGGAAAATATCGCTTATGCATGGTTTTTGAAAAAACTATTATTTTAAGTAATTGAAATAAGGCCATATAACACATACTAAACATTTGTCCACAAGCTTTTGAGAGCTGGATATTGTAGCCTAGAGTTTTTGCTACAAAATGATGTGAAAACCATCCTGATCACCCATTCATACAAAACAATATAATAATTTAACTTTTGTAAGACACTTTTAGTGTTAGAAAGGTCATGTGCGTGGAGGTGTGAACTATAATGAATATTGATTGTAATTCACACCTGAGGAGACAAAAGACCCCTCCCCTGGGACTATCAATTAGGAATGTGAAAGAAAGAGAATTAATGTGAGGAGACTTCATGATCAAAATCACGTTTTAAGTTAAAAGAACTAATCTGACTATATATTTTCTTTACATAAAGACTTAATTTTAGACCTATACTACCATTTAAAAGAAGTCTCTTCTGCTCACTAAGGCTGAATTTATTTGATCCAAAATACAGAAAAATACAGAAGAACAGTTTTCTATTTGAATATATTGTAAAATACATTTGTGATCAAAGCTGAATTTTCAGCATCATTACTGCAGTCTTCAGTGTCACATGATCCTTCAGAAATTATTATAAGATGGTGATTTTCTAATACAGGCATATTTAAAGTGCAATTTACTCATTTAACCTGAACACAAATTTGCAAGTACAAGCTTTGTTGATGATCAGCAGCATAAACACTTGTTAAAATATAATCTAAACATTCATATTATTTTTATATCATATTACATATCATATTTATATCATACAACATACAATTGAAATACCCGCTTTAACTAAAACTTGCCTATTAGGACATATTTCAAATTTCAATACTCTGTATCCTGGCTGGCAAGTCTGGAAACAGTCCCACTAGTAAAATATGTACATGTTTATATAAAATAGCATATCAACTAATGAACACTAAACGACTTACTCGTTTGAAATTGTATCCACGGCTGGATCAAGTCTCTCTTGAAAATACAAACGTTCAAAAACTGTACATCACTTTGTTTCATACAGATTATATTGCAGGAGAATATTTGTTAAAATTTTCAATTGAAATTTGCTTTCTTTAGACATATGTTTCACGTTTGTGTGATAAGTATTCATGGAGATTCAGTTCATTTTTGAGACGTGTTTCAGATATATGCTTGTGAACCCAGAGACTGCTTAAAGCTCACCCTTTTTATTTTCGTTATTTTACAAAAGCACAAGGTTTTGTTGTTATTGTGAGTGTAGACAAATAACAGTAGACCCTTTATAGTCACTAATGATGTCTTACACTTTATGCCCCAAAATGACTGTATTGACGAAAAAAATCCAGCAGGACACGCCAGTGCGTCCGTTGACCCCAGTGGGTTAACTCCAATATCCTGAAAAAAGAAGACTTTTTCCTCACCATTCGGATTACACCAATTTGTGATGCTTCCGTTTGGTTTGTTCTGGGCCCCGGCCACATTTCCATGCCTTATGGACAAGATCCACAGACCACACACAGCATATTTTACTAAAACATTGATCCGGTCAAGTAGACAGAGTCATGCCAACAGGCTTTCTTTAAGGAAAAGTCTGCACTGTGTGGGGGTCCATTTTACATACACCTGACTTCTCTCTCCCCTTTATTTTGCAGACTGATGCATATGACAGGGTCTTGGTGTGGTGCTCTCACAGGAGGTGGGAGGGGAGGAACGGCCAGTACTATTTATTAGTTGCAAGACAAGGTATAGTACCATCAAGAAGGAGTGCCTTGCGATTAAGTGGGCTGTTCTTACCCTCCGCTACTACCTGCTGGGGTGGGCCTTCACCCTCTGTTCCGATCACGCTCCTCTGCAGTGGCTCCACCGCATGGAGGATACTAACGCATGGATCACATGTTGGTATCTGGCTCTTCAGCCCTTTAATTTCAAGGTGATCCATAGATCGAGGGCGCAGATGGTTGTAGCTGACTTTTTCTCCAGAAATGGTGGGGGAGTAGGCAGGCTGGATATTGCCCTGGCCTGAGTCAACGTTGGGGGTATGTGGCATGGGGGGGCATGGTCATGTGTCGGTCTGCTGGAGAGGGAGAGCGGTAAGGCTTGTCACCTGGGTCATAATTATCTCTAACACCTGTCTTTCATTATAGTGATGGAGGGAGACCTGAAAAGGCTCGTCAGAACATCAGAGAGAGGGTAGAGGGGAGAGTTACCTGCAAGCACAACAGCCACGAACTTAGAGAGTGCTTTCATTCATTTATAAACTAGCTACTTGTTTCAGTGGTTACTGCGGATCGTGTGTGTGTGAAGCTGAAGATTAAAAGACTGACCTTGAACCTGCTTCTTTGTCTCCATTCACATTCTTTAACAAAGTTCAGAAGGAGAAAGTTCATTTAATCTGACCAATCACACAGCCAGAGTAAGCATCTATAAACAGCTGCTTACCTCTAAGTAGCATCGAGACTTTCGGATCCCTCCACCTCCCCATCTTCACCTATCTATTTCATCATTAACTAAGTCCGGGTGGGGGTGGATTCAAGCTCAAATCAAGTCTTGAGCCTCCCACCCAGGACAGTGAGCCTAAGATGTTTACACTATCCTCAATGGACTTTCATTATTCTGGCTGTGATAATCTACCGCTCTCAATTTTTTACCCTTTTTTGGTGGAAATTTAAAAAAGGAGTTTATCATTTGCAGTTGCAGCAAATGGGTAAACAAAAACAATATTGTACCAGAAATAATTACCTTGCTGTTGTTTACATCCATGTTTCAAACGTGGATATGTGAAAGGGTTCATTGTGCTGGTTAGAAACAGCTTGCTATCCAAACTTTGTACCTGCTGTTAAACATCTTCTTAGAGCCTTTTACCCCACACCTGGGGTAAACAAAATGGATGTATTTTTTCTCTCTTTGAAGCCATTAACTCAGCAGGGAGTCCTGACAGTCAAGTAATTAACAGTATCCCTCTGCATGCCCGGTGATTTGTTAATGAAGATAACACCTGAAAATCATTGGAAATCCTGCTAGTGAGACCTCCTAGCCCTGTGACAACGGTGATTGTAGCACTTCCCCTCACACTCGCCTCTCCTCACGCCCTGATACCCTGGGTGGAGAGAGCGCATGCAGCTGTCATACCCCGCCCACATCCTGGACCACTCCTTTGGACACTCCCCATTCTTCACACTCCAGATCCCCCTTTATTTTTTACACTTTCCCCCATGGACACTTCAGTAATCAGTATTAACACAGCCACAGAAAATTCTCTAACAGAGCGCCACTGACCTAATATACTAATGGATCTCACCCTGTGAGAGCAGTATTTAATGGCACAAGAAAGAATAGTGGACATACATGTGTAATAAGAAATAAACAAGTATTGTGTACAGGAGTATGAGTCTATGAACAGATGTAGCATTTCCCCTCAGCCATTGATCTCATACCACTTTTATATGAGTCTGTGCAGGAGTGCCTGTAGTGACAGACAGTGGTCCTGGTCCACTATAATGAGCCACACTGGGAAGCCAGTTATGCAAGTTTCCTTTCTGAAGGATCCGCCAAGGGTTTGTGTGTCTATGGAAGCCAATGATGTAGACCAGCTACTGGCAGAATCACACTTCTTTAGCTGCTTAGTCTCCCACATTATCCACCAATAATCCTCAATTCCCTTCTCATCGCTGGTGGGAGATCCGACCCCCTCAACTCTCTCTCTACCTCACTTTCGGCAAAAAAACCTCTCAGAATTTCTCAATTTTAAATTCAAACTGTATTTATAAGTGTTGTGTTGACAGATTGAGAGGTTGTTTTTTAAAGTTGTCATTTTTAATAAGGCAGAGATTTTTTCATGTCTTGAAAGTGTGTAATTTCTGCACCACAAATGGATCTGCAAAAATAATCCACAATGATGCATTGAGACTGTGTACTTCTGCAATTTTAATCATCAGTATTCTTTTTATTAGTATTTTACTGAAACTATCCAATTAGAAAATAACTCTTAAAAAAGAGTCCATAGTGTTTTTATTCTATGGTAAGCATCCTTCAAATACCTTATACATTATTTAAAGTATATAAAGATGCACTCAGTATTTTTTCTTATTAAAGACGTTTTACTACTAAAGAAATTAATTGTAATTTTTAAACATATACACTCACCTAAAGGATTATTAGGAACACCATACTAATACTGTGTTTGACCCCCTTTCGCCTTCAGAACTGCTTTAATTCTACGTGGCATTGATTCAACAAGGTGCTGAAAGCATTCTTTAGAAATGTTGGCCCATATTGATAGGATAGCATCTTGCAGTTGATGGAGATTTGTGGGATGCACATCCAGGGCACGAAGCTCCCGTTCCACCACATCCCAAAGATGCTCTATTGGGTTGAGATCTGGTGACTGTGGGGGCCATTTTAGTACAGTGAACTCATTGTCATGTTCAAGAAACCAATTTGAAATGATTCGAGCTTTGTGACATGGTGCATTATCCTGCTGAAAGTAGCCATCAGAGGATGGGTACATGGTGGCCATAAAGGGATGGACATGGTCAGAAACAATGCTCAGGTAGGCCGTGGCATTTAAACGATGCCCAATTGGCACTAAGGGGCCTAAAGTGTGCCAAGAAAACATCCCCCACACCATTACACCACCACCACCAGCCTGCACAGTGGTAACAAGGCATGATGGATCCATGTTCTCATTCTGTTTATGCCAAATTCTGACTCTACCATCTGAATGTCTCAACAGAAATCGAGACTCATCAGACCAGGCAACATTTTTCCAGTCTTCAACTGTCCAATTTTGGTGAGCTCTTGCAAATTGTAGCCTCTTTTTCCTATTTGTAGTGGAGATGAGTGGTACCCGGTGGGGTCTTCTGCTGTTGTAGCCCATCTGCCTCAAGGTTGTGCGTGTTGTGGCTTCACAAATGCTTTGCTGCATACCTCGGTTGTAACGAGTGGTTATTTCAGTCAAAGTTGCTCTTCTATCAGCTTGAATCAGTCGGCCCATTCTCCTCTGACCTCTAGCATCAACAAGGCATTTTCGCCCACAGGACTGCCGCATACTGGATGTTTTTCCCTTTTCACACCATTCTTTGTAAACCCTAGAAATGGTTTTGTGTGAAAATCTCAGTAACTGAGCAGATTGTGAAATACTCAGACCGGCCCGTCTGGCACCAACAACCATGCCACGCTCAAAATTGCTTAAATCACCTTTCTTTCCCATTCTGACATTCAGTTTGGAGTTCAGGAGATTGTCTTGACCAGGACCACACCCCTAAATGCATTGAAGCAACTGCCATGTGATTGGTTGATTAGATAATTGCATTAATGAGAAATTGAACAGGTGTTCCTAATAATCCTTTAGGTGAGTGTATATACAATCATGAGCACTCACATGAGATGAAGACTCCAGGCATGCCAGAAACATTTTTTAATTAATCTAAAATATTAATCTAAATTAAGCATGAATTAGCATATAGTGAATTTCTACAATGTCATTTGCAACTGAAAACTATTAATATTGAATGAAGCTACATCCATGCTGATTGGTGTTACTATACTGTAGGTCCAAGATGAGTACACCTTTAAAATAAATACCCGAATAACCTTTAAAGGATTGGCCTACAGTAAATAAATCAATTCTGCCCTGTATATCTGTTGAAAAGAACTTTTGACAAATCCAACATTTTGTCCAAATGTTCAGTTTGTAATTTGTGACCTAAATTTACACTGCAAGTTTCAATGCAGAAAATCCAATCTTTTTGACCAGATCATAATTTGTGTCCCTTTAGTTCACATTTACTTAAGACAGTCAAATGTGTTTACATTAATTTACCACCAAGACATACTAGGCTGTCAATCAGCACTATGTCATCACTATTTAGTGTTGTTTTAGTAGTAGTCCTTTTTAAGTGTTTATCATGATCGACAACAAACACACTATTATTTTAAATGCCGCTGATCTTAGAAATATCAATAAACAACATTAGAACTGCCTTCAAATAACTATTCAAAGAAGAAAACAACTTACATAGAAGCATTTCCATGCAAGGGTTCATTCACCTAATGAACATCAGTGCTACAAAGTGATAATTTCACAACAGAGTCTTCACTGATAAAGTTAATTATACTGGTAAAAACCTTTATTACAAAAAGAAGTTTACATGCTCCATAGTGTATATCTTTTCAGAATATTCCTGTACTTGTAGTTACGGATAAACTAAAACATGCTTGTTCTTTTACCACCATTCTCTTCTGAAAATACTGAAGAGACTCGCTATTGCCATTTATTCCACTGCATATAGCTTATTTCTATGTAATTTAGCTAAATAATTATCATTGATGTCCTTTACATTGTGGTAAAATGTGTGTATCTTAAAACTTGCTGACAGACTTAAGGTACTTTCACCCATTTGTATGTTACTTGACATTTCACAATTGCTTGACATCTCATACCTCTAGAATATTGTTGTTATACATGCATGGATAAATTCAAATTCTGTTTCATTTTGTTGCAAAAAATAAAATGCCAGAAATACAAGGAGAATTGAATACAAATGTTTAGATATATACAGTAGGTCAGATGTCCAGACATCTGATATGTGTCTGATTTAAAACCACATTTGGTTTTAAGTGGATCAGATTGGAGGTGGAAAAATCTTAGGTGGTCTGTTTACATGTGTACAATAATAAATTATCTGTGTCTGATGTGAGTTTTTTTAATATCATTTTTTTATATGAAGCAGAAATATTTGCACCATTATACAAGGAATTGTAGGCACTTTCTAGGACAATAACACATAATATATCAATAACAATACTGCAATTTATACAGATTAAACAGACAATGTGCCAAGACAGAACACCAGCTTAACTATCTGAACATTATTATGATCACTGTGCCTTTGTGTAAAAATAGAAAAATAAAATACAAATTATTCTCTTAATGATGACTAGGAAAAAAAAAAATGTTGATTGGAAATAATTAAGGAACAGTCCTAACCAATCCTTTAAATTTGAATATTAGCAGTGTTAGCAGCTATATATATATATATATATATATATATATATATATATATATATATATATATATATATAAAGCATCAAGTTATAATGGACAATATACAGTATACTGGATGCTATAGTTTTTGTTTATTTTAGGTCTATAGGATACAGAGTTCTATTTCCAGCATGCACCACAGAAGAAGAAAAAAAACATCAGTGGAGAAAAAATGTGTCTGTGAGAAAGCTTAAACACTAAAGAAGTTGCTTACCCTCCCATTTATATGAGATTCATAGAAAATTCCTCTTTTTTCAGGCTTAAGTCATTCCTCATATCATAAAGAAAAAATCTGCCTCAGGTGTGGGAATGTAATAATTTTCAATGCAGGTGCCCTCACTTATAGTATTAGATGTGGGCCTGGCTGCTGACTAAACACTTTTCAAAATTGGAGATGACTGAGAGCTCTGGATTATGACATAAAGAATGCATCAGTTGTGGTGAGGCAACAGATTGTTTCTCGTAACTAATATACAGTCACTTTACAGTCCCTGTGAGGTATTTTATGTCTTCTTTTTTTATGTCATCTTTTATGTACTACATATTTAATTTAATGCTGCTGTTGTGAAAGGTGCTATACAAATAAAATTGACTTGACTTGACTTGACAAATGTATGGTATATGTAGGAATATGTAAAAAAAATACATGATTTCTAGAAATATAGAACATTTTGTATATCAGTCCACAGACCCCACACAGAACCTTAATGGGCCCCCAGTTGAAAAACTGATTTATATAAAAAACATGACACATAATTCACATCTGTTTATAACATATTCAGCTTTGAGTTTGCGCACTCAAATAAACACATTTCAGTCTGCAAGTGAAACAGCATGCTTGATGTATTATGTTAATTTACATTGACGACTGTCAATTAAGGATATTTCTAAAATGTGTAATACTATTTGCTATGCACTAATTGTCAGGTTAACTAACTGAATGGTTTCACCAGGGGTGGGATGAAATATCATTTTGTGGGGATGTGAGTGTAGCAAAGACTCCGGGGCAGTTGTGTTAAGATCCATGTGCAGCTTTAATAACAATATAAATAGTAAAACAAAGTAGCAAATAAAGGGAAAACAAAAGGCAAGCAAAGGTTTGGAACACAGGCAGACAGTCCAGAAAGGCAAGCCAAGTAAATCCAAGAGGCAGAGGGGTAATCCTGTAAACAGGCAAACAATCTAAAAAGTCACAAGCAGGCTGGGAAATACGAGAAAACAGGCAGGAGTCAGAACACAGGGTAAATAGGAATTTAAAAAACACTCAGAAATGTTGTATTAACAGCGAACTTAAATAGAGAGAGTTGATGTGGAACAGGTGGGTGAGTCTATCAGTCTGACTGGAGGATTATGGTAGATGTAGTTCATGAAAGTTAGTACTCAGGGGATGGCAACCTTTTGTGGTGTACAGGAGAGATAGTAGGAGCTGCAGGTGTAACAGAGCCCCTCACCCCGCAAATGGCTCCTGACGTGAGGAGGCTATCTGTGCCGGGGTCTACCTCGACCCAGAGCAGGGTCGAATGTCCTCAGAGTTTGTCCAGGAACACTCCTCAGGGCTGCAACTGGAGGAATTTACCAAGGTCCTTATTTAGAAGTTCAGTTTGACCATTGGATTGAGGGTGATGACAAGAGGACAGACTCACATTGACATTGAGTAATTTTGAAGTGAGGTGAATTGGGGCCCACGGTCAGAGACAATGTCTTCAGGTTGGCCATGGAAATGGAAGATATACTGGAACAGGTTCTCAGCACATTCCATAAATGAGGGAAGCTTGGGCAGAGGGATGAATCTACAGGCCTTAGATGAGCGGTTAAGATGGTAGTGAAAGCCTGAGAGTTGGGAAGATCCATGACAAAATCCACTGCGATATGGGACCAAGGATGACGAGGGGCAGGTAGAGGATGAAGGACACCAGACAGGAGCTGTCGAAAGGATTTAGAGGTGGCACACACATTGCAGTTTTTTTAACATAGTCTGCAACCTCAGATGCTAGGTTCTCCCACCAAAACCGGTTTTGCACAAACCTGCTAGTAGCTTGAGTGAATGGGTGTCCCGAGCAGGCAGAGTCATGAACCACTGAAGAAATCTCTTGTTTTAGTAGATGGGAACCAAGACCTTATCTGGAGGGCAGTCAGTGTGAGTGGGTTCTTCTTTCTGAGCTGAGACCCCACACAGAACCTTAATGGGCCCCCAGTTGAAAAACCTTATAATAAATAATAACGGACCCCATGCAGAAGGGCAGTCGAAGAGCTTCACCCTGAGTGTTCTCACCCAGAGGAAACTGAATTGTCTTGCCTCGATGAATAGTTCCAGTCTGGACGCCGTCAAATGGCAGACGTTCATAACGAACTATCCAAGTCCTGGTGCATGACCTTATATGGCGTGCTCACTTAGTGACGCCATCCTCTTTAATGTGGATCACGGGGAAGAAAACGGTTATGCCCAATTACCCTCTGTGGAGGAGGCGGTAGTGGCACACCTCTGCCCAGTGAGTAACAGGTACATCCTTCCAAACCCTGTCGACAAAAGTCCACACTGGTGAGAAGAGCTTAATCAGTAGCAGAATTTGCTGGATCAGCATTCCACACAATGGCAGTGCTCCAGGAATTTCAAGCAAAGCTCCTGAAGCAAATGGACGAGCATGGCTTCAATCCAGAGATATTAAAAGAGCTCCGCACCACTACAGATTTAGTGCTGCATACCACAGATGTCACTGCACAGACCATCGGCAAGTCCATGGTCAACCTGGCAGTTCTGGATCGACATATATGGCTGACCCTCACAGAAATGATTGATAAGGAAAAAACCCCTTTAGGATACTACTAAGATATAAGACTCATGCAAAAACCAAGCAGCATGATGAACTGCGGGAGGCGCTACGCGTACTCGGCTTGCTGCAGAGACCAGGCCTCAAGGCCTCGGTGTCGTCTGATGCCGGTGGCTGGGAGAGAGGACGTCGTAAGCGGTGTTCGAGGAAGCGGAAGCGCGGCAAGAGGGCGGGGGTCCATGCTAGGCTAAAAACAAACCCTAGCCGGCCGGCTCTCCCGTCTATCCTGCTCTCAAAATTTTGCTCCCTGGACAATAAACTGGACTATATCCAACTCCAGCAGGCTACGCAGAGTGAGTTTAGAGTCTGCTGCGTCTTTGTTTTCACGGAGACGTGGCTCAGCGACAGAGTTCCGGACACCGCCATTCAGCTAGACGGGCTCGCCTTGTTTCGTGCCGACAGAAATACAGCTCTCTATGGTAAGACTCGCGGTGGTGGCTTGTGTGTTTACATCAACACGGAATGGTGCAAGAACTCTGTGCTAGTCTCTAGCTACTGTTCATCGCTGTTGGAGCTTGTGACTGTTAGATGCAGACCTTTTTATTTACCATGGGAATTCACCACTATTTGCATAACCGGAGTTTACATTCCCCCCAGCGCTAACGTTAAGGAAGCGCTCTGTGAACTGTATGGGGCTATGAGCGAACTGCAGAACGCTCACCCCAACGGACTGTTTATTGTCGCCGGAGATTTCAACCATGCAAATCTCAAGACAGTGCTCCCCAAATTCCATCAGTATGTGGACTTTGCAACGAGAGGGGCGAACGCGCTTGATCTTGTTTACACGAACATCCCAGGCGCGTACCGGGCGGAGCCCCACCCCCACCTCGGCTTCTCAGACCACATCTCTGTTATGCTCATTACAGCATACAGACCGCTCGTCAGACGCACAAAACCGCTTCAGAAGGAGGTGAAAACCTGGCCAGCAGGAGTCATCCCTGCTCTTCAGGACTGTTTTGAGTGTACTGACTGGCACATGTTTAGGGAGGCTGCAACATATGGCGATTCTACCAACTTGGAGGACTACACAGCATCAGTGACCAGCTACATCAGCAAGTGCATTGATGATGTCACTTTCTCCAAGACCATCACAACACGCTCCAACCAGAAGCCGTGGATAACTGCGGAGGTGCGCACACTGCTGAAGACCCGAGACTCCGCCTTCAGAGCAGGCAATAAGGCAGCCCTAAGAACAGCTAGGGCAAAACTTTCCCGGGCCATCAAAGAGGCAAAGCGCGCACACGCCCAGAGAATCCACAGTCACTTCCAGGACAGTGGTGACACACGGCACATGTGGCAGGGCATCCAGGCCATCACTAACTACAGGACAACATCCATTGCCTGTGACAAAGATGCCTCCCTTCCAGATGCGCTGAACGACTTCTACGCTTGGTTTGAAGTGCAGAACGACGTGGTTGCAAGGAAGACCACCCCTCCTCCCAACAACCAGGTGCTCTGTCTCACCACGGCGGAACTGAGGAAAACTCTACGTAGAGTCAACCCAAGGAAGGCCGCTGCACCAGACAACATTCCTGGCAGAGTGCTCAGAGGATGTGCAGACCAGCTGGCAGATGTTCTTACCGACATCTTCAACATCTCTCTGAGCAGCGCCGTCGTTCCAACGTACTTCAAGGCCACCACCATCATTCCCATGCCAAAGAAGTCTTCAGTGTCCTGCCTCAATGACTACCATCCCGTTGCACTCACACCACTCATCATGAAGTGCTTTGAGAGGCTCGTCATGAGGCACATTAAGACCCAGCTGCCCCCCTCACTAGACCCACTGCAGTTTGCGTATCATCCAAACCGTTCAACGGATGACGCCATCGCCACAACCCTCCATCTGGCTCTCACCCACCTAGACAAAAAGGACTCGTATGTTCGAATGCTGTTCATAGACTTCAGCTCAGCATTTAACACAATAATTCCTCAGCACCTGATTGGAAAGCTGAACATGCTGGGCCTGGACACCTCCCTCTGCAACTGGATCCTGGACTTCCTGACTGGGAGACCACAGTCAGTCTGGATCGGTAACAACATCTCCACCACCACCACACTGAGCACTGGGGCCCCCCAGGGCTGTGTGCTCAGTCCACTGCTGTTCACTCTGCTGACTCACGACTGTGCAGCAATGCACAGCTCGAATCACATCATCAAGTTCGACGATGACATGACTGTGGTGGGTCTCATCGGCAAGAACGATGAGGCAGCATACAGAGAGGAGGTGCAGCGGCTAACGGACTGGTGTAGAGCCAACAACCTGTCCCTGAATGTTGACAAAACAAAAGAGATGGTTGTTGACTTTAGGAGAGCACAAGGTGAACACTCCCCGCTGAACATCGATGGCACCTCTTTGGAGATCGTCAAGAGCACCAAATTCCTTAGTGTTCACCTGGCGGAGAACCTCACCTGGTCCCTCAACACCAGCTCTATCACCAAGAAAGCCCAACAGCGTCTCTACTTTCTTCGAAGGCTGAGGAAAGCACATCTCCCACCCCCATCCTCACTACTTTCTATAGAGGGACTATTGATAGCATCCTGAGCAGCTGCATCACTGCCTCATTTGGGACTTGCACCGTTTCGGACTGCAAAGCCCTGCAGAGGATAGTGAGAACAGCTGAGAAGATCATCGGGGTCTCTCTTTCCTCCATCAAAGACATTTACAAAAAACACTGCATCCACAAAGCAACCAGCATTGTGGAGGACCCCGCACACCCCTCACACAAACTCTTTAACCTCCTGCTGTCTGGCAAGAGGTACCGAAGCATACGGGCCCTCACGACCAGACTGTGTAACTGCTTCTTCCCACAAGCCATCAGACTCCTCAATACTCAGAGACTGGTTTGACACACACACACACAGGTGTCCTGAGTTGCACTTTAATAACTGCCACTATATATCTGTCTGCTACCTCAATAACTGCTATGTGCATAGAACACTTTATCATAGTATGTTATGTTTACATTTGGCATTTTTAGTAACTGTCATCTTTTTGCACTACTGTATACTGGTCGGCGCTGCACAGTCTATCACTGTGTCTATTGTAATGTTCATTGTTAGAAATGTATTGTACTGTCCCATACTTTTGCACACGTTTTTGCACGTGCACTTTATATAGGTAAAATATAGGTATTATATATAGGTATTTTTATTTAGTCTGTGTAGTCTCATGTGGTTCTGTGTTTGTCCTATGTTGTTTTATGTAGCACCATGGTCCTGGAGGAACGTCTCGTTTCACTGTGTACTGTACTAACTGTATAGGCCTATGGTTGAAACGACAATAAAAAAAACACTTGACTTGACTTGACTTGAATCCAGTGTCTCCAGCTGGCCTTTTTGGTGGCTCTGTGAATGATTTTGCTTAGCATTATGTCATGATTCAGCCGCAGTCACAGGCTATGAGACACTTTATGCCCAAACAGAGTATATCACTGCCGGTTCGCAATCGCTCTGTTTCGAGCCAGCGCCCAACTAAAAGCCCTATACCTGCTGCCTCACCGGGACCTGCTTATCAGCATGTGCAGCAAAAGTGCTGCTGAAGGGCACAACCCTTTGAAGCAGAAAGCAGAGCCCACGGTTCCCTTCGGGTCTGGTCCAAAAAAGGCTCGACTGGAGACACAACACACAGTTCCCCATCTTCCCAAAATTGTTTGTCGTGAAAATAATATTGTCCTTCACAATAAGTCTTTCACTTATATAAATGCAATAAAAAAATGCAATAAGTGCAAAACATAATACAGCATTAATTGCAAATGCACAAAAGCCCATTTTTCCTCTTCAAAGCACACACACAGGGCTGGACTGGTAATCTGACATACCGGGCATTTTCCCGGTGGGCCAACACACTTTGGGTCCAATCAGAGGCAGACTGGCCATCGGAAGAACTGAGCAGGCTGGTGGGTCAGCCGCGAAACGTGCCTAATGGGATGTGATAAACTAAAATCAGCTGCTGCGTCATGCAGAACGGACCACAGTACAGCGCCACTATATGCAGCAAAGGATGCGTGAAGAGACCTAATGGGTATTTCAGAATGGGTGCAAAAACGATCGAACATGGTTATACGATCCAATTTTGCATATCTGCCTCCCTGTTCCATTGGTGTTTTGTCTTCCACAGTTTTGTCTGAATTCGCGCCAGCGTTACGAGGCGAAATACACAGTCTCATCATGAAAACGCGATAGAGAATGTGCCAAATTGTCAAGCAAAAAAGGGTTTTACAGACGTTATTTCTTGTTCCAAATAAAGACGTCAGGCTTTGGACAATCCTGGATCTGAGACATTTAAATCGTGCACTTATAAAGCACCCATTCAGAATGTTTACTCAGAAACTGATTTTATTGCATATACGCCCACACGATTAGTTTGCATTGATAGATCTGAAAGATGAGTACTTTCATATCCAAATTGTACGACACCCGGATGTTTTTGATATTTGCGTTCGAGAAAACAGTGTATCAATTCAAAGTCCAGCCCTTCGGACTGTCTCTGGCTCCTCGCTCATTCACAAAGTGCATTGATGTGGTTCTCGCCCCTCTGAGACTGAGCGGCATATGCATCTTGAACTACCCTGACAATTGGCTGTTACTGCTGCAATCAATGGCTTTGTTAAGCCGGCACAGACTTACTGCTTCAGCCATTCTACGGTGTCTGTCTCAGTTCAAACTGGGGTGAACACTTCCTCTGAAGCTGTCTCAGAAAGCGTTGGGATTTGTGGTGGCGGCATCCGTCATTCCATTCCATTTCTTACATATGAGAACTATTCAGTGCTGGCTGAAGCGTCGTGCACCACAACGTACTTAACAAGCCAAGGGCGCATGCGTATCACTATACCCCACCGCTGTATAGCTGCTTTAGCACCACGGACAGCTCCTGCGGTTTACAAGCGAGGTGTCGCACAGGGGCAAGTTGTCATGCAGCGCCTAAAGCTATCGGATGTATTTCTAGACTTAAAGGATTTTCAATCAGAAATGTCCTGGTTCGCTCAGACAACATGACAGTTGTGGCATACAGTATATAAACCGCCAAGATGAAATTCAGGAGACTTCACCCTAAAACTGTATTGAGATTTTGGGAAATATCTGGCAAAGCAGAAATAAATCTATTTACCTCAATGGAGAATACACACTGTCCCCTCTGTTATTCAAAGTCCCAAGCCCTGCTGGGATCGGATGCAATGGCACACAAATTGCCGGCGAAACTCAAATATACATTTCCCTCGGTATGCCTTATTCACTCTGTCATATAAAAGTCCGAGATGACAAGGAAATGGTTCTATTAGTTGCGCCGAATTGGCGCAACCAGCCATGGTTTCCGGAAATGATGGAGATGCTGTACAGCTCACCATGGGAAATACCACTAAGGAGGGATATCCTCTCAGGCGTGAGGCACGATCTGGCATACCCAGCCCCAGCTGTGGAACTTGCATGTGTGGCCCCTGAATGGGGCGCACTATACACACCAGAACTGATGAGTTCAGTCATGAACACCATTTTATAAGCCAGAGCACCGTCCATGAGATGCCTCTACACACTAAAATGGAGGTGTTCACTGATTGGTGTCTCTTACATGGCAAGGACGCATTAAACTGCACCTACATGAAATTCTAATATTTCTTCGAGTAATTAGATGCAGGACTCAACCCATCAATGTTCAAAGTGTATGTGGCAACTATATCTGTGTATCATGCACATGAAGCCGGCATTGCTTTGACATGGCATGGAGCAGGCTGAGGTGTTGCTGTGACATGGCATGGAGCAGGCTGAGGATCCAGGGCAAAAGATGGCACTAGCTCAGTGACCATATAGAGGAACTCTGGTTTGGCGACAATAACGAATATTTTGGGTGATGGGGCAGGTGTTAATGTAGGGAATAAATACATTAAAAACTAGGTCCTTACTAGTCTGATGATCGGCAGGAAATTGATCCTTGGGAGATGGAAGTCGTCTGGTGCACCCTCATTTCATGAGTGGTGCACTGAATTGGGAAGAGTTGCAGCCTTTGAAAAAATGATGCATAGACGGCTTGCATATTTTGATGAAAGTTGATTCCGCATTTTCATGTGCTGATTGTGTTGATTTGAGTTTGGAATCAATAAAAACTGTAATCATCAATCAATAAAAAAAATCAATAAAAAAGTAATCATCAGTTTATATATCAGCTCATGAAATATATACCATTTATATATTGCGGTACCCACATTTTAAAAAATACAGCAATTTCCTCTTTCCCTGGGTCACCTGGCACGCAAATGCTGCCCCCCGGCCGGCCGGTTCTGACGAGTCCAGAGGACGCCTACACGGGACCTCCTCCTCAGTCACTAACCCGCCCCCTGCCGGGTGTGCGGAGCAAGGTTAATGCTTCGAGATGCCTCCCGACACCACACTACCTGCCCCGCCCCGCTGCGAATCCTCGCCAGTTATGTCAAAAACGATCGTCCCCTTAGTGCCCCTCACATGGAGCTTGGATGCGTGGTTCTCATTTCCCAACCTGTCATGCTGGTTGGCCAGGACCATCCGACTCATCTACGCGATTCAGTTTGCCAGGCTCCCGCCCCCTTTCGGCGGCATCCGCTTTACCTCGGTACACGTCGAATATGCCAACACCCTGCGTGCGGAGATCGGGACCCATTTACTCAAGGACGTGATAGAGCCTGTTCCTCCAGCTGAGATGAAGAAGGGTTTCTACAGCCCTTACTTCATTGTTCCCAAGAAAGGTGGCGGCTTATGACCGATCTTGGACTTGCGAGTTTTCAACCGGGCCTTGCACAAACTCCCATTCAAAATGCTCACACAAAAGACACATTATAACTTTCGTCCAGCATCAAGATTGGTTTGCAGCAGTATACCCAACCCTTCCTTCAGTTCGCTTTCGACGGCCAGGTGTATCAGTACAAGGTTCTCCCCTTCGGCATGTCCCTGTCCCCTCGCGTCTTCATGAAGGTCGCAGAGGCAGCCCTTGCCCTGCTAAGCGTCATATGTCACAACTCGCCCACCATCTCCTCCTTTTGAGCGTGCTGCTCACATCACGGGCAACCTCAATATGGCAGCGGACGCGCTGTCACAACAAGTTTCGCTCAGTGGAGAGTGGAGGCTCCAACCCCAGGTGGTACAGGTGATTTGGGAGCGGTTAGGCAAAGCACAGATAGACCCCAAGAGACCTCCCATTGCCCGCTCTGGTACTCCATATCGGAGGCTCCCCTCGGGCCAGACGTGTTGGCACACAGCTGGCCCCGGGGGCTGTGCAAGTATGCATTTGACCCAGTGAGCCTACTTGCACGGGTGCTGTGCAAGGTCAGGGAGGATGAGGAATAAGTCACTCTGGTGGCCCCCTACTGGCCCACACAGACTTCTCGGATCTCACGCTCCTCGTGACAGCCTCTCTGAGGTGAATTCCCCTGAGGAAGGACCTCCTTTCTCAGGGATGGGGCACCCTCTGGCATCTGCGACCAGACCTCTGGAACCTCCACGTCTGGCCCCGGGATGCAGAAGACCTAAGTGACATACCACCTGCTGTCGTAGACATGATCAACCAAGGAAGAGCTCCCTCTACCAGGCATCTGTACGCCCAAAAATGGCGCTTGTTCTGAAGACCTGCAGAGGTGCGGAGTCAGGTCAGTGCTCTCATTTCTGCAGGAGAGGCTGAAGGGGAGACTGTCCCCCTCCACCTTGAAGCCGCCATATCGGCTCACCACAATGCAGTGGATGGTAAGTCCCTAGGGAAGCACAATCTGCTGGCTGGGAAAAACCCAATACCTTTATGAAATTTTACAATCTCAGGGTTGAGTTAGTCTCATCCCATGTTTTGTCAGGTACGAGCCTGTATAACTCGGTAATGCGGAACAACTGACTTGGTGTACTGCTTGCACCTAGCGCCTTTCCCCTCCACTGAGGTGAACACGTGCGCTCATATCCCAGGATATCCCATTAACTCAGCTCACTGGATAAATCCATAGCCCTCTGGTCTGCAAATTCGATGGAGGAATTCCCCGACCAGTCCCACTACAAGTACTACAATTACTCTGTACTGAAATAGGTGCTCCACAGGATGGCCCTTGTGTGGATTAATCCCCCTGTGTGTATTTTCTGCGGTATGGACCCCCTATGGGCGGACCTGCGTCTCCCTTGGGCAGTCCCCACTGCCCCCGGTCACCTTATTTGTAGCAACTCCTCCCTCACAGCAGGTAGGATCTACCACTGCACCATTTCCACATGCTGCCTGAAAACCCATGTGATGTATCCCACCATTCTTTACCTCCCCTGAGCCTGGGCAGGTGGTGGTCTCTGCAGGGTCTTTTCCCCCTGAAAGAATAGGAGTTGGAAAAGAACACCTTCCCCGATTTGTGTGATAGCATTAAGATGGCCCCAGCCACTTAAACTCTATGTGAGAATCATAGAGAGCTCCCATGCTTGGCACATTGCTTTGTTCCTCCCTTCGGGGTGCCGGGAACTTAAAAAGTTTATGATGATTTCTATAGGCCATTGGGGAAGGGTACGTGCAGCCTATCGCCTTGGCACACAACTGCCTGCCCACTCCTGCATCAGCAGTGCACGTACATGGTTCAGCGCATGGCATGATTGAATTGGGACTCCTAGTGTCGCTTCATTTGACACAACTTCGAAGTGAGCGACAGACGGGAACGTCTAGGTTACTGTTGTAAACTCCATTCCCTGATGTAGGGAATGAGAAGTTGTGTCCCTCCGGCCACGACGCTGAACCGAGCCACTGTTATGGCTGAAAACGTATTCTTGGCTCCACAGTGCAAAACCTGAATGGACAGACACACGATTCCCTCCTTTTATACCCATATGTCCGGGGTAGGGACATGCATATTCTGTCTGCCAATTTCTCATTGGCCTTTTCTTAAGTTCAGAGGTATGCGAGGCTCTCAAGAAAGACCCCTAGTGTCGCTTCATTCGACACACCTCGTTCCCTCCATCAGGAAACGGAGGTTACAACAGTAACCTAGACGTTCCTGTTTCATGTCATGTGATTACCTTGTCATGTGATTTCATGTTTCCCTCCATGTTCATGTGTCTTGTTTTCATTGGTTGATTGTCTTATCATCTTGTTTAAAGTTATTTGTGTTTATTGGTTATCTTTGTCAGATTTATTTGTATTTAGTTTGAGGAAAATCATGAACATCCATTGTTTAATGTCATTTATGCATGCAATGAGTGAAGCAGGAGGAGAGGTGAGGTAAATTTAAATGTTATCAGAGCAGCAGTAAAAGTTTAGGCCATGTTTACAGATGGTGTGACCAAGTGAGAGTGTATATATATATATATATATATATATATATATATATATATATATATATATATATATATATATATATATATATATAATAAACAGTAATGGTCCAAGGACTGAAACCTGTGGAACACCTTGTGTGGGAGGAACAGTGGTAGATTTATACTTCTGTATAGTAATTAAATATTTCAATAATCAGTGAGGTAAGAAGTAAGCCAAGGGAGAGCTGAATCAGTGATGCCAATTTCACAGAGACGAGATATAAGGATATAATGACAGACAGTGTCAAAGACTGAGCTTAGATCAAGAAGAATTAAAAAGTGGAATAATGTAATGCAAATGGTATATCATGTTACTAAATTATTACGGATACTGATGATCATCAATAATACAGATAAACATGAACATTTTAGTCTTCAGATTGAATTTACAGCACCTAATAAATGAAAATCATATGAGACAAACTCACAGTGACAAAACTTTGAAATTCATGAACTTTTTCTTGTCTTTTGAGCTTTAGCCTATTGTTTTTTTCCTGTTTATCTTGTAAGCCTGATGGGATTTTGTAAAAGTAAAGCCTCTGCCCACCCACTGCTGTCAGCTGTCTTTTAGCCCCAATGTCAAAGACTAACATTAGCTTCATACACAAAGATTTCCACATCAGACTCACACCAGGAGAACATTTGAGTTTCATCAAAACAGCAGTGTCCAAGGCTCTTTCCGGTTAAGCTGACATGCCACGGGGGCTTTGGGCACACTGCTAATGCTCCCCCAATGTTTGACGAGTGGTAAATGTTTTTTTGTGTTGCTGTGAGGTCTTACTGGACAAGCCCAGCTTTTATCTGCACCTGCTGTGTATTTATTCTCACAGTCTCTATTTATTCTCACCCTCCCTCTATATCTGTGACATAAACATAAATGGTGTTGTGTCCAACTTCATGGGACATATTTATTGTACAATATGGGGGATTTTAACAAAAAGAAAAGTTATTTGCACTCTTTTGTATGGCAGTGGTGTAGGCAGAAACTTTTGGGTGGGTGCGTGGGGGAGAAATGATCAATTCCAATCTTTTCACTTTTTTGATGGATAGCATATTGTTTCCAAGGGTATTTAGGACATTTAGCTACTGAAGGATGTCTGCTTTAAGAATATTAAAAGATCAATAAACAATATTTGTGTTTAAGTACAGTCAAACATTTATTTTAGTTTACATGCATAACATATGGAGTGTTTGGAGATAGGAGATTTTTATTTTAAACAAAGGATTAATTTAATGACTTTTTTTTTCTCTGATTGTGCCACTGCATCCCAACTCTACTCTCATTAAAGATTGGGGGAGATGACATTGCTGCATTAGCGACGAAATGAGAAAAACCATAAAGTAAGTCCAGAGGAAGAGGAAAAATATTTGGAACTTTTTATGCCTGTGAACGTTTCTCTTAGCAATGACATAAACCTCATAGCATGAAATTCATGCATATATTTGGAAATAATATAATTATATTTTATTTGTAAAGGGGAAAAAAAGATGCTGTAGTTTAAAGGGCTTTGGAGTTTTTATAGCATATTTTATTATTGAAAAATAATTCATAGTAGCTTATTTATGCCATCATGAGATACAAAGAATTGAAGCAACAACTAATAAAATTCACAATAAATGATATTTGTCATTCAAATTATTTTATCTTAGTGAGTTTAAAGTTTTAGGAGTTTTGAAAGTGTTTTAACATACAAAGTTATTTAATTCAGCATCTTAAAACAACCTGATCTGGTTTTGATCGACAGATTAGAAGTTATTTAAATACATAGCATAATTAATACAATTCATAGCAATCAATTCACATTTATGGCATTTGTTAAAAATATTTTATTAGACTAGGAAAATAAAGTGGTTGGTGCACAATAGGTGATGCCCGTCAATTGAATGTGCATCATCACTGCATCAGTATTTGTTATACAGTATAAATAGATTTGTTATAATGAGAGAGATCTAGTTTTGTTTTTTGAACACTTTGATGCAGACATTATCCACACCAACAGCCTCTGTTCATGCTGTTCATGGTTGCTATTGAAGCTTTTGGCTGTTGGTGGAATAGGAGCATAAGACAATGATTTGGTGGGCCTGAATGCCAATGGGTGGCACGGCCCACCCAGACCCCCCTGTGGCTGTGCCAGTTTTATATGGTGCCATTGAATTATCATCAAATCCCAACAAGTGAAATATAACCAATGAGTGAAACAGCATCATAGAAATAGTAATGCAAGTGGAGGAAATCAAACCAGCAGCAAAAAATGTGTAAGATTATGTCCATAAAGAGCGGGCAAGTTAATATTAATGCAGATTTGAATTTGCTCTGTGTTATAATTTCTTGTGCGTTTTGATGCAGTTTGAGAAATGCAGAATCGCTGTGTGTGTGTGTGTGTGTGTGTGTGTGTGTGTGTGTGTGTGTGTGCGTGTGTGTGTGTGTGTCTGTGTGTGTGTGACGGGTAAAGAGAACTTTTGCATTAATTTACACTATGAGTGTCATCTACAGAAAATGCCAATGTCTATTATTTAGTTATCTATATTTAAAAAAGGCAGATGCTATTAACACTAAGTGCGAATTGCGACAGATGCTATTTTCACTAAGTGTAAAAAGCAACAAAAAACATCTTCTTTGAACTAATTTCTAACTAGTTCTAACTTAACTCTAGTGCAAATAGGGCATCACTGCAGCATTTTTATTGTGTTTATTTGGAGTACCACAGACACCCTACACCAACCCCTAACCCTACCTTACAAAAATTAACCATAGTTTTACTGTAGTAACCATAGTATCATCATGGTATTTTTCTAGTGAAATCATAGTAACCACACAATTAAACTTGGTTACTATTAATTACTATTAACAACACATTACTACAGTAAAACCATGGTTAATTTTATACGGATCAAATCCTTCTCTCAACACCCCAACCTTCACTGTGACCAAATCATTGTGAGGAATCTCTTTTATTTATTACTATAAGTAGTATTATTGTCACGGTCCTGTCACTCTGTCAGTCTGGATTTTTTTGTGACATCATGGTCTCATGTCTGTCTTGTGTTTTGTGTTCTGTATTTGAGTGAGCGCACGGTTTCGGTTTTGATTTCCCGCTCTTCAGCCTGTCTAGTTTCATGTCTGGAACATGGTGTCTGGATCCTGACTTTTCCTGTCTGGTTCAGTTTGGTCGGTGTCTGGATCTGGACATTCATGCTCCATGTTCTGTCTTGACCCCACTGTCTGCTTCGGTAACCGCGGACGCGCGTTGCACTTGCATTGCGCTGTGTGCCCGGGTCGTGAGCTGTCTTTACGTCATGCTGAGGTTTGGTCACTTCAGTCTGAGATGTAAGGAGATCGTGTGTGGCCGAACTCATGCAAAGGTGTCCTGTCTCGTTTAGTCACCTGTCGCGTGCATCACGTGGCGTTTGCCTCATGATGTACGCTCAGGTTTTGTTTAGTGTGGGAATGTGTGGCATTGCTTTGTTTGGCATTGCTATGCATTCTCTCATCTGTTCTGTCGGGTGGCATGAGCATATATTGCCTTATTTTCTTGGCGATGTGCGTTCATTCCCTCTGAGTGTTTTGTTGTCTGGTGAGAGCACGTGGCTTTGTTTTGTTTCTGTATCACCACGTGTCTCTCTGTCTGGCGTCGTACCCTGCCTCCTTGTTTGCCCATTATTAGTTTATCTGTTTCACCTGCCCTGTTTGTTAACCTGTTGATTTGTCTCCCTATTTTAGTCTCCTCGTGTGTGCTGTCCAAGTCCAGGTCATCTTGTATGTTCCAGTCGGTCTTGTCTGTTGGTCGGTTCCAGTTTGTTTGCGTTTATGTAGATTCCCTGGTTCCTGTTTCAGCTGGTTGGTCCTGTTCCCCATTTCCTCTGCGCAAGTCTGGATTACCTTTTCCCCTATGGGGTAGTTTATGTTTATTTTTTCGCCCTCATGGGAGTTTATGTTGGATGTTGCCTTTATTTTGTCTATAAACATATTCCCTGTTTTTAACTCTGCTATTGGGTCCTGAGACTCTTTTCTGCATGGTGATAATTATAGGAAATATTAATAGTAAAGACATGGGAAAAAGTATGTTAAAGGGTGGGATTCAAACCCAGATCTCCAGTGTGACAACACATACACATATCTTCATTACACCCAGAGCTACTACACCTGTATGGTGCAGTTTGCCGTAAAATCCTGTATTGGAGTGCAAATAGTCACTTAGTTATCCAATCACGTAAACTTAATCCACTAAATGTCTAACCAGTTAACCAGTTTAATGTTACTGGCACATCGCCAAATATTGAAATATGCCTGCCTTCATTTGATCAGCAGTTGACCCCAAATAAGTCCGTTGTGGCTGTCTTGAGTTTGGTCTAAGCATTGGTGAGTGGAGTTAGTGTGAATATCCTCTTCCAACAAGATGGGCTGTTTGCACTTAGTGTAAATAGACACACTGAGAAAAAATAAACAGAAAATTTTAACATACAGTACATAGAAATTTATTGTATTAATGGTGGTTAAATATCTTATATTCAGATTAATAATATATAAATTAACTTTACATTGTTAGCAGATACCAATCAATGCTATTGTCATTTGTTAAGGAATAAAAAATGTTCCCCTGTCCTTCAACTTGATATGACCTTCAAACCCAAGTCATCTATTTTCTATCTAGCCATCCAATAAAGGTGTTGGATTGTCTGTCATCAAATCCCATGGAGTGCTTCATCACAGTTAACACCACCCTTGATCTCTGACTCTGCAGCTATAGCAACAATTTCTCACTATCCTTCAATACAGTTTTCTGCCTCAAAGTGAGGTGCAGAAGTCATGCATTGTGGTTACAACAAAGACAAGCTAGTAAGAAATCTCCAAGCCTAAAATTAAAACTGTAATTTTAATAATTCCACTTAAAATAAGGAATACATGTTTGTTTTACTTACAGTACATACGAATTGATCTATCCTGATCACTCTGTTTTTGAGACTTACTGATTCACTAGTTTGCCTGCCCATATAATCTTGAAGTGGTAAAAGGAAATATATTTGGCTTGCTGTCCACAAAGGGGGGCTCGAGGATGAGGCGTGTGGTGTGAAAAGTGCTCTACAAATAAAATCACTTGACTTAAACATTTGCACAAGATGTGAAATTCTGATGTTTTGGTCTCAGTACTGTTTTAATGTGGGTAAAGTTTAGGGTTTGGGTTTGAGTTAGGAATATAGAGTATTGATATAATTACTACTTAAAGGAATAGTTCACCCAAAAATGAAAATTCTTTCATCATTTACTCACCTTTATGCCATCCCAGATGTGTATGGATTTCTTTCATCTGCTGAATTCAAATGAAGATTTTCTCAGCTCTTTTGGTCCATACTAAGCTTAACAAAAATCAAATAAGTCAACATAAAAGTACTCCACATGACTCCAGTGGTTAAAACAATGTCTTCAGAAACGACATGATATGGGTGGGCGAGAAACGTCTCGGTTACGTATGTAACCTCCGTTCCCTGATGGAGGGAACGAGACGTCGTGTCGAAGAAGCGACACTAGGGGTCTCTCTTGAGCGCCGAAAGATACCTCTGATCTATGAAAAAAGGCCAATGAGAGTTGGCGAACAGTATTTGCATACTCCGCCTCCGGATACGGATATAAAGGCGAGAGAAATATGCTCGTTCATTCAGGATTTTTCTGAGGAGCCGGGAGTGTTCCGGGCATCTCAGCGGCTCGGCTCAGCGACGTGGCCGGGAAGACACGACGTCTCGTTCCCTCCATCAGGGAACGGAGGTTACATACGTAACCGAGACGTTCCCCGTCTGTCGCTCACTTCGACGTCGTGTCGAAGAAGCGACACTAGGGGTCCACTTCAAAACTCGCCATGCGCTGAGCCGTGTACGTGTACTGCTGACACAGAAGCGGGCAGGTATTTTGCACGTGCACAAGCGACCAACTGTGTTCAGGCTGCACGTACTCTTCCCCAATGCCCCGAAAAAGCGTCAGCACCCTTTTGGTTACCCTAGGGGGGAACAAGGTGACGCTCCCAACTAGGGAACGGGCCAAGCCTGGCTGGGCCTCTTTTCTCTCTATGTTTTCTCGGCATAGAGCAAGAGCAGCCGGGGCCCTTACCGCATCGAGGGAAGGGGGTCTTATTCCGAAGTCCTATTCTTTTAGGGGGAAAAGACCCTGCGGAGGCCACACCCGCCCAGCAGGGGAGGTATAGGTGGCAAAATACACCACATGGCCACTTTGGGCATGTGGGAGGAAATGGCGCGGTGGTAGATCCAGCCTCGAGGAGGGGGGAGTTGCTACAACACGGCGACCGGAGGGCAGCGAAGGACTGCCTAAGGGAGACGCGGGTCAGCTCGCAAGGTGACCGTACCGCGGAAATACACACAGAAGGAGTCCCGTAGGAGGCCTGATCTGTGGAGCACCTATTCCAGTAGGGGTAGCCGGAGGTACCCGTAGTGGACTGGACCAGCACGTTCCTCCGCTGAACTGCTGCGGGCCCGAAGGGCTAGGGAGGAATCAACCAGGGACCTAGGTCCTCTGGGATAAAAGCGCACTGTTTTGCCTTGGCAGAGGGAAACGGCGCTGGAACAAGCGGTTCACCCGGTCAGATCGTCGACGTGTACCGAGTTCTACGGGCTCGGACCTGAGAGAACATGGGACGAGACTGACTCAACCCTGAGATCATAAGGGTGTTAGGTGCTGCCCAGCCCGCAGCTCTGCAAATGTCTGCTAGGGAGGTGCCCCTAGCCAGTACCCATAAGGATGCCACGCTCCCAGTGGAGTGGGCTTGAACCCATAAGGGGGGCATGGCCTGGGTGTGATAGGCCAACTGAATGGCATCCACCACCCAGTGAGACACCTCTGTATGGAGACAGCGTTCCCTTTCTGCTGTTCTCCAAAGCAGACAAAGAGCTGCTCAGAGCACCTGAAGCTCTGGGTGCGTTCCAGGTAGGCACGCAAGGCACGTACCGGACACGACAGTGAGAGGTGCTGGGTCTGCCTCCTCCCGGGGCAGCGCTTGTAGGTTCACTACCTGATCTCCAGAGGGCGTGGTAGGAACCATGGGCACATAGCCCAGTCAAGGTCTTAGGATCACATGAGTATCTGCTGGACCGAGCTCCAGGCAAGTGTCGTTAGTAGGGAACGCTTGCAGGTCCCCGACCCTCTTGATGGAAGTGAGCGCGATCAGCAGGGCCGTCTTTTCAGGAGAGGGCCCTGAGCCAACTGATTCTAGCGACTCAGAGGGGGGGGATCTCTGAAGACCGGCGAGGACCACCGAGAGATCCCAGGAGGGGAACAGGTTTGGCCGGGAGGGGTTTAACCTCCGGGCACCTCTTGGGAACCTGACGATTAAGTCGTGCTTACCCAGAAACTTGCTGTCTACTGGGTCGTGGTGAGCTGCGATAGTGGCAACATACACCTTCAAGGTGGATGGGGACAGCCTCCCCTCCAACCTCTCCTGTAGGAACAGGAGCACAGACCTAACTGTGCACCTCTGTGGGTCTTCTGCCCGGGAAGAACACCGATTCACGAACAGACGCCCTTCAGGGCGTAGAGTTGCCTGGTAGAAGGGGCTCTGGCTTGGTTGATCGTGGCTACGACCGTGGTTGGTAGACCAGCTAGATCTTCCGCATCCCGTTCGGGGGCCAGACATGGAGGTTCCAAAGGTCTGGGTGCGGATGCCAGAGCGTGCCCCATCCCTGAGAAAGAAGGTCCTTCCTCTGGGGAATTCGCCAGGGAGGGGCTGTCGCGAGAAGTACAAGGTCCAAGAACCAGGCCTGAGTGGGCCAGTAAGGAGCTACGAGAGTGACTTGCTCCTCGTCCTCCCTGACCTTGCACAGCACCTGTGCAAGAAGGCTCACTGGGGGAATGCGTACTTGCGCAGCCCAGCCGGCCAGCTGTGTGCCAGTGCATCTGCCCCGAGGGGAGCCTCTGAATGGGCGTACCAGAGCGGGCAGTGGGAGGTGTCTCGGGAGGCAGAGGGGTCTACCTGGGCCTTGCCGAACCGTTCCCAAATCAGCTGAACCGAGTGGGGGTGAAGCCTCCACTCTCCGCCAGGCAAGCGTTGTCATGACAGTGCGTCCGCTATCACATTGAGGTTGCCGGGGATGTGAGTGGCACGCAGCGACTTGAGTCGGTGCTGGCTCCAAAGGAGGAGACGATGGGCGAGTTGTGACATATGACGGGAGCGTACGCCGCCTTGGCAATTTATGTACGCGACCGCAGTGGTGCTGTCCGACCTGACTAGGATATGTTCGTCCCGAATTAACGGGAGAAACTTCCGCAGGGCCAAAAGGACGGTCAACAACTCGAGGCAGTTGATGTGCCAACGCAGCTGGGCCCCTTTCCAACGGCCTGAGGCTGCGTGCCCATTGCAAACGGCGCTCCAACCCAATCTGGAGGCGTCGGTCGTGACCAGGACGCGTCTGGACACCTTCTGTAGGGGCACTCCAGCCCGTAAGAAACAGGGGTCTGTCCAGGGGTTGAATGTCTGATGGCAGGCGGGGGTGATTGTTACCCGGTGCATGCCGTGGCGCCATGCTCGTCTCGGGACTCGGGTCTGGAGCCAGTGTTGGAGCGGTCTCATATGCATCAACCCCAGCGGCGCGACCGCCGCGGAGGACGCCATATGCCCCAGGAGCCTCTGGAAAAGTTTTAAGGGGACCGCTGTGCCTGGCCTGAAGGCGGCGAGGCAGTTCAACACTGACTGGGCACGCTCGTTGGTGAGACGTGCCGACATTGAGACCGAGTCTAACTCCATCCTGAGAAAAGAGATGCTCTGAACTGGAGTGAGCTGGCTCTTTTCCCAGTTGACCTGAAGCCCCAGACGGCTGAGGTGCCTGAGCACCTGGTCTCTGTGGGTTTTGCATAGTAACTCTCGTGAGAGGACAGAGACAGGCCGAAGGGGAGGACTTGTACTGATACACCTGGCCCCCGAACGCAAACCGCAGGTAGGGGCGGTGTCGGGGCAGGATGGAGACGTGGAAGTACGCGTCCTTCAGGTCTACCGCTGCGAACCAATCTAGATGCCGGACGCAGGTTAAGCGTGAGCATTTTGAACGGGAGTTTGTGCAACGCTCGGTTGAGAACTCGCAGGTCCAAGATTGGTCGTAAGCCGCCGCCTTTCTTGGGTACGATGAAGTAAGGGCTGTAGAAACCCTTCTTCATCTCGGTTGGAGGGACAGGCTCTATCACGTCTTTGGCCAGAAGAGTCGCGATTTCCGCAAGCAGGGAGTGGGCATGTTCGCTGTGTACTGCGGAAAAGCGGACGCCCATGAAGGGGGGCGGGGGCCTGGCAAACTGAATTGCGTAACCGAGTCGGATGGTCCGGGCCAGCCAGCGAGACGGGTTGGGAAGTGAAAGCCACGCGTCCAACCTCTGCGCTAGGGGCACCAAAGGGACGATTAATTTTGACGTACCCGGCGGGGCTTCGCAGCGGGGCGGAGCAGGTAGGGCAGCGTTGGGCGGCGACGGGGCGACCCGCGGCTGAGGTGCTGAGACAAGACTCAAAGCACTTACCTTGCTCCGCACACCCGGCAGGGGGCGGGTTAGCGACTGAGGAAGAGGTCCAGGGTAGGCGTCCTCTAGACTCGTCGGAACCGGCCGGCCGGGGGACAGTCGTGGGGCTGAAGACGGGTGGTCCGTGTCCAGGAAGCCAGGACTGTTGATATATGGGGGCAAAGTGCCGTGAGAACGGCATTTGCGGGCCAGGTGACCCAGAGACAAAAGGAAATAGCTCATTACAGAGAATATGAGAATGTGAAAATTAATTCAACAAGAAAAGATTCTCCTCCCGGCCCTCCACCGGGGACGGAGCGGTCTTACCAGCCTCCGGAGCTAACATCTTGGTCCCTGGGTTGAACGTCTACGGACAGCCTGGGAGCCTTCCGGGTCCTCGAGGGGGTCCGTGAGACGGGGGCGTCCATTTCCTGCAGCGTGCTCGACGCTGGGGCTGAGAGCTGGGCCCGGGTTGAGGCGGAGCAGGGTGTTTCACAGCCGCAGGAGGACGCCCGTCGGCGAGCAGACGGGGCATGGCCCATGGCGGCAGGCTTGCGGCGGGGCAGGATGTGTAGTGGCCTCCGTCTGCCTCACCGCTGAGGACTGCTGGGCAGAGTCGTCAACGGTGGCGCCGAATGGACGGAGCTGGGAGACGGGGGTGTGGGAGAAGGTGTGCCTTGTCCGCCTCCCGCATTTCAACCAGGTCCAGTCCACAGGTGCGTTTCTGGACCACAAGGGGTGGCCATCGCCTGTTCGAGTGCCAGCGCTTCTGACCTCCGTGGCCCGGGGGCGCGGTTGGTCATCCAGCGCAGTTCCTGCAGCACATCAAGAACAGGACTACCCAAGGTGCAAGTTTTGAAGTGCCTTGGCCTGGCATTGGTTGCAGGAAGGGCCGTGGCGTGCAGAGTGGAAGCGGTCTGGGACCGTTCCACCGCGAGGGTAGTGAGAGCGGAGGAGCGAAGAAGCCTTGGCTTAGCTCAACTCGTCGTGCACGTCCGGGAAGAAAGGAACGGGGGGGCGTGGCTGTGAGTGGCACACCTGCCCGCGGAACCGATCAAGTAGCCCGGGAAAGCATAGCGGATCTCCGTGCGTCAGGCTCAGGCTGGGCGGCAGACCCGAAGGTGGTGGCCCAGGCGAACGATCAGCATCCGATGCCGCTGTAACGCTCTCCGATGCAGCGGTGATGTCATCCAATTCTGAGGCAAGCAAGCGTGCCGGGGAGGCGGGCGGTTCGAGGGGGTTTACCCGGCGAACAGAGCCCGTCATATTCCCCAAATTGCCTTCATCGCCCGCGGCGCCTGCGCCGATCCCGTAGGAAGAAGGCGGAGCGCGGGGGGCGGCTGAAGTGGCTTTCTCTCATTACAAAAGAAAGCCGTGTGACCGCAATGCTATAACGGCCATGTTCTCACACTGAGAAGATGAACCATTGGAGAGAATACTCATCCCGAGCTCAGACGGAAGCAAACAAGCGTGCCGGGGAGGCGGGAAGTTCGAGGGGATTTACCCGGCGAACAGAGCCCGTCATTGTCCCCAAATCGTGTTCATCGCCCGCGGCGCCTGCGTCAATCCCGTAGGAAGGAGGCGAGGCGCGGGGGGCGGCTGAAACGGCTTTCTCTCATTACAAAAGAAAGCCACACGACCGCAATGTTGCCATGGCTATGTTCTCGCACTGAGAACATAAACCATTCATAAAACATTGCTTGCGTGCGATCGCAGCCCAGGCATGCAAGACAGTGTTTTATGACCGAGAGAGGTGGGGAGAAATCACCGCATCCAGAAACTACACAGGGGCGGAAATTACATCTTTATAAAGACGCGTCCTGAAAAGGACGTTCAACGCCGCTGTGTAATGCTCTTTCAGAGAAATAAACTCTTTTATGGAGAGAATCACTCTTTCAACTCTTTTAACTCTGCGCTGTCGAAGCGCCCAGGGGCAAACTGCACGCCGGCAGTGAAGAGAAAAGCCGCTGTAGTGCGCCGTAAATCCAACAGCAAAGCAGAGCGTCAGAGGATCAGAAGCAGGATCAGTTGTGTTACTCGCAGCTGACTGCATACACACGACCATCGGCTCCGAAGAAAATTACTGAATGAACGAGCGTATTTCTCTCGCCTTTATATCCGTATCCGGAGGCGGAGTATGCAAATACTGTTCGCCAACTCTCATTGGCCTTTTTTCATAGATCAGAGGTATCTTTCGGCGCTCAAGAGAGACCCCTAGTGTCGCTTCTTCGACACGACGTCGAAGTGAGCGACAGACGGGGAACAGATCAATAAGTCCTTTTTTCTATAAATTATCCTCCCTGCTAAGTCAATCTTCACTTTAACTTTCACTTTCACACTTTTCTTGTGTTTTTGGTTATTCACATTCTTCATGAATATCACCCCCTACTTGGCAGGGTGAATAATTTTTAGCAAAAAATTACTTGAATATTGATCTGCTTCTTACCCACACCTATCATATCATAACGATTACTTTTCTGATGCCTTCATGTGCTCATTTTACAGTATCATTTTACTCCCTTTAACTCTTAAATGCATGGTAATTTCCCAAAATTAATCATATCCAGGTCTTAGAGACCCAGCACTTATATTTATTGAAAATGGATTTATAAAATGCACAGATAGTGTACATTTATCAAACTTTCAAGACAATTAGAAAATAACATTGAGTTGAATATTTTGATGTTTTAATTTTCACAAATTAATGAGAAAATTCAACAAATCACGACAAATCTTGAATAGGACTGATAATTTTCAAACTGAAATTTTATGAGATGCAACTGCCTGTCAAACATATATTGAGCTACACATAACACAATCTACACATAAGATACACATAAGCTGCACATACGTTACACATATGTATTTTCTCAGGTACTTATTGAGTCTAAATAGATGCACAACATTATTTCAGCAGTAAACCCAAATGACAATGGTCATTTTATACATTTCATGTGTTCCACTTGCTATAATTTACGTACTTACATTGGTGCTTCTTCGAAAAAATAGCAATGCCAAATGAAAATCAAGTAAATCACAGAAACATCAGAGCCTCCTTGAGCAAAACATTGCATGTACTGTACAATATGTATGTGTACACACATATAGAATACTCATAATTCACCATTGTTGATAATTCATTGTTGCACAGAAAGTCAATGTGATATAGTATTTATTTGTATGAATATAGTACTCATTTATCTTGTAATAAACAAATAAATAGATATAATGTGATAGAAAACGTAGATATAATAATAATAATAATAATATATATATATATATATATATATATATATATATATATATATATATAATTTATGGAAGTGGAAAAAAAAAAGTACACTCATACATACCTCGGGACTCTAATATCCCTATACAATTTGGTACACTTTTGTTACTATTATTATTATTTTTGTATACATATTTTCTTTTCCTAATTTTTTGGTGTTACACTATTTATAAGAAATAGATTGACTATTTGCATACATTATAATGTGCCAACATTTCTTTATTTTTCTAAACAACCTTGAGACACCAGGTACCAGGTAATGTTACTGTTTGACTCCATTAGGCTTTTAAAAACAGGTGAAATAAACTGACGTATAACAGTAGTCCCTCATCTAATTTTAAGCCAAAATCAAGCATGTTTCAGAGCCTGCACTCAGTCACCTTTCAGAGGTAATTACCAACCTGTCAGAGGCCCTGCTGAATGGCAGCATGGATCTCACGCAAGGGCCGGCTAACCTCACCTCACTGCCATCTCATGCAGGAGTGATGTGGTCTTTGAACCAGCAGCACTGGGAGATCTCATGGAGCCCTGCGCTGCAGGATAGGTGACACCAGCTCAGATCAGCTTCATCAAATTCAAGTGACATTTAAAGTGCTGTGGTGAGCACATGAGTGAGAGATTATGGTACGGTGAGATCCTCTGCTGCATATGAATGGATGTTGTTTAACCCTCAGTTTTTTGTTTGGGGACTGAGAGACACCAAGCCCCCAGTAATAGCTCAAAAAGCATGCCGAGAGAGTCTGGTGGCGGTCTGTCTCAAACTACCTCCTTACCTTAAGCGTATTCACCCCGTTTTCCAAATCTTAAGAATCAATGTTTTGCATTCTGAATAACACCATACCTGTCCCACCTCCTCTGCATCTTGTTGTAGGCTCTCTAGTGTACACGAGGGGGCAGAGGTTTATGTCATGGTTCCGGTGAGTTCGTCGGTGTGTTTTGTATGTTTTGTTATTTTCTTTCCCTCATGTCTCGGCCCGGGGGAACGCTGATCATGCCACTGATTAGCGTGCCGAGCAACATCTGTTCTTCTCTAATTCACTCCCTTCTTTAGCCCGTCGTGGTGTCAGTATCTTTGTTAGATTGCTGTTTGATGTTGAGGACTAACCTCACTCTCTCTGGCTAGTTGGTCCTGTCTCGTATATCTGTTGGTTGCCAGCGAGTCGGGTGTGTGCTTGCCTTCCAGTATTGTTGCGAGTCTGATGATCTTCCACGGAGGATACCTTGTATATGCCCATGAGTCAGTAAGTTCGCTCATTTCTGCTGGCCATTATTCTGCATAGCTTCAACTGAGAATTCAATGAACTGTCCCTCTGCTCTTGGGTCTGTTTGTCTCACTTCCGTTCGGTACAGGCTAATTTCATTCATACATTCTCAGTCGCCACTTTCTTTCATTGCATCATCCATTTCTATAGTGATGGAAATTTGATATTGCAAAATCTTTTTTGTTTCACAAAATAATAACATACAGGTTTGAAACCTACCCTTAAGAGGACAGAGAGGGAGGATTTTATTTTTCTCACCTGATATATTTTGCATTCCCTTGCAATAGTTTTGAATTCCATCACAATAAATATAGAAATGCTACAATTTTATTAAAATTTGGTTTTAGTACAGTAACCATAGTAGTAACTATATTTTAACCATGATATTTGTAGTGAAACCATTGTAATAGCACAGGTCAATGAAAAGTATGGTAATAAAGTTAGAATTTTGTGGTTCCTCTGGTATTACTACCATAATTAATCTATTGTTACATTTAACCATTATGAAGATACCATTGTTTAACCATGGTATTTAAAAACCATTACAACAAAATGTACCATGGTTACAAAAGTTATGTTTGCAACTGAGCAGGCGGAACGCTGTACAGAATATTAGGTGATTTTGGTTTAGATCTGTAATTTTCTGTTTGTTTACTCACAATGGTGCATTTGTATGCTTATCCTGGATGTCTCAACTGAGAGACAAATGTGAGAGTACGCCCATAACATGTCAACGCGAATTTGTCACACGAGATATGTGAACGCATCACTCTCGTGAATGTGTATATGGCTGCTGATGGAAAGCGATGATTTAGAGTTAAAAAGTACTTCAAAAGTTTGCAACAAAGGCAATCGAATCGCTTTAGAAGACATTAATTTAACCGCTGCAGTCATATGGATGACATTTATACTGACTGTCTGTGATATTTGGAGCTTCAAAAGTCTGATCACCTTCCACTTGCATTTTAATCATGAATCAGTATCATGAAGGTGAGTAAATAATGAGAGAATTTTCATTTTTGGGAGAACTTTCCCTTTAAGTTAAGCAAACCCTTAGTGACAATATGCTTACAATTATATCTAAAGGTTTTCTTGAAGTGTTAGTTCAACCAAAAAATCTAAATTCTCTTCCTCACCCTCATGTCATCCCAGATGTGTATGACTTCCCTTTATCTGCAGAACACAAAGGAAGATTTTTGGAAGAATATCTCAGCTCTGTAGGTCCACACAATGCAAGTGAATGGTGACCAAATTTTGAAGCTCCAAAAAGCAATCCAATCAGTTTTAGGTGAGAACCAACCAAAATATAACTCCTTTTTTCAATATAAATCACATTAGCAGCCTCCTTGGCGATTGTGATTTCAAGTTTGATTACACTGCCTAGCAACATCTAGTACTCTGTGCACGAATAAAGCACTAGGAAGTGTAATCGAGCTTGAAATCAATATTGTGCCTAGAGACTGAAATGGCAAGATATACAGTGAAAAATTTGTTACATTTTGGTCTGTTCTTACCAAAAACCAACTGGATCACTTCAAAAGACATTGATTAAACTACTGGAGTTGAATTGATTACTTTTATGCTGCCTTTATCTACGTTTTAGAGCTTCAAAGGTCTGGCCACTATTCACTTGCATTGTATGGACCTACAGAGCTGAGATATTCTTCTGAAAAAAAATGTTTGTGTTCTGCGAAATAAATAAAGTCATACGCATCTGGGATGGAACGAGAGAAAGAAAATAATGATAATTTGTATTTTTTGGTGAAATATACCTTTAACTTAAGGGATTCTCTGCAACTGGATCAAGTTCTTTGCTCATGCAGTTCAAGTTAAATTTGCATACATCTAATTTTGAAAAGAACTTCCAAGCCATCCATGTCAAAGCAGAAAAAAGTCTTGTGTGGTGCATGTAGGGCTGGAGTAGAAGTCTGTTTAAGTTGACACTGGTTAAGGCCAACATCTGTAAGTTCTCGGTCTTCAACTGGGGCTTGCAAAAAAAACAGAAGACCTGCAATAAAAAAACAATGCAATTGAAATATTGCCATATTACACACTTCCGTATCAAATCTGGATTAGATATTTTCCAAGGTTGACACTGGTTAAGGCAAACATCTGCAAGTTCTCTATCTTCAACTGGGGTTTACAGAGAAACAGAAGACCTGCAATAAATAAAGAAACAATGCAATTCAAATATTGCCATATTACCCACTTCAGTATCAAATATTATCTTGTCACAGGAGTAATCCCAATACAATAAAAATACTTGATGCCTTTAAACCCCTATAAAGGTTTTTGTATCTTGGGCAATACAGCATTTGATAGGCTGAATCGAGGGGCAGTGAGTAAGTTGCCCAAATTTCTGTGAAAATTTTGCTGCAAATACTGAGGCCTTGTGACTGTAAAGGGATTTTGATGGGCAAGGAGGAGGCGAGAACTGGCTTAACAATATAAATAATATTTTAATGATCAACTTAAACAAAAGACAAAACAAACACATGACGGACATGTCCGTAAACGATCTCTCTCTCTCCCTCACCACCATCCGCAATCGGCCTTTATCCCTCTCTGAGGCTCAATTAGCCCGATAAGGGACCGGGTGTGAAGTAATATGGCAGCATTGTGAGAAATCCACTGACCTCACGGCAAGTGTTCCTGCCTTTTGCATGTTGTTTTCATGCTGCAAAATTGTCAATAAAGGAACTATGCTGAAGAAAAAAAAAATTATTTACATTTTTTTATTTTTTTTTTAGGTATTTTAATGTTCTTGCCATTTTAAGGGTTAATGATCAGCAGGCTTACAAAATATTTTAAAAGTACTTTTTCTGGGATAATTAATGTGCATCAGTAAGTATACAGGCAACAGTTATTTCCATAAGCATCTGTTTTTTTTGGTCTGCACCATGCAAGCTTGCAAAGGTGGAAAATTGTATTCAATGATGCGAAAGCCTTTACCATTCAGTGATGTGCTGTGATGTGGCTCTGTTGAGGAGCTCCTCCCTAAAGGTAAAAGAAAAGGCATCAATCACAGTGAAACTGCATTTCAACAATGGGTCATTCCATAATAAACTCAAGTCTTATGAACATAAATTCAGCTGAAAATTTTCAACAATGCAAACAGTGTAAAATATGTTATTGTCTAAAAACTATTACCTTCTGAAGTATGAAGCAAATTAAATGGTAAAGCACTGGAGATCTCTTTTAAATAGAAAAAGACATACAAGTGACATTATAGTGACATAACAGTATTATTAACAGTTTGTGGGGATGGGGGCGTGGTCGTGTGTCTGTTAGCGGGAGAGAGGAAGTGGTGTGGCTCGTCAAGCTGGTTGGTGTAATTTCTAACAGCTGATTTTTGTTACAGTAATAGTAACTGTCCCGCCCCGGACATACGGGTATAAAGGGAAGCGTGAGTGCATCTGTCAGTCAGATTTTTTCTTTGTGGCCGAGCAATTGTGTAATCAGTGACTGCTTCACCCAAGAGAGCTTCTGTTGGATCTGACGGCACATCACAGCTTTCTCCACTCTGCACGCTGTGCAGCCACTGCCCCTGGGTGCTTCGACAGCACTTTTCTCATAAAATAGAGTGATTTCTCTGCAAGAGTATATTTTCTATAAAAGAGTTTATTCTGGTAAAAGAGCAACATTCACAAGAGAGCGTTGAACATCCTTTTCAGGACGGGTCTTTTTAAAGATGCCCTTCCGCCGCTGTGAATTTCCTGGATGTTGTAGATATCTCTCCAGATCCAATGGTCATAGACGCTGACTCGTGTGCCTAGGTCGCGATCCCACTGAGGCGGCGTTTTTGGATGGTTCATGTTCTTATTGCGAGAACATGACCATGGCAACGTTGCGGTCGCGGCTTTTGTTCTTATAGACGAACGCCACTCCAGCCACCCCCCGTGTCGCTCCTTCTTCCCATGGGATTGCGGATGACCATGCTGGTGATGGAGGTGATTTGGGGATGGCAGCGGGCTTGGTTTCACCGGGCACAGCCCCAAGAACCACGTGCCACCCGGCACGCTCATTTGTTTCCGTCTGTGCTTGGGACGATGGCGGCTCGCCTCAGGGCCAGTTTGCCTCCTCCCTAGAGCCAGGTCTGGATTATGACATCGCCGCTGCATCGGAGAGAGTGCTCAGGCATCTGACGCTGAAGAGTCGATTGGGCTGCCGCCCTCGGGCCAGCCTGCCCAGACTGAGTCTGACGCGCAGATGGCCGGCATGCTTTCCCGGGCTGCTATGAGCGTTGGGCTGGACTAGAACCTTCCGTCTTCCACCCAGCCCTCACAGCTTGACGATTGTTACTTCGGCTCCGGGTGCCACTACCCGCCACCACCCCCCATTACCTTTCTTCCCGGAAGTGCATGTTGAGCAGACGAGTTCGTGGAGGGCACTTTTACTGACCGGAACCGACCTCCTCGCTCGTCCGCTCTCACTACCCTGGATGATGGATACACGAAGGTCCCTCAGGTGGACAGGGCGGTTGTGATCCACCTGTGTCCCAAGAATGCCACCACCTGGCTGGACCGCCCGGTGCTCCCCTCCAAGGGCTGTAGGACAACGTCGTCACTGACTGCGAAAGCCTATAGTGCTACTGGACAGGCAGCCATGTCATGGCTCTCCTGCAAGTACACCAAGCCAAGGCACTTAAAGATCTGCACCTGGGTAGTCTCAATCCTGACCTGCTGCTCCGACCTCACTCTCAGAGCTAAGAAGGTCACAGTGCAAGCACTCGGGCGGGCGATGGCCATCCTCGTGGTCAACGTTGCGCAACGTTAACAAGGCTTTCTCAACGACCCTGTCTGACACCGTAGACAACTTCGCACAGCAGTTTCAGGCAGTGAAGAGGCAGACGGAGGTCATTTCTCACATCATGCCACGCTGCCGCAGCGTAGGCCACCCTTCATCTGCCTGCCGAGGGCGTCCCCCTACGAAGAAACAACAGCCTGTTACGCCTCAACCCGGGCCCAGCTCTCAGCCCCAGCATCAAGCACAATGCAGGCGGATTATGGCCACCCCTGTCTCCAGGACTTCTTCTAAACGCTCCTGACACGATGCACCCAGGAAGTCAGACTTTTTCCCGGAGCTGGTAGCAAGACCACTCCATCTCCCGGTGGAGGGCCAGGAGGAGAGTCCTCAGTTCTCCCTTTTAATTTTGCCACACCCCCTTTGGGCTGCGGTACCCACAGTGTCAACAAAAGAGCAATTTCATAAGACTGGCGTGTGCCGTTCTAACTGCACCCTGGCACAAAAGCTTCACAGTCCCGGCTACACCCGGACGCGGCAATCTCGCTTCCGGACCCACATCTGCCTGGCAGAAACAGCAGCACCTTACGAGCAGAAATTGCTACTCTGCTACTCAAGGACGCGAAAGAGTCTGTCCTTCCAGCCGAGATGAAGAAGGGTTTTCTACAGCCCTTACTTCATCGTACCCAAAAAAAGGCAGTGGGTTGCGGCCAATCTTGGACTTGCGAGTTCTCAACTGGACTTTACATAGACTCACGTTCAAAACGCTCTCACAGAAGCAACCTGCGTTCGACATCAAGATTGGTTCGTGGCGGTAGACCTGAAGGACACGTACTTCCACATCTCCATTCTGCCTCGACACGGACCCTTTCTGCGGTTCGCGTTCGACGGCCAGGCTTATCAGTACAAGGTCCTCCCCTTCAGTCTGTCCCTGTCCCCTTGCATCTTCAGCAAGGTCGCAGAGGCAGCCCTTGCCCTGCTAGAGGGAAGTGGGCATCCGCATAGTCAATTACCTCAATGACTGGCTCATCATAGCACACTCTCGAGAGTTACTATGCGCCCACAGGGACCAGGTGCTCACACACCTCAGCCGTTTGGGGCTTCAGGTTAAATGGGAAAAGAGCAAGCTCTCTCCAGTTCAGAGCATCTCTTTTCTCAGCTTGGAGTTAGACTCAGGTCTCAATGTCAGCGCACCTCACAACCGAGCACATGCATTCAGTGCTCAGGTGCCTCGCTCGTTTCAAGCCAGGCACAGCATTTCCTCTCAAACAGTTCCAGAGGCTCCTAGGGCATATGGCATACTCGGCCGTGGTTAACTCAGGTTAATGCATATGAGGCTGAGGTATGCCCACGGCACTTCCCTAGCAGAAATTTGCAGAGAAGCGGGCTGGGCAACACCCAACACCTTTGCTATATTTTACAACCTCAGGGTGGAGTCGGTCTCGTCCTGTGTTTTGTCAGGTCCGAGCCTGTAGAACTCGATAATACGGAACAGCCGACCGGGTGTTTCACTTGCACCTTGCGCCCTTCGCCAAGTTGATCCAGTGCACCTTCTCTCTCAGGTTAAGCTCACTAAGCTCTCGCATCCTGGATGTTCTTCCTCCCTAGCCCTCTGGCCTGCGAATTCATCAGAGGAATTCGCCACCAGACCCACCACGAGTCAAGTGCACCTGTTGGGTTTGGGCTCAACAGGCATAGTTCATGCTTCAGGCATCTCCCTGTGATGTATTTTCTGCAATGCGGTCCTCCTGCTGGCAGGACCCATGTCTCCCTTGGGCAGTCCCTACTGCCCCCGATCACCGTGTCTGTAGTAACTTCTCCTTTGTCAGGCAGGATCTACTACTGCATCATGCACATGTGTGGCTTGACAACCCCCCATGTGTACTGGCCACAAGTTACCTCCCCCCAGTCTGGGCATTTTGTTGTCTCCGCAGAGCCTTTTCCCCTGAAAGAATTGGAACGGAAAAGGACACCTTCCCCAACGCATCTATAGCATTAAACTGGCCCCAGCCGCTTTAAACTGTATGACGAGAAACATAGAGAAACACTGAGAGAAAAGGCCACTGCTGGCCAGCTTGCTCCCATGTCAAGTCATGTCGCCTGTTCCCGTGCGGGTACTGGGAACCTAAGAGCAGTTACGTGTGGGCGACACAACTGCTTCTAGCATGCAGCACCTGTCTCAACAGTTCACATAACACAGTTTAGTCCATGCCATTTTTAAATGGGACCCCTTGTGTCACTACAAGTGACACAACGCCGAGTGAGTGACAGAAGGGGAATGTCACGCCATATCTTATTCTCGGCTCCTCAGTGCAAAGACCTGACTGACAGACGCACGCCTGCTTCCCTTTATACCCGTATGTCCGGCGGCGGGACATGCAAATTCTGTCTGGCCTTTTCTCAAGTTCAGAGGTACGCAAGGCTCTCAAGGAAGACCCCTTGTGTCACTTCAATCGACACTTCCCTCCATCAGGGAATGGAGGTTACAACAGTAACCATGACGTGATATTGTTGTGAGACATACAATTGTAATATTAAGTAATATTAAGATAACTTTAGACTTCTACCTTTGCCATACACATTTAGACCTCTATGAACATTAGTGCAGAAAATGCCACAAGGTTTGTCCCTAAAATTAAAACAGTCTTTAAGAAAGTAATGAAAATTTTTATATCCATTCACCTTGTGTATTGCACACGCATCATAGGACATTCGCGAGTGGAAGACAGAGAAATGAATGAACCAAATTTAAAGTTAAGAAAATTTTATGAAATCAATCATGTTAAAGTTGACCATCTACAACAACTGAAATGATTCCAACATGTTGAATTATCAAAATGTACCTCAGTTACCGACTGCCTCATGGAAAACTGGGCAGTGTGCAAATAGAGCATTTTAAAAGTGGTAATGTTTTTAAAACACTGAGGGGTAAAACAATTCAATTCTAAAGTGATATTCAATGATAGACTGACAACATTTTTGTAAAATGATGAATAAAACTACATTTATGTTTACCTTTTTCTAGTGACGCACCTACTGATAGTTGCCCTGTTGCAGATTATAAAATGTGCATGAGCAAAACTCAAATTTCTCTAACCAAATTTCAACATAGAACGTCTCGGGATACTTAACTGTAACCCCTGTTCCCTGATAAAAGCAGAACAAGATGCTGCGCTGATTTAGCGCTTTGGGAACGTCTTTAGGAGTGACCAGCTGTGAATATTTGTGCAACGTCACAGGTGCATCATCAGGTATTTTGTCTGAAGAGTCCTGGGGCATCCTTAGTGCAGCAATGAAGCACAGCATCTCGTTCCGCTTTTATCAGGGAACAGGGGTTACAGTTAAGTAACCAGAGACGTTACCTATCAAAAAGCTACACTTTGATGCTGCACTGATTTAGGGCTTTGAGAACAAGCATACCCACACAGCCACACTGTGGGTGTCCGGACCCCTTACGGTAGTGTAGTTGTGCTCACAAGAGTGCGAGAGGTCTCAGACATGAGCATGTGATGTAGACTCAAGGACATAAGAGTGGCATGAACATTCAAACTTTAGAATCTTATGAATGTATGCGGAGAGGACCAGCCTGCCGCATTACAAACATGTTGCAGAGGGACACCTCTGGACAAAGCTTTAGAGGAGGCGACACCTCTGGTAGAGTGAGCCCTGATATCTACTGGCGAAGCTTGACCGCACGCCTCGTAGGCCAGGGCAATAACATCCCTCACCCAATGTGACATAGTTTGCTTGGTGGCGGCCGCCCCTTTGTTATGGCCCCCATGAGTTGCCCTGACTTACGCCACTGGCTAGTGCGGTGGACATAAGTGTGTAGGGCATGTTCCCTTCCTTTTTTTTATTAATTTTTTTTATTTGGCCACCAGACAGAAATCTGTCTTCTATTTTAGAGCATTAGGGGGACTCTTGTTCACGTGGCCAGTCTAACTGTAGCCTGGCCACAGCCTGAGTAACCACCTTGAGTAATTCCTCAGCCGCTTTGTTATTGTTTGTGGAATGTTCAGAGGTGGGTAGCTCAAAGTCCGCTGATTCAAGAGATTCAGCACCCCCCGTCGTGCTTCAGGCTCGTGAGAAGGACCAGCTTGATCTGGGGAGAGAGCAAGCGATAGGGATGGACCCGTCTCTCACTCCTCAGCCAGATCCATGCGAGAGCCCCACGATATAAGAGTGGGTGCTGGCTCTTGGAAGTAAGCACCCACTGAAAACAGATTGCAATGTTCCCACCCTAACGCAAGAGCAGCATGCTCTTCCCCCAAACACACAAAACAAAACTGGTGTGTGTCCGTTTCAGCCATATAGCGTTAACATGGGAACACACACAGCTTGCTTTTCTTCACACTCATTCTTGGAAAGGAGAAAAGGTTTTCTGCACACTGCCTAACAAATTCTAACTCCTAACAGAGGAAAAGAAAGTTCTGACAGCTTGAGAATCACAACACACACAGAGTGGTCTGAAGACAAAAGACCTGACGATGCACCTGTGATGCATCTATTTATAGCCCTGCTACAGGTGCATCCTGATGATGTCACCAGCAGAGGCTATAAATTCTAGTCAATTTAATTGATGTGTTGCACACATATTCACAGCTGGTAACTCCTAAAGATGTTCCCAAAGTGCTAAATCAGTGTAGCATCAAAGAGTAGCTTTTTGATAGGGAACAAATATTATGATTATGACAAAATTGGTACATTTTGATAAAATGCTGAATATATGTTCTATTTTCAACCTAACAATGTTCTGATGAACCAACCAAATAGTGAATATTTAAAATGAATCGACAACTGATCCCAACCCTTTCAACTAAAAATAGACATTGAATCGACATCTGCTTGCTATCTGGGATTACTTTTGCAATTCCGTTTGGCGATGCTATTGCACATAAATTACACACTTCAACTTTAACAACAAATAGAAAGGTGCCGACAGAAAAAAAAAATTGTCTAAGCAGGCTGTCTCTCCTCCAATCAATTGAAAACACTAAAAAAAAACATTATTTCTTCACTGGACCAGTTTGAAACAGTGATGAAGAACCATTGCCATGTTTAGCCGAGAGCAACAGACATAGCTTTGAGGAAGAGTAACTAAGTTATTTTCTTGTGGGGTTTTCTCTATCCCAAACAACTTTTCGGAGAAAATGAATGGTGATATTTTGTTTTCACTCTGCTTTCTAAATACTTTTGGTGACCAATAGGTCACTGAGTGATATCAGAGCCAAATAAATTTTTCCCTTAGTAAGAGTGGGGCCTGGGGTGAGTAAAAGGTGTGCCATCAACGTTCCCAAGCAGTCTGCAAGAACAAGCTGTGCAACTGCACCAAGAGCTGATATTGTTATTTTTACCCAGCATTTCAACCTGTGGTGTACTACAAAACAAACTCTCTCTGTTACAAAACCAAGTGAGCTGCCTCTGTAGATAATATCCATACAATATTTATGCTGCCTTCTAAGATGGCATACTTTGATACCTTACTGGAAGTATTACAATTATAAAATGTGACATATTTTGATTCAATTAGAGCATTGTGCCTTTAACTTAGCAGCATGCTAAAGGCAAACTCTATTACTATCAATTATCAAGTCTCCTGTAGGACCGCACAATGATGCTGCATTCAGAATCAGTAACTTCTGAGGTTATTTGTCAGTTAGGATACATCCTAAATGAGGCAGCTAACAATATTTTGGAGCACAGCTTATGACAACATCTATGCAGATGGTAATCACTGTTACCTCAATTGTCTATTTATTATTTTTCTAACCCATAAAATAACTTTTGTTGGTGTAACCTAATTTTTATTTGACTTTAAATGTAAATTGTTGGCGTAACCTTATCTTAATTTGACATTAAATTTAATCAGATTAATTGTTTTATTTATTTTTATTAAATAAAACCAGTTAATATAACCAACGCACATTCTTTAAGTTACCGGACAAAACATATTTTTTCACACTACAACGAAACCAACATTTTCCTTTTCATATTGAACCATCTATAATATGTTTTTAAAAGCTGTAAAATAGCATATGCACAGACTGTGTTGAAGAGATTTCTTTTACAAGAAATGCTACAATTATCTATTGTATTTTAACTTATAAAATGTATTATGCTCCCTTCCTTTACAATTCAATCTCTAAAGAAACATTGGAGATTATAGCACCTTGTTATTCAGATCTAGGGTAGCTTATTTTAGGGAAGATGGAGTACTGATGCGCTATTGAAAGTCTCGAAGTTGTTACGTGAATTGGCAAGAGGTTTGACAAATTATACTGCTGTCCGGTTTTTGCTCACAAGTTCTAAAACTTGTCCACAGGAATGCTTTCTCGGGACACTTGGAGTGACAAAAATGGAGTTCCATTGTATTTACAAATACTACTTTTGGCCTGGCTTAAAATCTATTGTGTTCAAATTTGTTTATTCTTGTCATACTTGTCAATTGGCAGGTAACTCGAATTAATCTGTTCCGCTAACTCTTGTTCAGCCAGATCTTGTTATCAGAGAGCCATTTGAGCAATTAATCGCGATTAATTCTGGTACTACACTCTAAGTGCTTTACATAGTGAACAGGGGAATCTCCTCAACCACCACTAGTGTGCAACATCCACCTGAATGATCAGACGGTATCCAAAGTGTGCCAGTATGCTCACCACACACCAGCTGTTGGAGGAGAGGGGAGAGTAGAGTGATACAGCCAAATAATGGATGAGCATTATTAGGAGGCCATGATTGATAAGGGCCAGTGGAGGGAATTTGGCCAGGACACCAGGGTTATACCTTTACTCTTTACGAGAAATGCCCTGGGAGTTTTAATGTTAAAGTTTCAACTTTAATTGATAACATATGCCATGCCCTCAAAAGATTCTTTATGACAATATATACACTGTTTATGTCATATCGGTTCTGTCAACGTCCACCTCCAGCGAGACAGCAACACCTGCCCATCATGAAGATGACATGTCACCCCCACCTCAAGCAGCAGTATTACCACAACTACAAAAGGTCTGACATCAGATGACCCTGCACAATGGCCTGTCATAAGCAATGGCCTGACAAATGCACAACTGTCATAGGCCATACTGAATGGTGCGCATTACTAACAAGAAGACATATAAAGGTCAAAGATACAATTTTCCCCCCTGAATTCGGAGAAAAATCCACATATATTCACAAAGGAAAACTACAAAATGGTCATGAAAATGAGGAGAAGATGCAGCGAACATGGCTTCTGTATTCAGTTAGCACAGACTCAGTCTTCTGATTTGCATGCAAACTTTTTTGAAAACTGGACAATGCACTTACAAAAGGGGGATTTAGAAATTGGAAGAACCTAGCTAGTCATGTAAAGGAACATGATCATTTAAATAAACACATTAACAACATAACGTGTTGGCATTAACTCCAGAAGAGGCTCAAAACTAAGACAGCAATTGATCAGATCAACCAGGATTTGATGCACCTTGAGGTAAAGCACTGGAAGGAGTAATGCACAGAGTGATTGCCATAATATGTTACCAAGCTGAGAGGAACCAAGCTTTGAGAGGGCATACAAATGTCCTATTTAACCCACATAATGGCAATTTCCAATCACAGGTGGAATTGATGGCACAATTTGATCCAGTGATGAACGAATATTTGAGGAGGATTTGAAACAAAGAAACAAAGGTGCACTGCCTCTGCAATCAAATTCAAAATAAAATAATAGCACTAATTGGACACAATTATTGACGAGACAGTCAGAAAGGTGAAAAAAGTTTTGTACGATTTTTTTGATGTTCAAGACACCTTTGGAAAAGGTCTGGTTTGAGGCTAACTTCTGGCTAACTTGAGGTTTTCACGCTCGACAGGTAAGAGTTTTATTGAACCAATAGTTAGCCAAGGAGCTTACTTAAGAGTGGTAGTTTGTTAGATAGTGTAAGGCACTCTAATGGGGCATTTTATTATGGATTGTGGTTCTGCAGTGGTTGATTTAATTTTCGAGGAAGGACAATATTATACTGGAAACAACGCAATCTCTAAACCAGTTACTACCTTGGTCTATTTGCCTGCTAGCTAAGTTATAATAGTTTCCACTGTTTGACTATGTTTGATATGACTAGCAATCATAGTCTAATGTCAGAGTTGCCTAACTTTTGTAACACTATTCATTTTGAAACCAATCAAAACAACAGCGGAAGATATGCTACTTTATTTTTTGGATATCCATCTTTTTCTTCCTTTCATTATTTTGTAATTTTTTTTAGGGGAAGGGGAGAGTTTTGTTAGCATTAGTGATAAACACTCTGAAAAGTTGATCACCTGTAACCATGGTGTAAGGAGTCAAAACTCAAATAAGGGGAATAGTATAATCAATAATCAATAATTCATAATCAATAACTGATCATACGGGTTATGAGTTATCACTTACAGTTTTAAATTATCCCTAAAAGGGAATACGTTGCCAAGGTCCTTATATGGGCCAATAAATGCAACGGGTTGCGCTGTTACACATATAAGCAGGCAAAAATAGAGCAATTATATATATCAACATTCAATCACAACGGATTATAATTAAACATTAATATATCAATTGTCTAGAATCGTTTGATTCTCGAGATAACTCCTAAGGGGGTTAATTTGTCATCTAATAGTCTGCTCGCCAGCGAACTGACCGTAAAATCTTTATTAACCCTTAAGAAATTATTCATATAACTTAGAAAGGCAGACTATTTCTCTTGGCCACGAAAAACAGCTTCCCTTTTCTAAACAAAAATACTATTTAAAGTATCAACAGTTTTAGAGCTTGAAGCTTAAAAATCGAACATCTCAGGGATCTCGAGATCATGAACAGATAGGCAGAGTCAATCAATGAATATAGTATTTAATACTGGAAAACTACGTATATATCGGTGACTACAGTTACACGGAATAAATGTATTTACAACACGATAAACAACAAAACAATGAAAGAGAATTAGAATAAGAGAGTGAGAGAAAGAGGGAGAGTTGTGTAAAATCACAGACAAGTTGGACCTTAAAACAGAGACAGCAAGGAACTCAAAATTACCCTAAAATGGGCAAAACCTTACAGCATAATAAATCTTGATAAGAAATAAATACTTGCACAATGGTTCTCTCAGGGTTGCTGAGGAAAGAATGCATGTGTGTGTGTGTCCTTCAAAGCGAGTGCTCCTGGTCCCTTCAGGCGAACAGAGTTGCGGCAAGTTTTAAGAGTCTCTTGAAAGTGGAGTTACCAACGAGAATAATTCAGCCTAAGTTCCTTTCACTCGTGTGGAAATGAACAAAGGAGAATTACGAAAAGGAAAATAAAAACAAAGAAAAGAAAACTGAAGAGAAAGTGACGACCCAGTCGAAAGAAAAAACTAAGCAACGTAAACTGGAGTTCCTTTCTTTTAAGGAAACCTAATCCACGCCTCTCTGAAGCGAACTGTCCAATCGTTGTTCAGAAAATCTTGAGCAGGAAAGTTTCTTTGTCTTGTCAGGCCGATTAATTTGCATAAGTTATGGCCGTGGCCGAAATTCGTCATTTTTCCTCCGAAGATGATTAAACATAACAAGACACATTTTATCATAACCTAATACATATTTCTGGCTCAGTCAGACAAAGAGGATTACAAAGACATCAAACACGACATGTAACAATGATAGGAATTCAAGTTTACATCTCAATGCGTAATTACAAGTATTTATAATTCCCTTGATACTACGATAACATCATAGATATTCCAATAGGACACGGGCAAACAGACAAACGTAAAAACATATCAAATATATCTCAGTAAGGTCTTTAAATGAGGAAATTCCTGAAAAGTTCTTGGGAGGGTAAGATTAGGATCTCTTTGAAGCTCGCAACAGCAGGGGAAGATCTGGTGTGTGTTGTCTGTTCACACTCAGGGTGTCATAGAAGTTGTCATCGAACCATCTATTGCAGACTGGCTGGAGCCGAAGGCCTAATTTACCTTTTGAGTTCAGAGGCCAAAAGCTCTTTGGGTTTTAGCAAGAATGTGCATTACATGATTCATTGATATGCTACAATGGTTACACTGGTACTCCTCAAACCATCAGATTCATCCACAGAGAATAGCAAAGTCAAAGCCGAACTCACAACTCCAGTTATATGCTTCAAATGCCAGAGGGCCAAAAATTACATAATGCAGCTTTAAACCAATAGAACAATGTTGTAATAGTGCCACAACGCCATAGATTTTACTCTCACTGGGAAAATGTAATGGTTTATTAAAAGTTATCTCGTATTGAACTTGAACAGTAGTGTTTAAACATCAGAAATGTTAACACTTTAGCTTTAAGAACATACCACATCATGTTTTACAGAGTAACTCAATAACGCACTTCTGGGGGGCCTGGGTAGCTCAACAAGTAAAGATGCTGACTACCACTTCTGGAGTCGCAAATTCGAATCCAGGGCATCCTGACTCCAGTCAGGTTTCCTAAGCAACAAATTGGCCCGGTTGTAGGGTGGGTAGAGTCATGTTGGGTTAACCTCCACGTGGTCGCTATAATGTGGTTCTCGCTCTAGGTGGGGTGCACGGATGCCACGGAGAATAGCTTGAGCCTCCATTAGCGCTATGTCTCCAATGCGCTGGTTTATAGGATTGACTGTCTCAGAAGTAGAGGAAACTGAGATTCATCCTCCACCACCTGGATTGAGGCAAGTCACTACGCTACCACGAGGACTTAGAGCGCATTGGGAATTGGGCATGCCAAATTGTTCTGTACAGACAGAATTTGGTTAATTACTGGAGATAAAACTGCTTTCTAAAACCAAAACAAAATACAATTCCAAAAAAGTTAGTGATAACCATTTGATTAAATTTGTGTGTTGTGTACTTAACCTAATTTAACTAGTTAATCCAGTGGCAAAACTGTCACTGGACACTAAAATATCATAGAAACAGAGGTAGGCCTCATGACTGATTTGCATGTTTTGACACAAGTTTGTCTCTCTTTAACGTAGTTGCTCCAACAGCCATGTGGTCTTGAGGTTTTCCATACATTAGTTGACAAAAATGCACAATGTAACGAGCAAGAACATTAAATAAAACATGGTGGCCTTGTGTTCCCTGTCTGTCGCTCACTTCGACGATGTGTCGAAGAAGCGAAACTAGGGGTCTCTCTTGAGTGCCGAATATACATCTGATTTATGAAAAAAGGTCAATGAGAAATTGGCAGACAAAATTTGCATGTCCCGCCCCCGGACATACGGGTATAAAGGCAGGGAAATACATCTGTTTCATTCAGAAATTTTCTTCAGAGCCGATGGTCATGTATGCAGTGAGCTGCGAGTCACACACCTGTTCCTCTTACCTCTGAGCGATCTGCTGTTGGATCTGCGGCGCACTTCAGTGTATTTCTCCTTCTCTGCACGACAGTGCAGTTTGCACCTGGGCAAGCATGTCAGACATCTGGGCATTCACTGCGAGAACATGACCATGGCAACGTTGCAGTCATGGCTTTCAACCGAAGGAACGCCACTCCAGCCACCCCCTGTGTCGCTCTTTCTTCCCACGGGATTGAGGACGACACGGCTGGTGATGGAGGCGATCTGGGAATGGCAGCGGGCTCGGTTTCACCGGGTACACCCCCGCGAAACAGCCACCCCCCGGTACGCTCGTTGACTTTCGTCCGGACTCGAGGCAACAGCAGCTCGCCTCACAGCCAGCCTGCCTATCCTCTGGAGCCACCCGAGCTGGATGAGCTCGCCGATGTGTCGGAGAGTGGTCCGGCATCTGATGCGGATGACTCGTCTGGGCTGCCGCCTTCGGGCCAGGACGCCCAGATGTCTGACATGCTTGCCCTTGCCCCTTGTTGGACTGGAACCCTCTGTCCTCCCCACAGCCGTCGCGGCTAGATGATTGGTTCCTTGCGTCTGCGCGCCACTCACAGCCACGCCCCCCTCCGGTCCCTTTCTTCCCGGAGGTACATGATGAGCTGACGACTGCATGGAGAGCACCCCTCTCCACTCGTCACAAAGCCCTTCGCTCATCTGCTCTCACTACCCTCGACAGCGGAGCAGCCCATGGGAACACGGCGATTCCCCAGGTGAATAGAGTGGTTGTGATCCACCTATGCCCCAAGAACACCACCACCTGGAGGGGTCGCCCTGTGCTCCCCTCCAAGTCCTGTAGTACGACGTCTTCACTGGCCGCCAAAGCTTACAGCGCCACCAGACAGGCCGCTTCCGCCCTGCATGCCATGGACCTCCTGCAAGTCCACCAGGCCATGGCACTCAAAGAACCGCACATGGGTAGTCATGATCCCGACGTGCTGCAGGAACTGCGCTCAGCAACCAACCTCGCCCTCAGGGCCACAAAGGCCACAGCGCAGTCACTCGGGCAGGCGATGGCCACACTTGTGGTTCAGGAATGTCATCTGTGGCTGAACTTGGTTGAGATGCATGAGACGGACAAGACACGCTTCCTCGACGCCCCTGTCTCCCAGTTTGGCCTTTTCATTGAGGACTTTGCTCAGCATTTCTCTGCAGGGAAAAAGCAGACGTAGGCCATCTCACACATCCTGCCCCACTGTAAACCTGCCGCCACAGGCCATGCCCCGTCTGCTTGCCGAGGGTGTCCTCCTGCGGCTAAGAAACGCGCAGCTCTGTCTCAACCCGGGCCCAGCTCTCAGCCCCTGCGTCGAGCGCCCCGCAGGACCCCCTCGAGGACCCGGAAGGTTCCCAAGCACTCCTGAGACGATCGACCCAGAGACCAAGACGTTCGCTCTGGAGCTGAATCCTTGTTTTAATTTATTTCATTTGCCCACATCAGGTACCCACATTCTCAATAAAAGAGCTATTTCCTTTGTCTCTGGGTCACCTGGCCCGCAAATGCCATTCTCACGACACTCTGCCACCACACCTCAACAGTCCCGCAATGCTGGACGCTGACCCCCCGCCTTCAGCCCCATGACTGTTCCCCAGCCGGCCGGTTCTGACGAGTCTAGAGGACACCTCCACAGGACCTCCTCCTCAGTCACTACACTTCGGTGTGCAAAGCAAGGTAAGTGCTTTGAGACTTTTCTCAGCACCAGAGCCTCGGGACGCACCTTTGCCTCCCGGCGCCTTACTACCTGCTCCGCCCCGCTGCGAAGCCCCACCGGGTACGTCAAAAATAATCGTCCCGTTTGTGCCTCTAGAACGGAGCTTGGATGCGTGGCTTTCACTTCCCAACCCGTCAGTGTCTGCAGCGCTTCATCGTACCCAAGAAAGGCGGCGGCTTACGACCGATCTTGGAGCAAGTCGATGCGCGCCACTCACATCCCCGGCAACCTCAAAGTGGTGGCGGACTCGCTATCACAACGATTGCCCAGTGGAGAGTGGAGGCTTCACCCCCAGTCGGTCCAGCTGATTTGGGAACGGTTTGGCAAGGCTCAGGTAGACCTTTTCGCCTTCCAAGAGACCTCCCACTGCCCACTCTGGTATGCCCGGATAGAGGCTCCTCTTGGGGTAGATGCACTGGCACACAGCTGGCCCATGGGACTGCACAAGTACGCATTTCCCCCAGTGAGCCTTCTTGCACAGGTGCTGTGCAAGGTCAGGGAGGACGAGGAAGAAGTCACTCTAGTGGCTCCTTATTACCCCACCCGGCCTTGGTTCTAGGACATCGTACTCCTCGTGACAGCCCCTCCCTGGCAAATTCCCCTGAGGAAAGACCTTCTTCCTTAGGGAAGGGGTACACTCTGTCAACTGCACCCAGACCTCTGGAACCTTCACGTCTGGCCCCTGGACGGGACACAGAAGATCTAGCTGATCTAACACCTGCTGTCGTAGACACGATCAACCAAGCCAGAGCCCCTTCTACCAGGCAACTTTAAACCCTAAAGTGGCGCTTGTTCGTGAATTGCTGTTCTTCTCGGTCCGAAGACCCACAAAGGTGCGCAGTAAGGTCGATGCTCTCATTTCTGCAGGAGAGGTTCCTAAGAGGTGCCCGGAGGTTAAATCCCTCCTGGCCAAGCCTGTTCCCCTCCTGGGATCTCTCATTGGTCCTCTCGGGCCTTCAGAGACCCCACTTCGAGCCACTAGAATCAGTTGGACTCGGGACCCTCTCCCTAAAGACGGCCACGCTCGCCTCCATCAAGAAGGTCGGGGACCTGCAAGTGTTCTCTGTCAGCGACACTTGCCTGGAGTTCGGTCCAGCAGACACACATGTGATCCTAAGACCGCGGCCAGGCTACGTGCCCAAGGTCCGAGCACACTCAACAAGTAGCATTGCGTCCTCATGGGCACTGGCCAGAGGCACCTCCCTGGCAGAAATATGCAGAGCAGTGGGTTGGGCAACACCTAATACCTTTGCGAGATTTTACAATTTCAGGGTAGAGTCAGTTTCGTCCCGTGTTTTCTCAGGTCCAAGCCAGTAGAACTCGGTAACACACTGACGGACTGACCGGGTGGATCGCTTGCACCTAGCGCCCTTTCCCTCGGTTGAAGTAAAACCGTGCGCTTTTTCTCCCAGGTGATCCCACTCTCTCGGCTCCCTGGATGACTCCTCCCTAGCCCTCTGGATCCAAAATTCAGCGGAGGAATTCGCTGACCCAGTCCACTGCAGGTACTCAAATCTACCCTATACTGGAATAGGTGCTCCACAGGTCAGGGCTCCTATGTGGACTTCCCCTCTGTGTGTATTTTCCACGGTACGGTCCCCTTACGAGCGGACCCGCGTCTCCCTTGGGCAGTTCCCACTGTCCCCCGGTCGCCGTGTCTGTAGCAACTCCTCCCTCCGAAGAGGCGGGACCTGCCACTTCCCACATGTGACCTACATTTACATTTATGCATTTGGCAGACGCTTTTATCCAAAGTGACTTAAAGACCCCCTTATTACAGGGACAATCCCCCTGGAGCAACCTGGAGTTAAGTGTCTTGCTCAAGGACATAATGGTGGTGGCTCGAGGTGACATACACCACTCCACTAAAAGCCCATGTGGTGTATGTCACCACTCTTACCTCCCCATTTCTGGGCAGGTGTGGTCTCCGCAGGGTCTTTTCCCCCTGAAAGAATAGGAAACTGGGTTTCCTATTCCCCGATGCGTGTAAGGCCCCAGCCGTTGACTCTATGCGAGAAACATAGAGAGAATAGAGGCCCGGCTAGGCTCGGCCCGTTCCCAGACTTGGCAGCGTCGCCTTGTTCCCCTGTCAAGATTAAAGAACCAGAAGGGTTTTGACGACTTTATGGGGCATTGGTGAAGGGTATGTGCAGCCTGATACAGCTGGTCGCTTTGTCACGTTAACCCACTGGGGTCGACGGAAGTGCCGGAGCATTACAGCGGAAACAACTTAAAATACTCTGTCATTTTGGGGCATACAGATAAGTGTAAGACATCATTAGAGTCTATAAAAGAACTTGTGCTTTTGTAAAATAAAGAAAATAAAAAGGGTGAGCTTTCAGCAGTCCCCGTGTTCACGAGCATATTTATGAAACACGTCACAAAAATGAACTGAAACTCCGTGAATACTTACTACAAACATGAAACATATGTCTAAAGAAAGCTTAAGATTTCTACTTTTAAATAAAACAATTCAAATTTAAAACAAATATTCTCCTGCAAAGAAATCTGTATGAAACAAAGCGATGTGCAGTTTTTACTGGTTCATCTAATTATAGGTAATGTGATCTCACCCACCAGCAGAGCGCGCCATTCATACGCTAATATACTGAAGCAATCAGGCAAATGGTAAACGCTCCCGACTGTGCCTTAAAAACAGTCATTCACTTTTCTGCACATTTGTAACAATACACAGGCGAGGAATCTCCTGGATAGTAAGGAAGAGTTAACATTTTCCTCAGAAGAAGAGCGGGACTCCGATGAACGTTTGTATTTTGAAGAGAGACTTGATCCACCTGAGGATTCAGAGTATTGACATTTGAAATATGACTTCTAATAAGCAAGATTTAGTTACGTTTAAATACTGTTTCATCTAAAGCAGGTAATTCAATTGTAAGCAGTATGATATAAATATGATATGTACTATGATATAAAATAATATGAATGTTTAGAATATAATTTATCTTGTGTTTATACTGCATCATTATCATCAATACTTGTGCTTGCAAATATCTGTTCAGGTGTAAATGAGTAAATTGCACTGTAAATATGCCCATATTAGAAAATCAGCATATTATAATGATTTCTGAAGGATCATGTGACACTGAAGACTGCAGTAATGATGCTGAAAATTCAGCTTTGATTACAAATGGCATTTTACAATATATTCAAATAGAAAACTGTTCTTTTAAATTGTAAAATGAGTTCACACAATGTTTTTATTGTATTTTGGATCAAATAAATGCAGTCTTGGTGAGCAGAAGAGATTTCTTCTAAAACTTTTATACGGTAGTGTAGGTATAAAATTAAGTAACGTTTTTATGTAAACAAAATGTATAGTCTGATAACTTCTTTTAACTTAAAACTTGATTTTGATCATTAAGTTTCCTCATATTCATTCTCTTTCTGGTACATTCCTCATTGATAGGCCACGGGGAGGGGTCTTTTGTCTCCTCAGGTGTGAATTACCTCAATATTCATGATCATTCACGCCTCCTCGCATATGACCTTTCTAACACTAAAATTGTCTTACAAAAGTTAAATTACTATATTGTTTTGTATGAATGAGTGATCAGGATGGTTTTCACATCATTTTGTAGCAAACACTTTAGGCTAGATCCAGTTCTCAAAAGTCTTGTGGATAGATGTTTTGTATGTGTTATATGGCCTTATTTCAATGACTTAAAAATTGTGTTTTTTCAAAAACCAAGCATAAACGTTATTTTCTCAAAAATACAAACATGTACACACATTTTACTCACATATTATTGTATCCCAGTTTGTGCTGAATACTGTGTTATCAGACTTTAACCATTAATATGTTTTTAAGCAACTGAAAAAAGCACCAATGTCTAGGCAGGTCAAAACTTCTCCAGGGCCCAAAACACCCTCAGACCCCAGAGGGTTAAATACTTTCCCGCTCCTGTGTCAGCAGTACACGTACACGGCTCAGAGCATGGTGTGATTTAAATTGGACCTGTAGTGTCGCTTCTTCGCCACAACGTCAAAGTGAGTGACAGACGGGGAATGTCTAGGTTATGGATGTAACCTGATGGAGGGAATGAGACGTTGTGTCCACCCAGCCACGTCGCTGAGCCGAGCCACAGTTGCGGCCGGACCATTGTCGGCTCCTCAAAAAAATCCTGAATGAAACAGACGTATTTCCCCGCCTTACCCGTATGTCCGGGGGCGGAACATGCAAATTCTGTCATTGGCATTTTTTCATTGATCAGAAGTATATTTGGCACACAAGAGAGACCCCTAATGTCGCTTCTTTGACACAATGTCTCGTTCCCTCCATCAGGAAACATACGTAACCTAGACATTATTATATAGGTGCCGAATGATAATACAACCCTGGTTTTTGTGGTCTGTTATGGATTCTATACTTCATATACTTAAAATTGCAACTTTAAATTAAAAGTGTTTCATAGTTTTTAATCCAATAACATAATTTAAAATGCATAATGATTGTAATTCATTAAAGACGTTAAGTACACAATCTTGAACCCTTGTCTTTTTTGTCTGATTTTTCTTTTTCTTCTGAGTTAGTAATGTTGTGATTTACCTTGGAGCTGGTTGGTTTGGTTCAAGGCTTAGAACACTTTTTATTCCATGGAAAAATTCAATGGGAACAATACTTCTGGAACCACAATGGCTAAAAAGGTAGGCGGGCACTGTTGTGCTCTGCTGTGAGTATGAAAAAAAAGAAAAAGAAAAAAGAAAGACAAAAAGGTGGAGGCAATGGCAGACAACAGAGTAAGAGAAATTAGAGTTTTAGTCAATAAAGGCATTTCTGTCCATGACCTTGGAGTGAAAACATTTAGATCCAGTTTCATTCTGCTGTCACTGCCTTTGAACTGAAGGATTATAAAGCAAGACCACAAACACTCAGATGCTTGATGCACATATAAAATTATTGAGCCCACATGCGTACAGATATGCTCTGTTCCAAAACCTTGGAAAATACTTACTGTCCAAAATGTAGGTAGCATATTTATGATGACACATTTTTTTAAAAATTATTTGTATAGCGCCTTTCACAACACCCATCGTTTCAAAGCAGCTTTACAGAAAATCATATATTAACAGAAAAAGAAACTGTAATATCTATAATATCTTAGAGTCACCGTTGTGTAGTTTGATAAAATACGATTGTAAATTGCACTTTAAAATAAGTATAAACTATCATAATTTTGCCAAATTCTAAGGCTGCATTGTATGATTCCTAAACTCATTTGAAAAATATTGGAACAAAATAGGTCAATCTATTTCAAATTAAATTCAGTACACAATATTTGTGTGTTTAATACAAGTCTCACAAGTATAGCTTAGTAACATGCTAATTTCAACAGTTTTTCTCTTTTTTTTTTTTTGCTTTGAGCGAAGGATTTATATTTATAAAATGAACAGAAATGCCTACATAGAGCATCCAAAATCATTAATAAGGCTCCATTTCAGTTTGGATGCTGCCTTAGAAGACAGCTGCTGATGTTGGCAGTATGCATGTACTCATGCATACACAAACATACATAGTCGTGGTTCATTGCTGTGTTTGGTCGTATTAATTATCATTATTATTAAAATAATAATAATAAAACAAAAAATAATAATACTAAAATACATTAGTAAAGGCCAGCTACTGCTTCTTGTTCAAAATTATATATATATATATATATATATATATATATATATATATATATATATATATATATATATTAGGGCTGTCAAAATTAGCGCGTTAATAACGCATTAACTAAAATTCATTTTAACGGCACTAATTTTTTTAACGCGCGATTAACGCAACGCGCAATATCTGTTTGACCCGTGGCCTAGCCCGTAGTTGGAGAGTTAGAGATGCACGTAAAGTGATAGATGTAAAGAATTCCGCAGCAAACAGAAATGGAGAAAGAAAATTGGGTCTTCTGAACGGAAAATTCATATACAAAACGATGTCTGATGGTTCTGTCGACAAGACAAATGTTGTCTGCATTTATTGTCGATGTGAATTAAGTTATCACCGCAGCACGTCGAGTTTAAAATATTGTTCAGAAAAAGCGAGCTGCCCTGTCATCTGAAAATGTAAACAGGCTCGTCTGTTTGAGCAACTGGCTCAGTGCAAAGAAAGAGAAATAATGGGAACCTGTGGTTTTTCTATATTCTTTTCCCCATGTGTTTAATAGACATGAACAAAGTTCTTTGAAAAACATATCTGACCTTTGATAGATGTCTAGTCTTCATGCTATGTTGAGTATGGTTTCACTAATAATAAACATGCATTTGCATAAAGCATCCATATTTGTCCACACCCATGTTGATTAATGTATTCAAAACTTGAAAAGTATTAATTTAAGGTACATTTAGAACTGATAAAAATGTGCGATTAATCGCGAGTTAACTCATGACAATCATGCGATTAATCGCGATTAAATATTTTAATCGATTGACAGCCCTAATATATATATATATATATAAAATCATATCGTATAAGAACTCCCTATGTAAAAAGACTCAATTAAAGCTCAGCCACTGCCCTTAGCCATTAGCACCGAGTGGCATATAGGTAGACAGGGCAGCTTTATTGTGAACAATGACTTTGAAATGCAAAATAGTCTCAGCCAATCAAACATTTACTCTTGTGTGCCTTGGTAAAATGGACGCAGGGTTTCTCAGGTATTTCACTCTCATGTCAGACTTGTGCGAATGTGGCAAACACAAGAGCTTTCAGTTTAAAAGCGAATACAAAAAGCAAGGAGATGAAAGCACATATCTTTCATCTTTGGCCTTAAAAAGGCATCAAAGAGAGTTTGCAGAGCCTGCAGACATGTTTTGTGTTGCAGGCAAAAGGCAGTGTTCTTCGAAGCACTTTTACACTTGATGAAAACTGGCCATTACATGAAAGTGAATGTATGGCTGCAAAATTAGATAACCGTGAGTTTGCTGATTGAAAAGTGGCAGAAAGTTGCAACAGATATTTGTCTACTCCCACATTCACCCTGTTTATGCAACACTTTCCCTGAACTTGGTTTAACCTTGTTTGTCCTTGATACATGTGTTTACCTCTTGGATCACAACAATAGTCAGTGCACAGTTACACATACCAAAGAAAGTCTTGTTTTCTATACACGCATATATAGACAGGAAGGGAAGGGCAAGGATGAAGGGAGAAAGGCTGAAAAATATTTTATTTTGAATAGTGTGTTTTATAGATGCAGAGAATCTGGTCACAAAATGTATCAAGGTAAATAAAAAAAGGAAGGTTGTTTAATTTACAATTCAGTTTCTAAAAATAGGTGGTGAGGGAGCCTTTTCGCAACACTTGGGGTAAAAGGCCCCTTGTGGGTTTAAAGTGATATTGGGTAGATACCGGGGCAATAGTTATAGGGTACAATTTGTTAACTAATGCAAATAATTTTGAGAGAGCAAGATGATGCTTACTCCGAATAACCACATCAGATGAAATCAACCATTTCCTGTTAATTTAAACACATTTGGCTGTCCTGAACTGCGATTGATTGAACTGCCATAGCTTCCTCAGCCAACACATATGCCGGACCTTCTTTCTGAGATTACAGACATGACATAAAAAAGCATGGAAAAATTATGTATGCCTGTGATTTCATGCCAAATCTGATAGCTCAGAATAAAAAACATTATAGTAGGCTTACAGTAGTGAATCGGGGAAAGACAAGAGTTGGTACACAGAAACTTTTCCAGAAAATTAAATGCAATTTTTAGTTTAGGGGTCATGTGTGAATGCAACCCGTTCGAAAATATCGGTAAATTTTGCACTAGCTATTCCCCTGAATGAGAAGTTGCAACATTCACTGAAAAGTTTAGTTTTAATGCTATGTGTGAACAGAGTCGTAGGATTAATGGTTTGAGAGTGTCCGAGGTCAAGACGTGCTGACATAAGATGTTATCATTCAGTTATAGTTTGGACAGATAGTGAAATTATTTAATTTAGTTGGATGATACAAAAAAATATTTGATATTATAGAGCCTCACGGCTTAAGTCTGACGTCATATGGTGAGCAGCCAATGAAAATCGACCACGTGCAGCCACAGCATTGGACCATGTTGAAATGGAGATGACAAACAAATGCCAAAATGTAGAAAATATTTAATGCATCTTTAAACTTTAGTCACATACTCCGTCTTTCCACTCAAGACAGCACCACATGCTCGGTCTGTTTCTTTTGAAACTTGGAACAGGGAAGCTGCAACATCAACGGCAGCACTACCGTACATCCATGTTTGTTTACATCTGTCATGTGTCTCAAAGAACAGGGGCGTGTGTTTCCACATGAGTTTGTGATTGAATCATATCCCAGAGTTTAATGGTATTTTGGTGCTGATGTGTGAATGGTTGCAAAATGGGGGAAAAGAAGATGGAAACTGTTGCATCTGTAAATAGCAGATGTGAAACATTTACCAGTAAAGGCAATCCAACAGTTGTACTACAATTTACCAGGCTGCATGTGTGAAGGGGGCTAAGGACAGAGTTTTGAACATGGATTTTATTTATGTAAAATAATGAACTTTTGTTTATTGGATCCAGAAAAAAAGCTTTAAATAGCTTCAATGTAGCTAGCTACTTTTTGTTCGTAGCTTTTAGTGTACAGTAGTAACTACTACTTTTTTTTTAGATTAGTTTGACTGTACTGTAGTTTAACTACTTGAAGTTATGAATAGCTTTGGAAGTCATTCAAAGTTGGAAGTTTCAAAGTAACAGTAGCAGTACTGTATTATATGTGTAAAATATGGAGCTTTTAATGAATTCTGCATATTACATGTTATCGTATGGAGTTGTCATGTATTTCTAGGTATTTCAGGACCCTTAGCTAAAAGACAAGCGGTTCAAACAGCCAACACACACACAAACAAACTCTTTCACACACAATCACGCTGGCTAGGTTAAAAAAATCACTGACAGATATTCAAGCCCAACACAATGATCAATGTTAAGGGGATGGATGAGGAGGTCAAATACACATTGATTTGCTGCTGCGGTCTCCAAAAGACCATCACTCCTGTAGAAGGGAACATTGTTAACAGCTTCTCAAGTGATGACAAACAATCTATCAAATCTGGGGGATTATTCAGAATCACAGATGGGGAACACAAATAAGAAACTTCAGTTGTATATTGCCGAGCATTCATTCTGCAGTTCCACATTATAAAGAGTGAGTGTGTCAAATCAGACATAAATTTTCACCAAATACCATCGCCATATATCAGAGTTGCACAAATGAGGCTGGTACCTCCTCACACATTATGAATGTTAGCGAGGTGAGATAGCTCATTGTCATTCGTGGAGAAGCCTTGAATCTCTCAAGCAGGAGAGTGACAGTTACTATTCAGGAATAGAGAGATGGGTAAAGGTCTTGCGGAGGTGACACAGAGCAGATGGTTTTACTCACTGGAGGATTCCAGAGCTCAATTTTAAGCATTCAAATGCTTTGTGTTGGTTTCCAAGAGAACATGCCCAAACAGCTCTAGAGGAGACACTTGATTTCACTTCACATACTGAGACACTTCTGTCTTTTTTCTTTCAGCTTTAGGCTAGGTAACTGTGCAAATCACGCTCTTAAGATCATTTTAGCGCTACTTTATGATGGAAAAAACATGGTGTCGAATTTCAGTAATATGTATGTGAAACTAACATTAATGCTTTAAAACTCAGCCTCAGAGGGTTTTTGTCTTTCTGTAGATATTCTTTGTTTTCTGTAGATGTTTTCTATTTTTCATATGCTGTTTTTTATTAGCGACCAATGCTTGTCCTTTCCTCTACTTCATCATAAATCTGAAGAATAAAATTCTCTTGATCCTTCTCTCCCAAGAGTGCAACATGTTCTCATAAAGCATGGCGTAACCTTCTGTAAATATATTTGTCTGATAAATCATTTACAATCTGTTTATGAATTATGAATTAAATAAATAATTATTTTCTTGAGAGATGCATGTTTAAAATATTTAAAAAGTGGATTTGTGGAGAAAACATGCTCAACCTAAGTTTAATGAAATCTACATAGTGTTGATCTTGAACTCTGGCAGAATATTACATATGAGTGTAGTAGCATTAAGTTTAGATGTTCAACATCATTTGCATATTTTCAAAGCAAAGCAACACAGATACAACAAGACAAGCCAGAACTGCAATTTCCACTCTGTATTTCCATAATTGGCTCAACGTTGATAAATGCAGTGTGCCATCATATTCTCAAAACCTCAGAATTAATATATAATCACATTGCAACCGTCTTTGCTTTTGGGGGGTACCTCTAAATGGCTTCCTATTTGAGTTTTCTGCATTTTATTACTCCAATCAGTCACACAGATCCTTCAGAAACATTCAGAGACCATCAAGCACAGGGCATGAATTCTTTATTAAGCCATTAAAACATGACTTCACAGCAGTTAAAATTATAGCAGCTTATGTTTGACTCAGTCCTTAATCTCTTGCTCTTGTAATTACACCAGAATCAACTAATTTGTGCCATAATGGGAGAAGCTTGAGTGATGACTGCAGGATACTTTTTTCTCTTAAATGTTCAAGAGTTTTACAGCTTGATCTGGAAATGATGAAGCAAATTTACTGTTTACTTTGTTGTTGTACGTTGGGAGGTGCCCTAGAAATGGATGGAATCCCTCACTGTGTACTGTAACTCTCTATAACTACTGTAGATTGGTGACTTTAATATCACCTTAGAATGGCTGGGCTTAAATATAGAGCGATATATATATATAAATAATGGTTTATCCCTGATGTACTGTTGAGGTCCATTATGACCCCTTTTGAACTTTGCTGACTTAAAAAAAAAAAAAGGTTTTCTTCAATTTGCTTTTCCTACATTTGCTATATACACACACATGCACACACAAAAATTGGGCTGGAATCTGGTGGTGTGGTGGTGTGACAAAAATACACACACCCTTACTGTCTGGGGTCAAATTTGATCCCACATAGGAAATGAATGGGGGAGATAATAAAACTAAGATGTTTTTAATTTTTATTTGTCAAATAAAATCAATAAATCATCCACTCTCACTCACACACACACACACACACACACACACACACACGCACACACAAATAATTATGTGACACTATTACAGAGGATGTTATAGAATTTGTCAAATAAAATCAGCCAGAATGCAGAACACACACTGAAATGAAGTGGTGGTGAGACCACAACACATCCACAATGGAGAAAACACACGTTTTTACAACCTTCTGCCATGTGTGCGTGGATTCATAAACAAAATTATATTTTATGATGATACTTAGTATCATTCTTCACTGTTTTATACTGTTCTTTACCTTTTATTGGTTGTTTTTTTTAATGAATCTTTTATTTGATGGTGCTCATTATTACCGTTCAGTTCACTGAATTTTCAGAATTTTCATCCTTGAAAAAAATGCCAAATTTGCCATTGAAAAAAGTATTGTTTGTACACATAACAAATTGTCACAGTCAATTTCTGTTTATTGCTGTTAGTTTTGTTGAATTCATTTTTGTAATTTACTCCATTGAGTTTTTTTTTTTAAATAAATGATAGGTAACAAAAATCTTACTCTAAGTCAGGCGTGTCAGATTCGTTTTAGTCGAGGTCTGGATTGGAAAGAATGTTACTTTGTGTGGGCCGAATAACTTTATTTGTAATACATTTGGAATCAACCAACTTGGACCATCATCACTTGTATGTGTATTAAACAATACATAGAAATTGCTAATTTGCTAATAACATTTGTGAAAAACTGAACAAGCTTTAATAAGTCTTCAGAATTTAACATTTAAAAAAAAAAAAAAAAAAAAAAAAAAAAAAAAAAAAAAAAAACCTGGAATAATACAAGACAAATAAAGGCAATCAAACAAAATCTTTCACATTTCATTGAATTTGAACATCAAACAAATATTTTTCAACACAAGTTATGAGTTCAGTCAATTAGCCCAAAAAAACTTATACAGTTGTAAACATTTTGTTTAGTAAATTTGTGCCACCTTTCTTGATTATGTTTTAAAGGGATACAATATGCATTGAATACAATAACAATCAAACAATATGTTAAATCTGATTCTCAGTCAGATCTATTCTCTGTCAATCAAATTCTCGAAATTTGCAATAATGCATTACCTAATAATCATGTAATAATCAATGGTGTTTGAAGTCATGGAACACAGTCACTTTGCTTTTAAAGTCCTGTTTTCTGACACCTGGCATCTCTTTTCTTCAACCATTGGATCAACATCAGCGACCAGTTTTTGGGCAGTAGCTATTTTCATAATAAAAGATGTCTGTGTGTGAGACGAGAATGCCGGTTGGACTTGTTAATGTTCATTATTGAAAAAGCCTGCTTAAGCAGATATGTAGTCCTGAACATGCAAAGATTTTTGTATGCAAAGTTTGTCATTTTGGGGAATGTTGGTCCTAGGTGTTGGTAGAAAAAAATCTAGGCTACGTATGTAAAATCCGTTCCTTGATGGAGGGAACGAGACGTTGTGTCGAAGAAGCGACACTAGGGGTCTCTCGAGCACAGAATAGGCCTCTGATCTATGGTATTATACCCGTATGTCCAGGGGTGAGGTATGCAAATACTGTCTGCCAACTTCTCATTGGCCTTTTTTCATAGATCAGAGGCGTATTCGGCTCTCAAGAGAGACCTCTAGTGTCACTTCTTCGACACAACGTCGAAGTGAGCGACAGACGAGAAACACACTCACTGTTGCTAACTTATCTTTCAAAGACGTGTTACACTGCAGTTCTATTAGTTCCATTTGGAGTTCATCTGGTACATCTGATGCGCTGACAGTAAATGGTATGTGGAAGAGTGAGATTTCTTTCTCAAATTAATTGAAGACCTGGAAGTGATTCTGAAATTCAGTTTGCAGTCCTTTTATTTTTCTGTGTATCTGTCCATATTTCCGTTGCCGTGTGCAGAGTGCAAAGAGTTTAAAGAGGGGAAATGAGCAAGGTTGCCCTAGGACAGTTGTGTCATCCACAGATCTAGTTTCAGTAATATTCAGTAATAACTTTGTTGTGGCCTTGAATCTTCAAATTGAGCACGTTTAAAGGGTTACTTCAGGATTTAGCATTAAGCTTTGTATCAGTAGAAAACCAGTAGTATTTTCGAATTACCGAGCCCCCCCCCATATCCCCTTGAGACGAGAGATTTATGTATTTTTAGTCTGGAAAAAAATCCTCCGATGACGCAAAAATCGTTATTTTGCGTCATCTGAGGATTTTTGGGCCAGAGGCTTAAAACTACAGCCAATATTCTACATGTTTTCACCACGCCCATATGGGGCGGGATCTCACTCACAGAATGTGAAGATAGTGTCAGCCATCTTTCTGTAGAAGCTAAGCTAACAGGTTCTTGCTCTGTGTAGAAAGTTTGTATACAAGTAGGCTAATCACGATGGCGGAAGGTAGTTTTGAAGATGAAATGGCAGAAGGGGATTTCGAAGATCTGTTGCGAGAATCTGATGCTCACAGCTACCTGTACGAGCCACAATACAGCGATGAACAGTTGCGGGAGATGGAGGAACAAGAGGCGGCCGGAGCAGCTGCTGTAGTAGGGGAGCGAGACCTGCTTGACGGTCAGGAAGAAGAGCCCGGCCAGACTCGAGTTGGGGCGGACTGGTGGTGTCAGTGCTCTTGCTGTGCGCCTATGGAAACAGATAGAGAGTCCTATTGCTGTCGCGAATTGCAGCGATGCCATTTTCTTCTGGACGAGATCGCTGAATCCGCTGATGAAACTGCACCGCTAACATTAGCATGTGTAACTGAGCACCCAAGTTTTGTACCACACATGGACAGGTGGGTCCTGGAAACTTATTTTAGGATCCCGAAGATAAATTGGAAACGCCAACCAAAGCCCGCAGGGACAAATGGATGGCTTAGTGTAAAGTGAGTATTTTGTTTGTTTTTCTTTTTGTTACTAAGACGTCATGTACAGAATTTGGACACCCGGCATTATCATAATGTTCTTCCTGCGTAGTCAGCTGAGATATTGTTGTTATATTTACATCTATGCTAGCATACTGTATGTGCAAATAGTTTGCATTGCTAACGTTGTGCTTACTGTTTTGTAGACAATATCGCCTAACAGCCTACCGTCACTTTATGGAATGGGTCCTGCAAGGCGAGAGACTTGGTAAAGGCTATCGTCTTGTTTTGCCCACTTGTGTTGTCCAGGATATCAGACGGAGATATCCAGCTCCTCACGGGCAATACTGTGGATATAAGGAAACAGCTGAAGCTCTGGAAGAGCTTTGAGTGTAAAAGTGTTAATATTATTTATTTTTTTAATTAAAAGTTATAACTCACATTGGTTGTGGTTCTTTTTATAAACCTTTAGTGTTACTAGAGTATGTATTAGCCTGCCCTAGAGAATGTATTAGCTTAGAGAAATAGTGATTTCAATTGGAGGAAAACATTTCATATGCAGAGCTACTAAGCTACTCTGTTGACATGGTCCTGCCTTGCATCATCTTTTTAATGTGAAAGTCTAAGTTGTGTTATATACATTAGGCTCACTTTTTTAACCCAAAATCAATTCCAAGAAGGGAAATAATCCAGGTAGTATGTGTACAGTAAGTAATTACAGCAAAATCAGTGACAGTAACCATTCAGCATCGCTCCACAAGTCTATAATGTAGAACTTTAGTGTACACAGGAGTACAGGGAAAGATGAAGAAATGTTTTTTTTATTATTAATATTCACAAACAAACAAAAAATATTCCACCATATTCAAAAGGTACATGTTAAAATAAATAAGGAGATACAAAACAATAAATGTCCTGCACAATATACAAACAAAGCAGGCAAAAAATAAATAATGAAATATAAACAGCAGAGGCAGAATCTGATTTTACTGTAGGTGCTATGATAAGTCGGTTTTAGAAGCGGCTTTGGAAAGAAGTTGTGGCAGCCTCCTTTGATGGTTTTGGCACGGGTGCAATGTTGGGTGGCAGCGCAGGCTGTGGCAGGGCAAGTGAGGAGGTTGCCGATGTAAACTGAATGTTTGGGTTGCGTCTTCTATCCATGACCCTCTTGATGAGTGTGTCTATAAACTGGGTGGTGTGTGGTGTGAAGATTTTCTTCAAGACCCACTGTTTGGATCTCTTGCAGAAGACTTGGTTAAACCATGCTTGTCCTGTAAATGATAGAAAATATAATGAAATAAAATCTGAACTAAGATTTGACTTTGTCATGTCTGATCGTTCTCTTAGCTGTAAACATTCTAATTTTGAATATTATACTACTCAGACAACAGATAACATACCTGTCTTGGTTGTGTCCTGCTTCCTCTTGGCAATATTCTCATTGTGCTCCAGGATGGCAAGGTGACATCGCTCCTTCATTCCCTAGAATGAGAATCCCTGGCGTTTGGGGAGGTATTTTAGAAGTGCACTGTGAAAGACTTCAAGTGGGCCTGTGTGCAATTAAAAAGAGAAAGGGAGAAGGGATACAACAAATGAAAACATTATCATTAGGTTATTGAAAAATAATCAAGTGTACAAGGGCAACTATTCTCACCTGTATGTTTGAACAGGGCCATCTTTTCCAAGTCTCTCAGAAGCCTTTTGTCAAGAACCAGCGATGACAGGTCTTGAAACGCCATAGAATCTTTTTTCATCCACATGCGCTTCTTTTGCTCCTGGGCTGTTAGAGGAGCATGGTCACACCGATGCTGTTCTCTGTTGTCATCTGTCCACTCATGCTCATTACACTCATGGTGTGTAATGGACTTCCACCTGCATTTCAATGCCTGTATGAAAAACACAATTATTCTCAATAAGGGTAGATTTATATTAAATTTTTCAAAAAAAGAATCAAATTAGAATCAAAAGTCTTACCTCGACGTCCCCTTTACTTGTTGCACAGGCAAACCACATATGGTTTACGACAGACCTATAAAAGATAATACAATTACTAATTTTGAACCTTGCAAACCAATGTAAAGTCTGCTAGATTACAAACCAACACTGACCTGGTCCATGCATTGATGATTTCTTTGGACTTTTTCTTCCCCTTATTCTGCATCTTCTTCCGGAAACCTGTGAGTTAAAGCAGCACAAGTATTGACAAACACCAACATTTTTATGTTTAATTTTTATTGGCCCAAATTCACATCTTAGTCTCTCACACTTTGCCCCTTACAGAGCTTTGCAGAATTTCATCACTGTGCTACTGTTGAAGTTTGAATTGTTCATGTTTTTTTAAGAACAATTTACACTAATACACTGGATGAGTGCATCATGGCTGCAAAACTCTGGGAGCGGGGGGTCAAGACTGTGAGACCATGAGGTGTTCGTTGGGGTAGGGCTGGAGAAGTGTGGAGGTTTGTGTACAGGGGGGACTAAACAAATACATACCTTTTGCTGTGTGCCAGATGTCAAACTGATGTTGGACATTAGGAAATTGTTCCCTCATTATTTTTTGAATAGATGTGGAGCGATCTGTGGCCATCACCTCAATGTCAAGGCCCTGGTCCATCAGCTCAGTCATGCCCCTTTTGAAAGCTAGTGGTTCCATGGTAACAGAGCTGGTGGCCTCAGTAACCTAAAGAGTCAAGTTCGAATCATAATCATAATTTTACAAATAGCATCTGTAATTTTACATTATTATAATGTTGCTGCTATTTATATTTATTTTACCTGCACGAGTTCTGTGTGGAGCATCTCCTTTGTGTCATCCAACATAAATGTGTAGTGGCAGTATTTTGCACTGAAACCTGGCGTATCACATCGGCCATCACCCGCCAGGTGTAGCCTCTTTCCATCCTCCTGTTCTAAAAAGACTCTTGCCAAGAGTTCTGTTCTTTTTTCACTATACACTATCTCGATAGCAGGGTGCAAGTATACCTTCTGGATATTGTAAAATGTAGTCTGTCCCATCATTTGGACACCCATGGTCTTGCACCAGTCTGAGAGTTCTGTGTATGTGCCCCCTCTGAACAGAACAGCTGCTGCTGCAAGGAGGTTCACCTCTGTCATTCCCCTAACGTCACGTGAAGATTTCCAGTTCCCAACATGGCCCCCAAGACATGTCCAATCCACCTTCCTCTGTGTACCAACTTCAACAATAGTCTTTGACGAAATTGGTTTCCCACACATCTGGCAAAATGTGAAGAGTGACATGAGGCTGGACTCATTGACAATTAGCTTTTTTCATGCCAGTCCTTTTCACCTTCATCATCTGATGATGATGTTGATGTGATGGTGATGGTTGACTTGGGCTGATAGCTTTCATCATTTTCACCTGCAGCTTCAATGCAGCTGATGGTGGTATTGAGGCCTCCAGGTGTACTTAGGCATGGTGACTTTAAAACAAACAAGATTTTAAAAAAATGGTCATACAGTTGCTTTAGAATTCATTAAAAAAGAATATGCTGTGAAGTATGTTGGTACTTCAGAAATTTACAAATTGTTCTTGGACAGAGGCATGCATTTTGAGTGGTGTTGAGGTCAGCGGGAATTGTTCTTCATCTTCCGACGACACTAACTCAGCAGACGAGATTGGAGTCTGAAATGACACAAGTTCAATAACGTTACATAACATTTCGATAAACTGAACTTATTCTGAAGTGAAAACAATGTGGGATTTTTTGTTGCCCAAATAAAAAGGCAATACCTCTAACATATGCGCATTTGAGGTTACTCACGAATATAGATCAATGATTTTACCAAAAGTGGGTGTCAATTATATTTTTAAGCTTACAGTAATTAACATTATTTTGTTCTAGTATGCACTACAACAGGGGTTCATCTCGCAAATGTATCTGTCTCTGCAGTCATCTCAACAATCTAATACAGCAACAGGTTTGTGAGGTAACGTTAGCATAATTCGATAAGGCTAACTCAGTTTTACAGAACAGTGGCTTTACTGTGAGAACAGTCAACTTATATGTAATTGTCTATCTAACGTTACTTTTCTAAATTTGCTGTTTTACTGCTAACAACTATAACACTATAGGCTTCTGTGTGATCAGAAATAGAGTCGATTATTAGTGAGAGTCTTACCTCTAGGGGAATGCGTTTAGTACCAGATGGCCCAGGCTGTTTGTCATCTGGGAAGGTGAATACAGATGGAATTGCGGTGTCCTTCAGAGTGGTTTTCTTCATTCGAAGGACATCCGGTTCGTAGTCTTCCTGCTTGAAATGGCGACTGCAAATCCTACAGGTTTTCAGGTTTTCCATATCGTTGTCCTCTCTAAACTTCGGGTGGTTGATAGCCCACAGCCACTGTTTACATCGCTCCAATTTTTTTATCGGCAAATGATGGAAACTTACTTCTTGTCCTTTCCTAATTTTGGATGTACATCCCGGTACAAAGCAATTTAGCACCATTTCGATGGAAATTTATCAAGTCACGATGTATCAAAGAAAGCCTATTTGTATCAAATTTTCAGATACTGCCGCCTGTAACCGGTAGGCGTGGTTTGGGAGTGGGCTCATAAGGGCAGCAAAGCAAGTGCATTCTGGGAGTTGTTGTCTTTCAGCCACATGAGTAAAAAATACATTTTCTGCCTTTTCTCAGTCTAGAATACTTCAAATTCAAAAATAATTTCACATTTATGCTATATAAATGACCAATTTTAAATACACATTCATCTTCCCAGAGGTGAAGTATCCCTTTAAGTGCTCGATTACATCTAACATGAAAGCAAGATCACGAACCCAGTCTGGGTCATCCAGCTTTTCTTGCATGGACTGAGAATTCATGCATGAACGCAATTCAAAGAAACATTTGAGCATGGCTCCTCTGCTCAACCAGCGAACTTCAGTGTGGACCACGATCAATGTTATTTGCAAACAATAAAGTCAAACTGTCGATGGTTGAGCAATTTTACTCTAACAAAATTAACAGTTTTGATCACCACATCCATGACATTATCCATTTATCCATGCTATTGTTGGAATCTTTCTGGATTTTCTCTCTCAATTTAGCAAAAACGCTTACCCTTTTCCCGATCATGTATGGAGCATCATCCGTAGCCACACTAACAGTGTGACTCAACCTCCAGTCTATTCAGGGCACCGATAAGGCTGGAGTAAATGTTGTAAATTCATTGGTACCAGCTCAACAAACTCTTCAGTGACTGTCAAAGATGCATCAACACCACAAATGAATACTCCTTATAACATCACTTATATCCATGCCTTCATCAACTGCTATAGAGAAAGCAATAAATTACTTCACTTTGACTTTCAGCTGATGGTTCATATCTCCTGCAAGGTCCACTGTAACAAAATCCTTTCTTTTTTCAGGGCACACCAGGTACGCTGCCTTTACCATACATTTCTTGACAAATTCACCCACTTAAAACAGCTTTGATGTTGCAGCGATTTCATTGGCAATTACATAGCTGACCTTTACAGCTACATCAGTACGTGGCCTTTTGATAAACAGTTATTGCTGCTTTTTTAAAGCTGCTGTTAGCTTGTTTACCTTTTTCTGTCCTATGTTGTCCCGTGTTCTTATCATACTTGTCTGCATGCGTCTCATACTGCCATTTAATATTGTACTCTTTTACCACAGCCACTGGTTGTGAACAGATGAGACATACCAGATGGCTTTTGACCTCACAGAAAAATGTTCAATTTCTCCTGATATATCCGCTGTTCGAGGTCAATTTTTGGACGTATTCAAGTTCACAATCTAGCTGCTAGTCAAGCCAGCAACAGTTTAAGAACTCTCATGAGTTCATATATTGGTGTTACCACATTAATAAGCTCAAGTTCTCTGGGGTGTGACACGCAAACAAAAATGAATGTATTGCTTTCACTCTGATTAAAAATTCTATGCTATTGTATGTTTTAAAGTGTGTGTGTGTGTGTGTGTGTGTGTGTGTGTGTGTGTTATATATATATATATATATATATATATATATATATATATATATTATAAATATAGATTTTTACTTCATCACAGGATATCTATTTCTCTGTTTATTACAAGATAAATTAGTAATATATTCATACAACTAAATAATATGTTACATTGACATTCTTACCAACAATGATGAATTATCAGTATCCCATATGTGTGTAAACATACATATTATACATGTTATTTCTTAATCACTATGGTATGTGGCATTGCTTGCTGACATAAAAACAACATTGAAGTAAACTTTGGCAAGTGCAAAACATGAACTGTATGATATGACTATTGACTTATGGGTGTAGTACTGAAATAAAGTAAGTTGTGCTTTTATATAGACTCAATAAGTGCCTGAGAAAATACATATGTATAATTTATATGTAGTTTATGTGTAGATTCTACACATAATATACGCTGAGAAAAGCACTTTGGAACATCTTTAGGTGTGATCAGCTGTGAATATGTGTGCAACACGTCAATGAACATTGACCGGAATTTATAGCCTCTGCCGGTGTAATCATTGGACGCACCTGGGGCAGGGCTATAAATAGATGCATCACAGGAGCATCATCAGATCTTTTGTCTTCAGATCACTCTGTGTGTGTGTGTGTGTGTGCTTTCACGTGCCTGTCAGAAACTTTCTTTCCTCTGTTAGGAGTTAGAATTTTTTAGGCAGTGCGCAGAAGACCTTTCTCTTTTTCTCTGAAAGTCAGGGCAAACGATGTGTGTTCCCTTTTCACCACTCAATGGCTGAGAGGGACACGCATCAGTTTTGCTTTGTTTGTTTTGGGGGAAGAACATGCTGCTCTCACGTTGGGGCAGGGCGGGTGTGAGCATTGCGATCTGCTCTTGGCCAAAATGCTTCGCGCTCATTTAGCTTACTTCCGATAGTCGGCGCCCATACTTCATTTGTGGGGCTCTCATATGGATCTGGCTGAGGAGCAAGAGATGGGTTCGTCCCTATTGCTTGCTCTCTCCCCAGGTCCAGCTGATCCTTCTCGTAAGCCTGAAGCACGCCTCGGCGCCTCTTCGGTTCATGAGGACACTGAACCTCTGTAAATCCTGTGCATAATGAAGTGGCTGTGGAATTAAGAGACCCCCCCCCAAATGATTCAAACTAGAAGAGAGATTTCTGTCTGGTGGCCAAAATAAATAAATAAATAAAATTGTAATAAATAAAAAAAAGGAACGCTATATCAGTCCCTTCCTTTCTTCTATGACCTCCATAACGAGTATTCTCATCCATGGAGGAATCCTTATTGTAAAGGACCGCTTTGGAGTTTAATGTATGCTGTTGATTAAATGAAGTATGGGTTGGGTTATTGGTAAAATATTTGTGTAAATGTTGTAACTTGTTCAAATATTTTATATTTTGTATGTGCTTTAACGTTATTTGTATGTGATTGACCGGAAATTCGGTGCACCTGTAATGTTGAAATTTGTTCCTTTGGTGACACCGTAGTTTGCACAAGGGAAGATGAACATTTTAAAGGTAGCTGACGGGTGTGAATGGTATGCAGTTGTGTTTTGAGCCTACATGGATTTTATCTGAGATTTTGTGTTTATTCATGAAGTTTCATGACGGAAGAAAGGACTATCGTATATTGTTTTGCATTCCTTGGTGAGCACAGCGAGGTACGATATGTTTTCATTCATTGATAATTTATAACATTGCGTAAATGTATGGTTTATTTTGCTGTATAATTAATGTCGTCACCCTAAATGTTTGCTTATGTAATGACGCTTGTAGCCTTGAAAACAAGTGAGTGAAATGTTTGCTGTGTGTATGTTTTCAATACAGTTTTCACGGTGCTAAGGTGATGATGGACTAAAAGTTGAACGTCATGCTGGTTTGGCGAACTAAATAAAGGACACCTTATGCATCAGTCAAGACTCTCTTTTTGGATCCAAGGGCTGCTATACTTACCCTATACCCTCGACGTTGAAATATTCAACTAATCATGGGTGCGGAGGCTCGGGGGTATTCGGTGATGCTGCCGGTAGACACTTGCGGGTTATCTCTCGCCTGGCTCGGCATCCCCGCTAAAGAGACCCACTCTCCCCACAAATCTGTGCTTTGTGCTTATCAGACAGTAGGTCAGACAGTTTCTGCCCTGCACACTATGGCAGTGTTACAGGCGTACTAGGCTAATCTGTCGAAGTATTCGGTGATGTAGCACCAGCGCGGCACTATCAGTAAGAGGCAAGACCCTTGCTGGCGATCTCTGAATGTTGCACTGCTTGTCAGTATCAACGAATACTAGGTCTCATGGCGTCTGCGTCCACGGTGACCCATTTGGGCCTTCTGCACATGAGACTGTTCCAGCTGTGGCTAAAAGCCAGGGGGTTTTATCCAAGGGCCGGTCCCCTAAGGCAAATAAGGGTTACGTGCCATGGGCTTCGTTCCCTTTCTATGTGGTTCAGACCCGGTTTCTTACCTTGGGTCCCACTCTAGGTGCATCTTGTCGTCGCAGGCTGCTAACGACAGACGCCTCCCTGACGGGCTTGGTAGTGGTCTTAAGTGGTCATCCAGCTCAAGGGGAATGGGAGGGTCGTCAGCTCGATTGTCACATTAAGACGATTGTCTCGAGTTGATATCTGTATTTCTGGCCTTGAAATACTTCCTCCAGAGGCTGCCATGTCTTGGTGCAGGTGGACAATACAGCGGTAGTCTCTTACATAAACCATCAAGGAGGTCCACGTTCACATCAGCTGAATTTCTGGCCTGTCGAATTATCCGTGGGGCCCAGGGCAAGCTCCTGTCACTCAGGGCAGTTTATATTCCTGGATGCTCATATGTGGGAGCAGATTTACTGTCAAGACAGAAAATACCGATGGGGGAGTGGAAACTCCACCCCGAGGTAGTGGAACAAATTTGGGTGAGATTTTACAGGGCAGAAGTGGACCTCTTCGCCTCTTCTCAGACAGCGCAATGTCCCCTCTACTTCTCTCTGAGTCACCCAGCCCCCCTGGGTCTGGACGCGATGGCGCATACATGGCCAAGAACACTAGAAGTTACGCCAATAAGATGGTTTTTCTTATGGCGATTACCTCTCTAAAGAGAATTGGGGACCTACAGGCTCTGTCTGTCTTGCCAGCCTGTTTAGAGTTTGCCCCAGGAATGACCAAAGCAATTTTGCACCCTCATCCTGACTACCTGTCACTCTCGAAGCCTTCTGCTCCCCACCGTTTACAAAGCCGGAGCGGGAAAGACTTCACAGACTTTGTCCAGTCTGTGCCCTTTAGACTTATGTCCACCGCACTAGCCAGTGGCATAAGTCAGGGCAACAATTTGTTTGCCATGGGGCTGCAACAGGGGGGCGGCCGCCCCCAAGCTATTGCCCTGTCCTACGAGGTGCACGGTCAAGCTTCGCCAGTAGGTATCAGGGCTCAATCTACCAGAGGGCTTGCCTCCTCTGAAGCCTTGGCTAGAGGTGTCCCTCTGCAGCATGTTTGTGATGCGGCAGGCTGGTCCTCGCCGCACACTTTCATTAGTTTCTACAGTTTGGATGTTCATGCCACTCCAGGCTCTTATGTCCTTGAGTCAACATCTCAAGCTCATGTCTGAGACCTCTCACGCTCTTGTGAGCACACTACACAACCGTAGGAGATCCAGACAGCCACAGTGCGGCGGCGTGGGAATTCTCGTTCCCCAAGCGCTTTTCTAGGCGCAGCATCATAAGTGAAGATTTTTGTAAAGGGAACGTTTCTTAAGTGTAACCCTTGTTCCCTGAAAAAAGCAGAACGAGATGCTGCACTTCACTGCTGCACTAGGATGCACCAGGACTGCCCTTCAGACAAAATACCTGACGATGCTCCTGTGACGCATCGATTTATAGCCCTGCCCCAGGTGCGTCCAATGATTACTCTGGCAGAGGCTATAAATTCTGGTACATATACATATTCACAGCTGGTCACACCTAAAGATGTTCCCAAAGCGCTTTTCTCAGCGCAACATCACATTCCGCTTTTTTCAGGGAACAAGGGTTACACTTAAGTAACACGAGACGATTTACTTACAATATAATTACAACAACTACAGTAATTACTAGGAACTAATCCTAAACCTAACACCAACCCTAACCTTAATCCATATTAAATACATGTAGTTACCTAATATTACTCAGTACTTTCTTGGGTAAGTACACTCTAAGAATACTGAAAGTATACGTAATGTAAAATAAAGTCCAACCACATTAAATGTTATATGTAGCTCAGTATGTGTTTGATAGCCAGTTGCATCTCATTAAGTTTCAGTGTGAAAGTTATACTGTTCTAGATTTGTCCTGATTTGTTGCATTATCACTTTGATTTATGAAAAATAAAAAAATCTAAATATAATCACAATATATTAAATTTTATTATTTTCTTATTGTATTGAAAACACTTTGAAAATCTGACACTAGCTGGGCATTTTGTACATTTATTTTTTATATATATATATATAAGTGTTGGGTCTCTAAAGACCTTAATATGTAAGAGTGTTTGGGAAAATTACCATGTATTTAAGGATTAAAGGGTTTAATTTTCTCTTCATATTTACAGTATGTTCTTCATATTCGGGGTCCCAGAGTGTCCGATGTTGTAAATGTAAAAAATAATAACAGTAAATGTGTAATTAACCTTTATTTCCCCTTTGAATTATGTATAGAGTACATGTTCTTGTTACTTGATCAAAACTCTGTAGCCAGATATTATTGAAGTTTTTAGACAAGCACTTTACAGAAAGGTAATTTTTATATCCAGTACAGGACAGTACAGTAACCATTTGACCAAGTAAAAACAGAATGCATTAATAAAAGTACTGTACATGAATGACAGGAGGTTAGTTCTCTAGTGTGTACACCCTTCACAACATTTTAGCAGACAAACACACAATTATTGCAATCGTTAACATTTATTCGTATATATGGGGTTTCTGAGACCCTAAACATAAGTAATGTGACATTTTCATGGAGGATGTTTGAAGCAAGCAATCTAGTGTGTTTCTAATAAATTGTTATGATGTTAGAAAAAGTCATGATATATCACCTTGTTTTGGAATGGACTCCAAATATTTTTGACTCCAAACAGAATGTTATTAAGGAATTTTATCATTACTGTGCAATTTAGGATACATTTCAGCAGAGACCTGCTTTTCTAGCATGTGTGCAACTAATACTGCAGCTTTGCCAAGAATAAAGCAGGAATATTAATTACCATGGTCCCTAACATTTCAGTAAAACAAATGATTTAATCCCCTCATTTTATTTTCTGTCTGCAAGCTTCACAGTGTAGCAAAGCAGCTTTGGTGTGAAAAAGGATTAATGTCCACACTTAATACATTTTAAGAGCTAAATGACATAGTTACGCAGATTGTGGTGCAAAGAGACAGTTTGTAAGAGTGTTAAATGGAATAATCCCCATCATGTGGCGCTTTCAGTGGAAGATGCTCATCATTGGGTTCCAATCACTTCCTGTTAAATAGGTATGAGCAGATCGATAGTAAAGTACTGATACTTCTGATACTGATGTGGTATCAAGAATGTCGATCCTCACATAAAAATATTGATTCTGAAGTTTTTGGGGTTTATTTTTAGCAAGTGATCTTATTATTTAGATTACATGCATATTAATGCATCTCATAAGCTTCGAAGTGGAAAAAAAAAAGAACTAAATGAGCGATTTGTTGCATGGCACTGAAACTACTTTTTCTTGCGCTCATCATGACATGCAAAAATGTTAAAATACACTAGCAGTCACAAACAGCACTCACCATTTCAATCATATTGCTCGTTCAAAGAGGGAGCAGTGCTTTCCTCAGGTAATGGCAGAAAAACAGCATTTGAAGTTATTCTCACTAAGTAATGACGAACCTAGACCTGACATTATAATGGGCTTGTTTGACAATTTTTACAGGTTTATTTAAATTCAGAATTGTTAAAAACTTGGATAATGATTGTAACAAGGAAGGACACTGGGAGCTGGATTCTTCAAACACAGGTATGGAACTTTTAATTGATCACTTCTCTGGTTTACAGCTTCACAATAACTCATCAGCTTCACACTAACTCATCAGTTTAACAGAAAGGCTCTCGACCCAGTCTCTCGCTCCCAATCTGGCTCTGGTGTAGTCCTTTTTATGCCACCCTCCCCAATCTCACTACAATTAGAGACTGGTGTTACTTATAATTTGGCTCAGGTGTATGCACCCTTACCACTCTCTCTCTCCCGGCGGACGCTCGACCACGCTCCCGCTGCCACAATGATCTTTAATCTTTGTTAATAAATTATACCCTTATGAAAACTTACCATGGATTTACTGTAGTAACATTGTATTAACCATGTCTAGTAACCATGACTGTAGTAATTCTTTTGTCTTTTTTTGTTTTATAGTATCGATATATAGAGTTGATACATTTAACCATGTTTTTACTATAGCATTACTGTAGTATCCATATGGTAACTTGGTTTTAGTAATAGTAACCATATAAAAATATCTATGGTTAATTTTTAGGTTTTATATGTGGCTTAAACTAACTAAAGGGTAACAATTTTCTGTTTAGGTCCATACATTATATATATATACTCTGCCAGTACAGTAAGACAATATATATATATATATATAAAAAATAAGTAATAACAAAATTACTCATTTTATCCAAAGAATTACTAAAAATTCTATTTAATTTTATTTATTTATTTATTTTTTTTGAAGATCCAAGATGGCGGCGCGGTAGCACGCAGCAGCCACTCCGGATCCAAAATGGTGCTATTTTTGTTTAATAAGTCCGACTTTTGCGGCACATGGACATCGGAGCAACAGGTGTTCGTGTCTACCATCGCCAAACACTACTAAGTTATAAGACTCATGCAAAAACCAAGCTGCATGATGAACTGCGGGAGGCGCTGCGCGTACTCGGCTTGCTACGGAGACCAGGCCTTGAGGCCTCGGCGTCGCCTGATGCCGGTGGCCGGGGGCGAGGACGTCGTAAGCGGTGTGCGAGGAAGCGGAAGCGCGGAAAGAGGGTGGGGGTCCATGCTAGGCTAAAAACAATCCCCAGCCGGCCAGCTCTCCCGTCTATCCTGCTCTCAAATGTTTGCTCCCTGGTCAATAAACTGGACTATATCCGACTCCAGCAAGCTACGCAGCGTGAGTTTAGAGACTGCTGCGTCTTTGTTTTCACGGAGACGTGGCTCAGCGACAGAGTTCCGGACGCCGCCATTCAGCTAGACGGGCTCACCGCGTTTCGTGCTGACAGAAATTCAGCTCTCTTCGGTAAGACTCGTGGGGGTGGCTTGTGTGTTTACATCAACACAGAATGGTGCAAGAACTCTGTGCTAGTCTCTAGCTACTGTTCATCGCTGTTGGAGCTTGTGACTGTTAGATGCAGACCTTTTTATTTACCACGGGAATTCACCACTGTTTGCATAACCGGAGTTTACATTCCCCCCAGCGCTAACGTTAAGGAAGCGCTCTTTGAACTGTATGGGGCTATGAGCGAACTGCAGAACGCTCACCCCGACGGACTGTTTATTGTCGCCGGAGATTTCAACCATGCGAATCTCAAGACAGTGCTCCCTAAATTCTATCAATATGTGGACTTTGCAACGAGAGGGGCGAACGCGCTTGATCTTGTTTACACAAACATCCCAGGCGCGTACCGGGCGGAGCCCCGCCCCCACCTCGGCTACTCAGACCACATCTCTGTTATGCTAATTCCAGCATACAGACCGCTCGTCAGACGCACAAAACCGCTTCAGAAGCAGGTGAAAACCTGGCCAGCAGGAGCCATCTCTGCTCTTCAGGACTGTTTTGAGTGTACTGACTGGCACATGTTTAGGGAGGCTGCAACATATGGCGACTCTACCAACTTGGAGGAAGACACAACATCAGTGACCAGCTACATCAGCAAGTGCATTGATGATGTCACTTTCTCCATGACCATCACAACACGCTCCAACCAGAAGCCGTGGATGACTGCGGAGGTGCGCGCACTGCTGAAGAACCGAGACTCCGCCTTCAGAGCAGGCGATAAGGCAGCCCTAAGAACAGCTAGGGCCAAACTGTCCCGGGCCATCAGAGAGGCAAAGCGCGCACACGCCCAGAGGACAGCGGTGACACGCGGCGCATGTGGCAGGGCATCCAGGCCATCACCAACTACAGGACAACATCCGTTGCCTGTGACAAAGATGCCTCCCTTCCAGATGTGCTGAACTTCTACGCTCGGTTTGAAGTGCAGAACGACGTGGTGGCGAGGAAGACCACCCCTCCTCCCAACGAACAGGTGCTCTGTCTCACCACGGTGGATGTGAGGAAAACTCTACGTAGAGTCAACCCACGGAAGGCCGCTGGACCAGACAACATTCCTGGCAGAGTGCTCAGAGGATGTGCAGACCAGCTGACAGATGTTCTTACCGACATCTTCAACATCTCTCTGAGCAGCGCCGTCGTTCCAACGTGCTTCAAGGCCAGCACCATCATTCCCATGCCAAAGAAGTCTTCAGTGTCCTGCCTCAATGACTACCGTCCCGTTGCACTCACACCAATCATCATGAAGTGCTTCGAGAGGCTCGTCATGAGGCACATTAAGACCCAGCTGCCCCCCTCACTGGACCCACTGCAGTTTGCGTATTGTCCAAACCGTTCAACGGACGACGCCATCGCCACAACCCTCCATCTAGCCCTCACCCACCTAGACAAAAAGGACACATATGTTCGAATGCTGTTTATAGACTTCAGCTCAGCATTCAACACAATAATTCCTCAGCAACTGATTGGAAAGCTGAACCTGCTGGGCCTGGACATCTCCCTCTGCAACTGGATCCTGGACTTCCTGACTGGGAGACCTCAGTCAGTCCGGATTGGGAACAGCATCTCCACCAACACCACACTGAGCACTGGGGCCCCCCAGGGGTGTGTGCTCAGTCCACTGCTGTTCACTCTGCTGACTCACGACTGTGCAGCAATGCACAGCTCGAATCACATCATCAGGTTCGCTGATGACACGACTGTGGCTGTACAGCAGCTAACGGACTGGTGTAGAGTCAACAACCTGTCCCTGAATGTCGACAAAACAAAAGAGATGGTTGTTGACTTTAGGAGAGCACAAAGTGAACGCTCTCCGCTGAACATTGATGGCTCTTCTGTGGAGATCGTCAAGAGCACCGAATTCCTCGGTGTTCACCTGGCGGAGAACCTCACCTGGTCCCTCAACACCGTCTCTACATTCTTCGAAGGCTGAGGAAAGCACATCTCCCACCCACCATCCTCACAACATTCTATAGAGGGACTATTGAGAGCATCCTGAGCAGCTGCATCACTGCCTGGTTTGGGACTTGCACCGGTTCAGACCGCAAAGCCCTGCAGAGGATAGTGAGAACAGCTGAGAAGGTCATTGGGGTCTCTCTTCCCTCCATCAAAGACATTTACATAAAACACTGTATCCGCAAAGCAACCAGCATTGTGGAGGACCCCACACACCCCTCACACAAACTCTTTACCCTCCTGCCGTCTCGCAAAAGGTACCGAAGCATTCGGGATTGGAATGATTGGAATGTTGCACGCCCGGTCCCCAATCGGCCTGATGAGGTGCGCGGGATAAAGGCGGCCGGTGACGACGGTTCGAGAGAGAGAGCAATCCCGGACATGTCCGTTGTATGTCTGTGTTTGTGCTTTTGTTTTAAGTTCTTCATTAAAGTATTATTTATATTGACAAGCCGGTTCTCGCCTCCTCCTTGCCCATTCTGACCCCATGTTACAATATATTTATCTGATCTCCTCATCTTATAATTGTTTTCTTTTAAAAGCATGCATATTTTTCTGTGGCAATTGTTTAAATAAAACGTAAATAAACGTAAATATAATTAGCTAAAGAATTTGCTATAAAATCTGTGATGAGCGCCAATGGGAGTCTGAGGTAAAAGTGACATGCTGTGACACTTGTCACCAGGGGAAAAGGAAGACAACAAAACATTACAAAGAAAAAAAGAAAACTATGAAGCATTGCTGATGTCAATTCTTATTTCAGATTCTTAGTTTTTATACAAAACACCATCTTATTTACTACATTAAAAATGTGTTATTATATTCTCAAATATGTATTCAAATTAAAAATATCTTTTATAATGATTGTATTATTATCAAGATAAATTTAATTATTGATAGGCCATGACCATGGACATGTTTGTTTACATTGCAATGCAGACATCAGTGTCCAGAGAGTGTCAACATAATATTTGTTTCATGTGAATAAAACGTTGAACGTTTGAAAGGCGATTTATTTTTCTCAATTATTTTTGCTGCTGTCAATTTCCAACAGGGTTGAGAGGGTTACTTTTGAAATGTATTCCATTACAGATTACAGAATATATGCTGTAAAATGTAATTTTTACATATTCTGTTAGATTACTCAAGGTCAGTAATGTATTCTAAATACTTTGGTTTACTTTAGACTATACAAACTCTGCCAGTACAGTAAGACAAAATACATGTTACAAATACATTTTCTGAAAAACTTAAATATCTTATGCAGTGTTGTTTCTAAAACAAGATACATCACATTGATCTTGTTTTTAGGATTTTTAGATATTTTTACAGGAAAACAATAAAAAAATTAGTATCAAGAATATGATTTTTGCCCTAAAATCAAAGTCTTATTAGAAAAAATTTAATTTGAAAAATATTTTCCAATGTGAATTTTCTTGATAAAAAATATGATCGTGCCTGGTAACTTGTGCATGTTAAATGGCTAGGAATAGCATTTTAGCTTAGCCTAAAGCTGACAAATTACACAAGGTTTATTTCTATTTCTTCTGCTCCAAATTTACTACAAACATTCTTCTCTGTCCGCTGTCTCCATCACTTCATAAGAAAGGATAGGGCCTATCTCTGACATACAAATGCACTTTGGATTGCATCATTTATATGTATCAATGTTTTCCATCTGACAGGACTAAATATTAAATGAAACAGATGAAAATAAAATGCAAAGTAATCTCTGCAGTAATCAAAATAATTTTCGAATATACTATAACTGTATTCTAATTACCAATGATTTAAATTGCAACTGTAGTGTTATACAGTTACTTATATTTAGTATTTTAAATATGTATTCCTGTTACATGTATTCCGTTACTCCCCAACCCTGTATACCAATGTGTAAATATGTGCTGTAAACTTGCATTCTATTAACTCTGTGTTTATTTGAATGTGTATGAAAAGGCTGTTTGAGCAGCCATTTTGGATAAATGAAAAGCACTTAGCCAGTCTCTCTCTCCATAGCAGTGGCAGCACAACAGCAGATTTGGTGAGTTCCCCGTATGTCGCTCACTTCGATGTTGTGTTGAAGAAGCGACACTAGGGTACTCTCTTGAGGGCCGAATATGCCTCTGATCTATGAAAAAAGGCCAATAAGAAGTTGGCAGGCAGTATTTGTATACCCCGCCCCCGGACATACGGGTATAAAAGCGGGGAAATACGTCGAGTTCATTCTGAAATTTTCTTCGGAGCCAATGGTCGTGTATGCAGTCAGCTGCGAGTCACACACCTGTCCCTGCTTCTGTTCCTCTGACGCTCTGCCTGCTGTTGGATCTACGGCGCACTTCAGAGGCTATTCTCCTTCTCTGTACGGCAGTGCAGCTTGCCCCTGGGCGCTTTGACAGCACAGAAAGCTTGTTGTAGTTTACTGTAAAAGAGTGATTTTCTCTATAAAAGAGAATTTTCCTCTAAAAGAGCTTTACACAGCGGCGTTGAATGTCCTTTTCAGGACTTAGCTTTATAAAGATGCCATTCCGCCCCTGTGTAGTTCCTGGATGCGGTAGAGTGCTCTCCGCTTCAGATGGCCACAGGCGTTGTCTCGTGTGTCTGGGCAGCGATCACACCGAGGCAGCATTTGTGGATGGCTCATGCTCTCACTGAGAGGGCATGACCATGGCAACGTTGCGGTCGCGGCTCGCTTTCAATAGAAAGCACACCACTCCAGCCACCCCCTGCATTGCTCCTTCTTCCCACGGGATTGAGGACGATGCGGCTGGCAATGGAGCCGATCTGGGGACGGCAGCGGGTGCAGCTCCACCAGGTACGCCCCCTTGGACCACCCCAGCACGCTCGTTGACTCCCATCCGTGCTCGAGGCAACAGCGGCTCGCCTCATGGCCAGCCAGCCTATCCTCTAGAGCTCGAGGTGGATGAGCTTGCCGCTGCATCGAGAGCGCGGCGTCTGATGCTGATGACTCGCCCTCAGAGCCACGAAGGTCACAGTGCAGTCACTCGGGCAGGCGATGGCCACGCTCGTGGTCCAGGAACATCATCTGTAGCTGAACTTGGTCGAGATGCGTGAGACCAACAAGGTTCGCTTTCTCAACGCCCCTGTCTCTCAGTTCGGCCTCTTCGGCGACACCATCGAGGCCTTTGCCCAGCAGTTCTCTGCAGTGAAGAAGCAGACGGAGGCCATCTCGCACATCCTTTCCCGCCGCAAGCCTGCCGCCATGGGCCATGCTCCGTCTGCCCGCCAAGGGCATCCTCCTGCAGCTAAAAAACACCCTGCTCCGCCTCAACCCGGGCCCAGCTCTCAGCCCCAGCATCGAGCACACCGCAGGAAGCAGACGCTCCCGTCTCATGGACCCCCTCGAGGAGCCAGAAGGCTCCCAGGCACTCCTGAAACGGTCAACCCAGGGACAATGACGTTAAGCAGACCACTCCGTCCCCCGGTGGAGGGCCGGGAGGAGAATCTTTTGTTGAATTTATTTATTTTGCCGTTCCCACATTCTCAGTAAAATAGCTATTTCCTTTGTCTCTGGGTCACCTGGCCCGCAAATGCCGTTCTCACGGCACTCTGCCGCCAGATCTCAACAGTCCCAGCATGCTGGACCCGGACCCACCGCCTTCAGCCCCACGACTGTTCCCCGGCCGGCCGGTCCTGATGAGTCTAGAGGACGCCTCCACTGGACCTCCCCTCAGTCACTCCTCCTCAGTCACTAACCTGCCCCCTGCCGGGTGTGCGGAGCAAGGTAAGTCTTTTCTCAGCACCAGAGCCTCGGGACGTGTCTTTGCCTCCCGATGCCATATTACCTGCTCCGCCCCGCCGGATACATCAAAAATAATCGTCCCCTTGGTGCCCCTAGCACGGAGTTTGGCCCGGACCATCCAACTCGGTTACGCAATTCAGTTTGCCAGGCCTCTGCCCCCTTTCGCGGGCATCAACCCCGCCTGCCGCCAAAACCCTGGACAGACCTCTGCTTTTTACAGGCAGGAGTACCCTTGCAGCAGGTGTCCAGACGCGTCACTTTGTTTTTGGTCACGACCGACGCCTCCAGATTGGGTTGGTGCACCGTGTGCAACGGGCACGCAGTTGCAGGCCGTTGGAAAGGGGCCCCGCTGTGCTGGCACATCAACTGCCTGGAGTTGCTGACAGTTTTCTTTGCCCTGCGGAAGTTTCTCCCGTTAGTTCGAGACAAACATGTCCTGATCAGGTCAGACAGCACCACCGCGGTAGCGTACATAAATGGTTGTGTGTATATATATATATATATATATATATATATATATACACACACTGTATATAAAACATACAAGCATACTATCAATCTCTTTCATTTTGTTAGTTTTTCCCTTTTGTTTTACCTCACTAACAAATAGCAAGTTGCTGTTTGATTTTATGTTTACTAATGTTTAATAAATTAAGAGTTTATTGAAACTTAATATATTTAAAAATAATTATTAGATTTAGCAAAACATACAATACATAATCCAAAGGTAATTAGATTAGATTACAATTACAATTTTAGTTGTGTAATTATAATCAAAAAAGGATTACATTTTCAGTAATCCACCAAACAGTGCATGCAGGGGAACACAAAATGTTTATTTAATTCTTGTGTAAATTATTTACTTTACCAAACTTTTCTATCTGACAGTCCTTTTCTTTAGAAACCACACATAATTTGCAAATTATGTAAAATTAAAACTCATTCTGTAGTACAATGGATGACTGAGGTGAGTAAGCAGTCCTGTACTGTTGTCCAGGATTCATCAGTACAGATAAGAATTTACATTACAAAAGCAATGTGGTCACTTGCATTTCCGACCACCTCCAAATGTTGTTTGAGTGATTTGATCACAAAATATTTTGGACCCTATTTGCAGTTTGGAACTTGTATTCAGATCACATGATGAGGGTATTACTGTAATATCAGGTGTAAACAGGGGCTAATATTAAATTATCACCATCCCATCATAGGCCTAATATTAGAACTCATTACAACAGTAACAGGCTGTAGCAGCAAAATCAATTGAAAAATAAGACTGAGAACAAAATAACACAACTAACATGATTTGTTTGGATGAGACACCTTTCTAATTCCATTCCCAAACCTCAGAATTTATTACCCAACCATAATGATGAATGCTTGCTGAGACATGTTTTTGAATGATTGCTTTGGTGAGGTTTTCACTCCCAGGAGCCAAGAAATAATCAGATGATTTTTCTGTCCTAAACCAGCCTGAGCATGGGAGATATCTCAGAAGATGTAGATGAGTATTATGGTCTGGAGGTACAGTTCATTCACTCCTTACAAAATTCTGTATTGACAAACATAGCAACCTTTCATCCCATATATAACAGCTGACAGGGTTCACACATTTACTTTAATGGCAGAAGAATGTCAAACTGGACATATTCTGCATCTACAAAAAATCTAAACATCTGCCTGGCCTGACTGCTTCAGTTTGTAGTTGGCCAAATGGTCTGGAATGGACAGCAAATTAAGACTCCATCTTTTCAAAGTTCCATGGCCCTTATGCTGTTCTAATCTATCATCACACAGTACAAATGTACTTTTGAAAGCAAAAAAAAGTCTGATAGACCATGTGAACTCAGTGATGTACTCAGAATCAATAGTTGTCCTTGGTTATGGCACAATGTCCCATTGAAAATCCATTGCAGAGGTTATTGAAAAAATGTAAGCAAAGTTGACAAAAAGGGAAAAAGTGCTTGTGTGGTTCATATTTCTTAGTTTCATTCAGATATGTTGGGCATTTTGTATAGTAGTGAAAAGATTGCAGTCTTGAGGCTATATGGCCCTTGTTGTTGTTGGGGTTTTTATATTTTTATTTTCACTTTTCAGAGTTTTCTCTGGTTTTGCTGAGGTTAAAGGGATTTTTCAATTCTGTTCAAATCGCAAGGTCTGGGGATGATGATGGGTTTCTACTGAACATCTGTTCTGCCCTTCACAACTCAATGAACTTAGTTGGAGTCAGTTTTACTGAATGATTTCTTATTCACATTACTAAACAAACACAAGCAACTGCATAAAATGTGTTTAACTTTGCTATTTCAGCAAAAAATGGTCTTGTCACCTTGTCACTACTTTTGCAGTTTTTGTTCAGTCAACAAATCATTGTTTAGTGAAATGCACAAATACAAGAAAACCAAAACGGGATGTCCCTTTGCACACACCGTATGTAAATGCAGCAGCGCGAAGCACATTGAGGTGAATATATTGGCGATTTTGTAAGGTATGAATATTTTGTTTAAATTATTTGCCATCCTGAAAAATACTGCCAATAAAAGTATATGTATCACACTATATAGTTTTATTACTTCAGGATGTAAGTTTATGTCATAGTCTGGCTCTGCTTTTATATTACAATATACGTGTTCTTTCATTGTAGATGAGCTGTGTAAAACAGACAAACAAGATTGAAGATATTGTTTTAGCAACTTTGTTGCATCCTGACAAATACTGCCCCCAAATAATAATAAACTGATGTAGAATACCAAATAGTTTTTGTACTTCATGTTGTGAGTTTTTGTTGGAGTCTGGACATGCATCTTTTTCTGAAGTCTTTTTTCAATTTGAATCAGTTATGTGAAATTTTCAAGACATGTGGCAATGTAAGGACTGTAAGATAACAGTGCAAACTCAATCTCATTTGTTGAAGCATTACAGATTAATGCATGGCCATTTTGGTCGGAGTAGACCAGATGGTGAATGCACACATTCAATCCAGTTCAAGATGCCTAAGAAAGTAGATGTACATTTCTATCCTGACTATCCAGCTGGAGAAGACAAAAAGTCTAGAGATAGAGAGATTGCCTTTGCTGTCTGAAATCCAGAAAAAGGACAACCATAAAACAATTCAACCGAAAATGGTCAAAACTTACGACTACAGACAACATGAAGTAGTTCAAGACATGCCCTTCATTGCCAAATTCAAAAGCATATGGCCAGCTCTGTTTTGTGAACATCAGGAAAGTTTGATAGAATTACTGGATTAACTCTGTTAATAGTAACTAGCCTCCCTGATGTCACATTATGCTTTTTTGTTCTTGCCCATTTAGGCCAAAAGTTGTTTTCTATAGATTAACGATCAGTGTCATTTGAAAACATACGTTCCCCTTCTGTCACTCACTCAATGTTGTGTCGAATGAAGTGACACAAGGGGTCTTCCTTGGATTCCGAATTGTACCTCTGAACCTGAGAAAAGGCCAATGTCAAGTTGGCAGACAGAATTTGCGTGCCCTGCCCCGGACATACGGGTATAAAGGGAAGTGGGGCAGTGAATGCCAATCAGAATTTTTCTTCGAGCCGAATGGTTTTGCAGCAAGCAGCTGAGTTTCACTCCTGTTCCACTTACCTCTACCAGAGAGAAGCATTGCTGTTGGATCCGCATGGCGCATTTCCAGCTGGCGTCTCTCTCTCTGCGCGCTGGCCAGTTCACACCCTTGGGCGCTTCAACAGCGCTTTCTTTCTGTTTTATTTCCTTTAAAAGAGTCTGAGTTTTCCACTCACATAAGAGCAATACACATACGCGTTGAATGTCCTTTTCAGGACGTGTCTTTTTCAAGATGCCTTTCCACCCCTGTGTTGTTCCTGGATGCGGTCGATTTCTCTCCAAGAATGATGGCCACAGACGCTGCCTCATGTGCCTGGGTAGCGATCACAATGAGGCGGCATTCGTGGATGGTTCATGTTCTCACTGCGAGAACATGACCATGGCAACATTGCGGTCGCGGCTCTCCTTCCTGAAGGTGAATGCCACTTCAGCCGCCCACCGCATCGCTCCTTCTTCCCACGGGATTGAGGATGACCCGGCTGCCGATGAAGGCGATACGGGGATGATGACGTGCTCGGTTTCTCTGGGTAAATCCCCACGAACCACCCGCCCCCCCGACACGCTCATGTGCTTCCGTCCGGGCTCGGGATGAGTGCAACTCGCATTGCGGCCAGCCGGCATTCTCCCTTGAGCTTGGATGATGATATCACCGCTGCATCGGAGAGCGTCCAGGCGTCTGACGCGGAAGACTCGAAGGGGCAACACAACAGCGGACATGCTGTTACGACATGTTTCGCCCAGCGGAGAGTGGAGGCTCGCGACAGCCCCTCCCTGGAAAATTCCCCTGAGGAAGGACCTTCTTTCTCAGGGACGGGGCACCCTCTGGCATCCGCACCCAGACCTCTGGAATCTCCACGTCTGGCCCCTGGACGGGATGCGGAAGATCTAGTGTATCTACCACCTGCTGTTGTAGACATGATCAACCAAGCCAGAGCTCCCTCCACCAGGCAACTCTACGCCCTAAAGTGCCGCTTGTTCGTGAATTGGTGTTCTTCCCAAGCTGAAGACCCGCAGAGATGCGCAGTTCGGTCAGTGCTTCTATTCCTGCAGGAGAGGCTGGAGGGGAAGCTGATATGTTTATAGTTGTTCAGAACTGTGAAATTAATTAATTGATATTTATCAAAAATACATGCCAACCACAAATGTACCTTTTAATCTAAAACAAAACCTGTTGAGTTCTATAGCATTTTGGGGTGTGCTGTCAATCTTGAGTTGATGAAATTTCTATTATTTATTTTAAGAAAAAAAAAAATGATTGCAAGACTTGGCTCTATTGCAAATAAAAAGCTATTTGTTTCTGCAAAATATGTGTCTGATTATTTAATGGTTTCCTTGTACACTTGTATGGCAAAGTATTATAATTACAATGTAACTGAAATCCATAACAAAAGTTTATTGCATACTAAATGTTTGTAAATTCAACATAACATTAAGTAAACTGTAATTGTATATTTATATTATGTAATTGTGAATTTTCTAGGAATTATTTAGTTCATACAACAAATTTGAATAAGTTTTATTTCAACTTTACATAAACCTTTTTGTAAATGCAACATACATTTTTTTGTTGAGATTACTTAACAAAGGTATGTGGAACACATTTGACAAAGTTTTTTTTAGTTAATCCAGCATTTAATTTTTTGGAGTGCAGCTGTGTGCAAAAAGAGAGACAATCAATATGTCAATATATATTCCCAGCTTTCCTTATCAATTTTAGTATACCCAGTATTGCCCCCTGCAGTGTCTGTCATGTTGCTTTGAAAGCATCAGTTTTGATGAGGCAATGCTCAACATCACCCCTTGGCATTAATTAATGGAGGTTTATTAGTTTCAACAAAAGAAAAGGACACTTTGCAGATTGAAATATTAATTTCACCCCAAAATACAAATGTATTAAAAAGAAAAGTTTTCGAAACAAAATTTGAATTTCATATAAATCTAATGAAGGTACATACCTAATGTAATGATATATATATATATATATATATATATATATATATATATATATATTAACTATTGAGAAAACTAATATGAACTCACAATTTTCATGTTTTTCTTGAGAAAATAAGTCTGTCTACACTCTAGTCATTTATATTTCTATAGCACTTTTCACAAAAAAAGCCTTGAAAGCCTCATGTGAACAAGCTGAAGTGACTGTAGCCAAGAAAAAAACTCCTTTCAATGTTATTTAGTGGTTTTACAATATATGTACATAATCCAATATTATTTAGTGGCAAAATAAATGTATTTGTTCAAATATAGTAAAAATCAATTAGCACATGTATTTTTGTTTTGTTTTTGCCCTCTTCACCCTGTTTCACTTTGCTTGTAAACTTTAACACCTTTATTACCGGCTTGTACATGTGTGCACGTTTTGTTCTCAAAGCTGTTTACATTTTGAAGTCAAAAGAAGATAATTATATGTCTCATGTAATTGCAGGTTTCTCACATTGTTGGTTTACGTTAAAAAATATATAAAATAATACATTTTCTGAAATAAATCTAACTGATCTTGTTTTAAGGATTTTTAGATATTTCTACAGGAAAACAATACAAAAATCATTATCAAGAATATGATTTTTGCATTAATATCAAAGGTCTTACTAGAAAAAAATAAATTATGATCCAACATGAATTTTCTTGATTAAAAAAAAAAAAAAAAAAAAAGATCATGCCTGGTATCATGTGCATGTAAAATGACTAGAAATAGCATTTTAGCTTAGCGTAAAGATGACAATTTACATAAGGATTATTTTTTATTTCTTCTGCTCCAAACTTACTTCAAACTTACTTCTCTGTCTGCTTTTTTGGATTTGTAATTGTAATTATAGAAATTCTATTTTGGATCGCATCATTTATATGTATAAATGTTTTCCATCTGAAAGGATTAAATATTAAATGAACAAATGACAATAAAAGGCAAAATAATCTCTTCAGTAATCAAAATACTTTTTGAATGTAACTGTATTCTAATTACCAATGTTTTAAATTGCAACTGTAGTGGAATAGTTACTTATATTTTGTATTTTAAATTCATAATACCGTTACATGTATTCCGTTACTCACATGGGAGGAGACTGTTCCGCAGCTCACAATATTGCGCTGATTGGTTTTAATTACACTATAATGTGTTTGCGTTATGTATGTGTGTGTGTATACGGGTGCCTTGGCGCACAGCTGACCTCGGAGGCTACGCAAGTATGTGTTTCCTTCTGTGAGCCTCATTGCACAGAGAAGTTGAGAATTGAAATAAACATATTTAGAATGGAAACAAAATCCTTCAAAAGGTAATAGTATAGAGGTGGGGTGGAATAATAGGGTTCAAAACAATGTTACTATGAAAGCAAACTTTAATACACTTTAATGTTATTAGCATAACATATATATATATATATATATATATATATATATACACACACACTCACCTAAAGGATTATTAGGAACACCTGTTCAATTTCTCATTAATGCAATTATCTAATCAACCAATCACATGGCAGTTGCTTCAATGCATTTAGGGGTGTGGTCCTGGTCAAGACAATCTCTTGAACTCCAAACTGAATGTCAGAATGGGAAAGAAAGGTGATTTAAGCAATTTTGAGCGTGGCATGGTTGTTGGTGCCAGATGGGCCGGTCTGAGTATTTCACAATCTGCTCAGTTACTGGGATTTTCACGCACAACCATTTCTAGGGTTTACAAAGAATGGTGTGAAAAGGGAAAAACATCCAGTATGCGGCAGTCCTGTGGGCGAAAATGCCTTGTTGATGCTAGAGGTCAGAGGAAAATGGGTCGACTTATTCAAGCTGATAGAAGAGCAACTTTGACTGAAATAACCACTCGTTACAACCGAGGTATGCAGCAAAGCATTTGTGAAGCCACAACACGCACAACCTTGAGGCGGATGGGCTACAACAGCAGAAGACCCCACCGGGTACCACTCATCTCCACTACAAATAGGAAAAAGAGGCTACAATTTGCAAGAGCTCACCAAAATTGGACAGTTGAAGACTGGAAAAATGTTGCCTGGTCTGATGAGTCTCGATTTCTGTTGAGACATTCAGATGGTAGAGTCAGAATTTGGCGTAAACAGAATGAGAACATGGATCCATCATGCCTTGTTACCACTGTGCAGGATGGTGGTGGTGGTGTAATGGTGTGGGGGATGTTTTCTTGGCACACTTTAGGCCCCTTAGTGCCAATTGGGCATCGTTTAAATGCCACGGCCTACCTGAGCATTGTTTCTGACCATGTCCATCACTTTATGGCCACCATGTACCCATCCTCTGATGGCTACTTCCAGCAGGATAATGCACCATGTCACAAAGCTCGAATCATTTCAAATTGGTTTCTTGAACATGACAATGAGTTCACTGTATTAAAATGGCCCCCACAGTCACCAGATCTCAACCCAATAGAGCATCTTTGGGATGTGGTGGAACGGGAGCTTCATGCCCTGGATGTGCATCCCACAAATCTCCATCAACTGCAAGATGCTATTCTATCAATATGGGCCAACATTTCTAAAGAATGCTTTCAGCACCTTGTTGAATCAATGCCATGTAGAATTAAGGCAGTTCTGAAGGCGAAAGGGGGTCAAACACAGTATTAGTATGGTGTTCCTAATAATCCTTTAGGTGAGATATATATATATATATATATATATATATATATATATATATATATATATATATATGGTCCTGGGCGTGATATGCCAAAGCGATGGCATCAATGACCCAGTGGGTGATCCTCTGTTTGGAGACAGCGCTCACTTTCCATTGTCCTCCAAAACAGACAAAGAGCTACACAGAGCATCTAAAGCTCTGCGTGCAATCCAAATAGATATGTAAATCACGTGCTGGACACAGCAAGGACAAGGCTGGGTCTGCCTCCTCCTGGAGCAGTGCTTGCAGGTTCACCACCTGATTCCTAAACGTTGTCATGGAAACCTTGGGCACATAGACCTTTCAGGGTCTCAGTACCATGTGAGAGTCTTCTGAACCGAACTCTAGGCACGTGTTGCTGACAGAGAACGTCTGCATGTCCCCTACCCTCTTGATGGACGTGAGTGCAGTCAGGAGGGTGGTTTTCAGAGAGACCGCTGTAGGACCAAGGAGAGATCACATGAGGGAATGAGGTGCAGTCTAGGAGGATTCTGCTTCCTTGTGCCTCTAAGGAACCTGATGATCAGGTTGTGCTTTCCGAGAGACTTGTCGTCTACTACATCGTGGTGCGGCACTATAGTGGCCACATACAACTTCAAGGTGCATCTCATGAGGGTCTTCGCATCAGGAAGAACACCACTTCGTAGAGGGAGCCCTAGCCTGAGTGATTGTGTCTACTACAGCGGACGAAAGGCCACTTAGGTCTTCCGCATCCTGTCCAAGGGCCAGACGTGGAGATTCCAGAGGTATGGTCGCGAGTGCCTTATGGTGCCCCGTCCCTGAGAGAGGTGATCTCTCCTCAAGGGAATTCGCAGGGTGGGGCAGTCGTAAGGAGCATGAGGTCCGAGAACCAAGTCTGGGTGGGCCAGTTGGGTGCTACTAAGACGACCTGCTCCTCTTCCTCACTAACCTTGCATAGGGTCCATGCAAGTAGGCTCACTGGGGGGAACGCATACTTGCATAGCACCCAGGGCCAGACGAATTGACTCCAAATCAATTGGACCACCTTGGGGTGGAGTCTCCACGCTCCCCTGAGCATGACCTGCCTTGACAGAGCGTGCACTATGCTGTTGAGGCCACCCGGGATATGAGTGGCTCACAACGACTTGAGCCGCTGCTGACTCCATAGAAGGTGACTTTGTGAGTTCTCATGCACCTCTGGGAAGAAAGTAACCAGGGTGGGGTGCGGCTGTGAGCAGCGCTCCAGGCCCAGGAACCAATCATAAAGCCGCAAGGTTTCAGGGCTGGACGGAGGGTTCCACTCCAGCCCGATGCTCGCAGTCGCTCATCAGCTCCGCATCGGCCTGCAACTGGGGGACTACACTCAAAGGTGGGAGCCCAGTCAAGTCCTTGGTGTCAGGCTGAACCAGCCCGCTCTCCGATGCTGCTATCGAGACCGTAAAACTGTAAACTCACACTGAGACGAGCTGGCGGCCTTCTCCCAGAAGTTGATGGGGGCAAATGAGCATACTGGGGAATGGGAGGTCAGTGGGGGAGGTGCCCAGCAGAGCGGCTCCCATTGGAATCCCCAAATCCTCCCCATTGCTAACCGACGTAGCCTCAAACCCATAGGTAGAAGGACCATCGCAGGGAGCTACTTGCTGGTTTTCCCTCAGAGGAAGGAAAGCTGTGACCGCAACGTTGCCGTGGTCATGCTCTCACAGTGAGGAAATGACCCATCCACGAACGCCGTCTCTGCGTGGGCGGCACCCAAGCATGTGAGTCAGCTATCGTGGCCGTCGGAAGCGGAGAGGTAACGACAGCAACCAGGAAATGCAAATAAAAGGAAAGGCATCTTTAAAAAGATGCTCCATCAGTGCTACTCTTTTAGTTGGAAATATATTATTTTATTAGGAAGAATATACTCTTTTAGCTACTGAAGATCCCAGGGGTGTTCTCTGCACTCCACGAAGTACATGAGGGGGAGAAACCACTGTAATGCAACCTTTAGTGTCACTACATTGACACAATATCAAGTGAGTGAAAGATAGGGAACTACAATTAATCACTTTAATTATGAACACGTTCCACTAATGTTTGACAACCAAAAAGTGTCCAAAAACTTTTGGTCTTCATTTTAAACAGTACATCTTCTGTTTTATGATTAAAATCCTAAGGAACGATTTTCTGTTAAATGTTTTGCTTGAAAAGTGTTCTTGTACTGTGCATATGTGTGTGTGTGTGTGTGTGTGTGTGTGTGTGTGTGTGCGCGCTTTTTTTTATTATTATTATTTATTCATGTCACTTGTTTTGTTATTTTGTTGGATTCAAGGACATTCAGACATTTTTTGTGTGGTTTAAGAGTCCAAATAATTTTTGGGTCACTGTATGTGGTCTTTTCTACAGCACTTGGGATGCAAGTAAACTAAGATTCTTTCAACAAGACTGTTCTGTTCTTTGCAGTAAATCAGGTGTACCAAACCACCCCTCCCATTTCCCAATCTGCATGCACGAATGAAGGAAAGAAAACCTGATGATCTGTGACATGTTTCTCTCCCACAGGACCAAACAACATTCCCTGACCTTCCCCTGGATAACCATCACCTTGGCAAGAACATTCTCTGGTGCAGATCTTTAATCTTGGCGATTCAACAGCACAGAGGATGCTGTACCGAATGCAGAGCAGTTCACTTTACCTAAGCTCAAAGAGTTTAGATTCTGCTCCTCAGGGCTGCCGTAATGAGTTTGGAGCTGAACGGTGAGCGAGCGTCTTTATTTTCCGTGTGTCGCAGCTGTCAAATGCACCATGGAGGTATGTGACCTGCGAGCAGATTTGTTAAGAGCTGTTATGTGAATATTTTATGAATGTTGGTTTGAGTTTCATTGTGAATGTACTGTAAGGACACTAACAGTGCTGGACACTTTAAACTGAATAACGCGTTGTGATACTAATGACTCAGTTGTTGCCTCAATACCTTACAGGCTCGATTAAGGTGGGGGCGGAGTTAAGACATCTGCTGTCTGCCAGGAACTAACCCAGGCACATTTGTTCAATGGGCAAAATTTCGCTAATGTTTTTCCCCATTTTCTGTGGCTAAAGTACATTGTCAGGAAGTACACACTTGACTTAACTGAACATCTTAGCACAGAAATTAATTGTGTGCAGCAGTTCACGCTTATTCATAACACACAACACATGTCCCTAACATAATAAACCAGGGAGCGGATTTACTGAGAAAAATGACTTTAAAGTTTTTTTTAGTTGTCCTCCCAAATGTATTATAGGTAGGACAATGGAAATCTGGCAATTCGATTTTTTAGTAATGTAATTTATCTACATAAAAAAATCTTGGGCTCAAACTTGACCTTTGACCCCTATTTTGAAGTTACTGTACTCTGCCTTTGTATTGTCTCCAAAAAGTGAGAAGTCACGCCAAGGTAAAAGGCTGTAACTTCCACATTATCAATTTTTGGTTGCTGATCACCATTTACAAAATCATTATAGTAACAACTGTATAAAATCTAGTGATCATTGCATTTTTTTTTATGATTTACAATTACTTATATACGTATACTATCATGTGATTTGGTTGTATTCTGATGGCATTTTTAATACATTAGACATGACACATACCTCCATAGCAGTAAAGAATATGTTTAGTTGGTGTGCAGCAAAACTAACAGGTAGAATGCAGATAGATGAAACTGAATTATATGAATAAATACAAGATAAGCATGTTTCTAATGAGCAAACATAATTATTTAATTAACAATGGAATGTAAAGATATAACAAATCATGTACAAATTTAAAATGCATGGTACTGGAATAAGATATAATAAATCATGTACAAGTAAGTGAACTTGGAATCCTGTTAATTTCTTGTTGTTTCAAGGTGTTCTTACTCGTCATCCTCCACAACATTGCTCACAGGCAGTGAACACCAGAAAGCCCTCCTGTTTGGGGGCATAAAATTACATATATTTGGGTGGGCTCTGGTGCTGGTACTACACAAATAAAATTAGACCTTTATAGTTTTGAATGATGTCTTACACTTATCTGTATGCCCAAAAATTACAGACTATTTTAAGTTTTTTTCTGCTGTTATGAGGAAAACATCCTGCAGGACGCACCCCAGGGGGTTAAATGCTATAGTAAAAACACTCAACAATATTGGTTTACTACACTTTTATTCAGGTATCATGTGAGTCAGATTGCCTCAATGACAGATGTATGACAGTACACATGCTACACCATAATTTAAATGCAGCAAACATTAATGTAAAAACAAAGGCAGAGTACCATAACTCCATGCCGGCACAGTAACTTCATTTTGACGCATGACTAAACAAAGGCAGGGTACCCTAAATCAATTTGAGCATTCGAAAACAAAGTCAAAGAGCGGTAACTGGAGTGCTAATTCTCGAGTGTCCAATGTTTATCAATTGGCGGACATGCACGAGGGAAGCAACAGCGTGACCAATGGAGAACTCAAAACACAACTCCTTAACAACGGAAAGACTGAGTAAAGAGCTAACACGTCTAAAAGAAGCGAGGAGTGAGAAGTATGTGCCTCCATTGAACAGGGACAGAGACAACGTCAGCAAACTTAATGATGGCATTGGAGCTATGTGTCGCCACACAGTCATGTGTGTAAAGGGAATACAGGAGTGGGCTGAGAACACAGCCCTGCGGGGCTCCAGTGTTGAGGGTCAGTGATGAGGAGATGTTGCTGCTCATTCTAACCACCTGACGTCTGCCTGACAGGAAATCCAGGATCCAGCTGCACAGCGAGCTGTTTAAGCCCAGAGCCCGGAGTTTCACATCAAGCTTGGAGGGCACTATGGTGTTAAATGCTGAGCTGTAGTCTACAAACAGCATTCTCACATATGTGTTCCTTTTTTCTAGATGGGAGAGAGCAGTGTGTATTGTAGATGCAATGGCATCATCAGTGGAGCGGTTGTTGCGGTAGGCAAACTGCAATGGGTCCAAAGAGGTGGGCAGAACAGAGCAGATGTAATCTCTGATCAACCTCTCAAAGCATTTGCTGATGATGGGGGTGAGGGCAACAGGACGCCCGTCATTTAAGCAAGTGATTTTTGATTGCTTCGGTACAGGCACAATGGTTGATGTTTTGAAGCATGTGGGGACTACAGACAGGGAGAGGGACAGGTTGAAAATGTCCGTAAAAACACCAGCCAGTTGGTTCGCGCATGCTCTGATGACGCGGCCCGGAATGCCGTCTGGACCCGCGGCTTTGCGGATATTCACCCGTCGAAAGGATCGGGTTACATTCGCGACAGAGACAGAGAGTGAACCAACCTCTGTAGTATCAGCCACGAGTGCTCTCTCCGCGAGTGCGGTGTTGTTGTTGTCCTCGAAACGAGCATAAAATGTATTAAGCTCGTCCGGGAGAGAGGCAACGGTGGTAGGTCTGATCACTGACAATGATGAAACAGCCTACAGAGAGGAGGTGCACACTCTGACGCGCTGGTGTCAGGAGCACAACCTCACCCTCAATGTCAGTAAAACCAAGGAGCTTGTGGTGGACGTCAGAAAGAAAGACAGAGAACACAGCCCCATCACCATTAATGGAGCACCGGTGGAGAGAGTCAGCAGCTTCAAGTTCCTCGGTGTCCACATTACTGAGGAACTCACATGGTCCGTCCACACTGAGGCCGTTGTGAAGAAGGCTCACCAGTCCCTCTTCTTCCTGAGACGGCTGAGGAAGTTTGGAATGAACCACCACATCCTCACACGGTTCTACACCAGCACTGTAGAGAGCATCCTGACTGGCTGCATCACCGGCTGGTACGGCAATAGCACCGCCCACAACCGCAAAGACCTGCAAAGGGTGGTGCGAACTGCCAGAAACATCATCGGAGGTGAGCTTCCCTCCCTCCTGGATATAAATAACAGACGGTGTGTGAAAAAAGCTCAGAGGATTATCAGAGACTCCAGCCACCCGAGTTATGGGCTGGTCTCACTGCTTCCATCAGGCAGGCGGTATCGCAGCATCAGGACCCGCACCACCCGACTACATGACAGCTTCTTCCCACAAGCAATAAGACTTTTGAACACTTGATCTCTCATGATCATCAATCAGCACTGCACTTTATTAATCTTCATTCTGTCAAATATATTCTCGCTCCCAATTCAATTAGTGTATATATATATTTATACCCTTATCTAGTGTATGTGTATTCTACATTGTGTGTACTGTGTACATTTGATATGTAAATTGTTGTGTAAGTATGTGTACATTTGTTATGTATATTGTGTTGTGTAAATATGTTGTTTATTGTAAAGTGGTTTATGTCTCGTCACTGTCATTACTGCAATGTTGCTCGTAACTGCACACAAGACTTTCACCTACTGTTGCACTCGTGTACACAGTAGTGTGACAATAAAGTGATTTGATTTTTTTTTATTTGATTTTTGAACATTTGCGTATCTTCACCCCTTAAAGAAAAGATGACCGCACAATCATTTGAGTCCCTGGGCTTTAGCATGCATGGTTTGACAGAGCCTCAATGAAATGCCATCGGGCCTGTTTAACAATGTGGTTGAAATCTGCTTATTTTCAATGACATCCTTGTGTTGTCATTTAAAAGGGAGAACATAGTCCTTGCTTCGGTTTGAGTCGATAGTAACCAACACAGGCTTATACAAATTTGTGTACTGATGTAAGAATATCTGTCTAAATGGTGCCAAGTGTACGCCTATATGGATTTCGTGACACAGCCCCCTATGGGTTTCGCTTCAGCACCATCAGCCAATAAATTGGCGTAATTGTGTGCAGGCTTCAGACCACATGACTCACTGACATAGTCCCATTTGTGTAATTACTGTTGGATATTAGATGCAGAAGAATTGCAGCAATATGACTTGGATCTAGAAAATCCAACCTTTTAAACCTGAAATTCCTCAGTCATAAATTAAAAGACTAAGGCACCAACAAGTCTAACTGGCCAGTAAAACTAACAAAGATACTTGTCCAGATTGCACATGACTTGAGGACCTCTCTCTAAGTGCAGCAATAAAGGACAGAGTGAACCAGCTTCCCTTGTGAGATCCTCATCCCAGTCCCGGTACTTGTGATTTAACCCTTTAAAATACACACCATAGCTAGCCTTGCTAGATAATTCTGAAAATGACTCTATGACCTGTGATCAATTGTATAACTTACAAATTAATGATTATAGCCAATGCACCTTTTAAAATATGTGTAGTGATTGGTATTCATTTCTAACTTACAAATCAGTGATTATAATCTTTAATCTTATGGTTACTTCAAAATTCAACTGGATATTATACCCCGACAATCAGGTTTCTCATAACGTGTAATGTATATCCATGTTGTAAAACTAATGAATTATCCAGTATGATTTGTAAGCAGGGATTTTCATGTTTTGTTACTTACACGTATAATATTAATGAAATAATGTCATATTTAGTATGTGAATGCTTGCTTGTTTATGTATAGAATGTTGATGACAACAAATGTCATGTCTCTTGTACCATTTTCAAGATATAAAAGTTCATGTTTAAACATGCAATATTTTTGAGTGGAAGTTTGTAAGAATCCTCCACAAAGGATCATAAATCATCTTTTGAAAAAGACAGCCCAGTCGACCATGTGACTGGAAAAAGTCACTTCTGATTGGCTCAAGACACCTTTGGGTTGTGGCCAATTTCAGTTCAAAACTTTGCTACTTAAGGAAGAAATCACTCTTCCTCTCCTCTCTTTTCTGAACTTCTGCTCTTGCAATGTCTTCTTCGGCTATCTTGCTTCTTCCAGATCCTCCGTGCCATGTCAAAGAAAAACTCGGAACACACAAAAGTCCAGACGAAGCCTCTCACTCTCTGCTCTACGGTTCACACACCCAACGGGAGTCGCGAGTTCTCCTAGCAGAAGGCCTCACTTCAACCACACAATAAATATCTGTGATCATAACAGAGTCCAAAACATGGACGGAATGAACTTTCTATAAATGCCAAAAAAATAAGCAACACGAGGAAACGCAAGGAAATGCAACGACACGTAAGTACATCTCAAGGCTTTTGCTCAAAGTGCTGGTGTATTAGTTGAATACTTTGGGTAATCTGATTGCAAATCGATTTAGACTCAAAAAAGGATAAATGATTCTTAAGGCATTGTCAACAGACTCCATAAAGATCATTTTCACTGTATTGATCATTCTGTCACTTTACTCACCAACCTGTTTCTTGTTGTATATGTTATATTAGTTTTATGTTTACAATAGCAATAAAGCTGGTCTGTATTCAAAGATAATTTGACTGTAGTATATTTTGATAAATAATCTCTGCTTTAAAGCTGTACCTAAACATGTGTAGTATTATTTTCAATAAACCATGAGAATAATATTACTCCAAAAAGTGAATTAATCGTAATTCCCTTATTAAAGCTAATACCTTAAAATAAAAATTGTGAGCGGATACAATGAGACGTTGTATTACGATTTTAATGGTGGAGAATTTTATTCAGACAAATAATCTAGTTATTTGTTGTTTATCTAATTTATAATGGATGTCAAACGTGACTAATTCCATTATACAATTCCTTACATAATAATGTAGAATAACGTCTTGGTTACGTATGTAACCTCCGTTCCCTGATGGAGGGAACGAGACGTCGTGTCGAAGAAGTGACACTAGGGGTCTCTCTTGAGCACCGAAAGATGCCTCTGATCTATGAAAAAAGGCCAATGAGAGTTGGCGAACAGTATTTGCATACCCCGCCCCCAGACATACGGATATAAAGGTGAGGGAAATACGCTTGTTCATTCAGGATTTTTCTGAGGAGCCGGGAGTGTTCCGGAGCACCTCAGCGGCTCGGCTCAGCGACGTGGCCGGGAAGACACGATGTCTCGTTCCCTCCATCAGGGAACGGAGGTTACATACATAACCGAGACGTTCCCTGTCTGTCGCTCACTTCGACATCGTGACGAACAAGCGACACTAGGGGTCCACTTCAAAACTCGCCATGCGCTGAGCCGTGTACGTGTACTGCTTACACAGAATCGGGCAGGTATTTCTACGTGCACAGGCGACCAACTGTGTTCAGGCTGCACGTACTCTTCCCCAGTGCCCCAAAAAAGTCGTCAGAATCCTTTTGGTTACCCTAGGGGGGAACAAGGTGATGCTCCCAACTAGGGAACGGGCCAAGCCTGGCTGGGCCTCTTTTCTCTCTATGTTTTCTTGGCATAGAGCAAGAGCAGCCGGGGCCCTTACCGCATCGAGGGAAGGGGGTCTTACCCGAATTCCTATTCTTTCAGGGGGAAAAGACCCTGCGGAGGCCACACCCACCCGAAAGGGGAGGTAGAGGTGGAAAAATACATCACATGGCCTCTTGGGTCACATGTGGGAAGAATGGCGCGGTGGTAGATCCAACCTCGAAGAGGGGGGAGTTGCTACAACACGGCAACCGGAGGGCAGCGAGGGACTGCCTAAGGGAGACGCGGGTCAGCTCGTAAGGAGTACACACAGGAGAAGTCCGCGTAGGAGGCCTAACCTGTGGAGCACCTATTCCAGTAGGGTTAGCCTTTGGGTACCCGTAGTGGACTGGGCCGGCAAGTTCCTCCGCTGAACTGTTGCGGACCCAAAAGGGCTAGGGAGGAATCAACCAGGAGCCTAGAAGGGGTCTCCTGGTAAGAAGGTGCGCTGTTCTACCTCGACAGAGGGAAAGGGCGCCGGACACACAAGCGATTCACCTGGTCAGACCATGGACGTGTACCGAGTTCTACGGGCTCGGACCTGAGAAAACACGAGATGAGACTGACTCAACCCTGAGATTGTAAAATCTCACAAAGATATTAGGTGTTGCCCAGCCCGCAGCTCTGCAGATGTCTGCTAGGGATGTGCCCCTGGCCAGTGCCCATGAGGATGCCAGGCTCCTAGTGGAGTGGGCTCAGACCCTTAGGGGGGGGGCATGGCCTGAGTGTGATAGGCCAGCTGAATGGCATCCACGACCCAGTGGGACAGCCTCTGTTTGGAGACAGCGTTCCCTTTCTGCTGTCCCCCGAAGCAGACAAAGAGCTGCTCAGAGCGCCTGAAGCTCTGGGTGCGTTGCAGATAGGTGCGCAAAGCACGTACCGGACACAGTAATGAGAGGGCTGGGTCTGCCTCCTCCCGGGGCAGCGCTTGTAGGTTCACTACCTGATCTCTGAAGGGCGTGGTAGGAACCTTGGGCACATAGCCCGGTCGAGGTCTTAGGATCACATGAGTGTCTGCCGGACCGAACTCCAGGCAAGTGTCGTTAGTAGAGAACGCTTGCAGGTCCCCGACCCTCTTGATGGAGGCGAGCGCAATCAGCAGGGCCGTCTTAAGAGAGAGGGCCCTGAGTCCAGCTGATTCTAGCGGCTCGAAAGGGGATCTCTGAAGACCGGTGAGGACCACCGAGAGATCCCAGGAGGGGAACAGGTTTGGCCGGGGAGGGTTCAACCTCCGGGCACTTCTTAGGAACCTGACGATTAAGTCGTGTTTTCCCAGAGACTTGCCGTCTACTGGGTCATGGTGAGCTGCGATAGCGGCAACATACACCTTCAAGGTAGAAGGGGACAGCCTCCCCTCCATCCTCTCCTGTAGGAACAGGAGGACTGACCTAACTGCGCACCTCTGTGGGTCTTCTGCCCTGGAAGAACACCAATTCACGAACAGACGCCATTTCAGGGCGTAGAGTTGCCTGGTAGAAGGGGCTCTGGCTTGATCAATCGTGGCTACGACTGTGTGTGGTAGACCAGCTAGATCTTCTGCGTCCCATCCAGGGGCCAGACGTGGAGTTTCCAAAGGTCTGGGTGTGGATGCCAGAGCATGTCCCGTCCCTGAGAGAAAAGGTCCTTCCTCAGGGGAATTCGCCAGGGAGGGGCTGTCACGAGGAGTACGAGGTCCGAGAACCAGGCCCGGGTGGGCCAGTAAGGAGCCACGAGAGTGACTTGCTCCTCGTCCTCCCTGACCTTGCACAGCACCTGTGCAAGAAGGCTCACTGGGGGGAAAGCGTACTTGCGCAGCCCCACCGGCCAGCTGTGTGCCAGTGCATCCGTCCCGAGTGGTCCTTTGAGCGGGCGTACCAGAGCGGGCAGTGGGAGGTCTCTCACGAGGCAAACAGGTGTACCTGGGCCTTGTCGAACCGTTCCCAAATCAGCTGGACCATGTGGGGGTGGAGCCTCCACTCTCTGCCAGGCAAGCGTTTCGTGACAGCGCGTCCGCTATCACATTGAGGTTGCCGGGGATGTGAGAAGCACGCAGCGACCTGAGTCACTGCTGGCTCCAGAGGAGGATACGACGGGCGAGTTGTGACATGTGGCGGGAGCGTACACCGCATGTGGTGCTGTCCGACCTGACTAGGATATGTTCGTCCTGAATTAACGGGAGAAACTTCCGCAGGGCCAAAAGGACGGTCAACAACTCGAGGCAATTGATGTGCCAACGCAGCTGGGCCCCTTTCCAATGGCCTGAGGCTGCGTGCCTGTTGCAAACAGTGCCCCAACCCAATCTGGAGGCGTCGGTCGTGACCAGGACGCGTCAGGACACCTGCTGTAGGGGTACTCCTGCCCGTAAGAAACAGAGGTCTGTCCAGGGTTTGAATGTTTGACGGCAGGTGGGGGTGATTGTCATCCGATGCGTGCCGTGGCGCCATGCTCGTCTCGGGACTCGAGTCTGAAGCCAGTGCTGAAGAGGTCTCATATGCATCAACCCCAGCGGCGCGACCGCCGCGGAGGATGCTATATGCCCCAGGAGCCTCTGGAAAAGTTTCAGGGGGACTGCTGTGCCCGGCCTGAAGGTGGCGAGGCACTTAAACATTGACTGGGCACGCTCGTTGGTGAGCCATGCCGACATTGAGACCGAGTCTAACTCCATACCGAGAAAAGAGATGCTTTGGACTGGAGTAAGTTTGCTCTTTTCCCAGTTGACCTGATGTCCCAAACGGCTGAGGTGCTGAAGCACCTGGTCTCTGTGGGCGCATAGTGACTCTCGCGAGTGGGCCAGAATAAGCCAGTTGTCGAGGTAATTGAGTATGCGAATGCCGGCTTCTCGGTGCGGGGCAAGAGCTGCCTCTGTGACTTTCGTGAAGACGCGAGGGGACAGAGACAGGACGAAGGGGAGGACTTTGTACTGATACGCCTGGCCCTCGAATGCAAACTGCAGGATGGGGCGGTGTCAGGGGAGGATGGAGACGTGGAAGTATGCGTCCTTCAGGTCTACCGTTGCGAACCAATCTAGATGCTGGACGCAGGTTAAGATGTGATTCTGCGTGAGCATTTTGAACGGGAGTTTGTGCAACGCTCGGCTGAGAACTCGCAGGTCCAAGATTGGTCGTAAGCCACCGCCTTTCTTGGGTACGATGAAGTAAGGGCTGTAGAAACCCTTCTTCATCTCGGTTGGAGGGACAGGCTCTATCATGTCTTTGGCCAGAAGAGTAGTGATTTCCGCACGCAGAGACTGGGCGTGTTCACCATGTACTGCGGAAGAGCGGACGCCCATGAAGGGGGGCGGGGGCCTGGCAAACTGAATTGTGTAAACGAGTCGGATGGTCCGGGTCAGCCAGCGAGACGGGTTGGGAAGTGAAAGCCATGCGTCCAACCTCTGCGCTAGGGGCCTCAGAGGGACACAGTTAATTTTGATGTACCCGGCAGAGCTTCGCAGCGGGGCGGAGCAGGTAGGGCAGCGCTGGGCGGCGACAGGATGACCCGCGGCTGTGGTGCTGAGAAAAGACTCAAAGCACTTACCTTGCTCCGCACACCCGGCAGGGGGCGGGTTAGCGACTGAGGAGGAGGTCCAGGGTAGGCGTCCTCTGGACTCGTTGGAACCGGCTGGCTGGGGAACAGTCGTGGGGCTGGAGACGGGTGGTCCGTGTCCAGGGAGCCGGGACTGTTGAGATCTAGAGGCAAAGTGCCGTGAGAACGGCATTTGCGGGCCAGGTGACCCAGAGACATAGGAAATAGCTCTTTTATTGAGAATGTGGGTACCGCGCAACCCCATCTAAGGGGGGGCGGCAAATTAAATTGTTTAAGAACAAAAGATTCTCCTCCCGGCCCTCCACCGGGGGACGGAGCAGTCTTACCACCTCCGGAGCTAACATCTGTGTCGCTGGGTCGTCCGTCTCAGGAGCGCCTGTGAGCCTTACGGGTCCTCAAGGGGGCCCGAGCGATGGGGGGTGTCTGCTTCCTGCGGTGAGCTCGATGCTGGGGCTCAGAGCTGGGCCAGGGTTGAGGCGGAGCAGGTTTCTTAGCCGCAGGGGGACGCCCTCGGCGAGCAGACGGGGCAGTGGCCTTGGCGGCAGGTTTGCGGCGAGGCAGGATGTGGGAGATGGCCTCCGTCTGCTTTTTCACCGCGGAGAACTGCTGGGCGAAGTCCTCGACGGTGTCACCAAAGAGGCCAAGCTGGGAGACAGGGGCGTCGAGGAAGCGAACTTTGTCGGCCTCGCACATCTCGACCAGGTTGAGCCAAAGATGACGTTCCTGGACCACAAGGGTGGCCATCGCCTGTCCGAGTGCCTGCACGGTGACCTTCGTGGCTCTGAGGGCGAGGTCGGTCGCTGAGCGCAGTTTCTGCAGCACATCGGGGTCAGGGCTACCCTCGTGCAGATCCCTGAGCGCCTTGGCCTGGTGGACTTGCAGGATGGCCATGGCGTGCAAGGCGGTGGCGGCCTGTCCCGCGGCGCTGTAGGCTTTGGAGTTCAACGAGGTTGACGTCCTACAGGCCTTGGAAGGGGGTACAGGGCGCCCGCGCCAGGTGGTAGGGTCACCGGGTCAAAGATGCAGCGCAACCGCCCTATCCACCTGGGGAATCGCCATGTACCCGTGGGCCGCCCCGCCGTCGAGGGTAGTGAGAGCGGACGAGCAGGGCTTCCGACGAATGGAAGACGTCAGCTCGTCATGCACCTCCGGGAAAAACAGGACCTGGGGGGGGCGTGGCTGTGAGTGGCGCCCAGACCCCAGGAACCAGTCATCCAACCGAGACGGGTGTGGGGAGGATGGAGGGTTCCCATCCAGCCCCACTCCGACGGCGGCCCGGGCAAGCATGTCGGACATCTGCGCGTCAGCCTCAGCCTGGGTGTGCTGGCCCGAATGCGTGGGAAGAAGGAGCGATACGGGGGGCGGCTGGAGTGGCGTGCTTTCTATTGAAAGTGAGCTGTGACCGCAACGTTGCCATGGTCATGTTCTCGCAGTGAGAACATGAACCATCCACAAATGCTGCCTTGGTGTGATCGGCGCCCAGACACACGAAACAGCGCCTGTGGCCGTCAGAAGTGGAGAGCACTCTACCGCATCCAGGAACTACACAGGGGTTGAATGGCATCTTTATAAAGACGCGTCCTGAAAAGGACGTTCAACACCACTGTGTATTGCTCTTTTAGAGAAATAAACTCTTTCACAGAGAAAATTGCTCTTTTTAATATAAACTCTTTTAACTTTGCGCTGTCGAAGCGCCCATAGGCAAAACTGCACGCCGGCAGAGAAGAGAAAAGCCGCTGGAGTGCGCCGTAAATCCAACAGGAAAGCAGAGCGTTCAGAAGCAGGATCAATTGTGATATTCGCAGCTGGCTGCATACACACGACCATCCGCTCCGAAGAAAATTACTGAATGAACGATCGTATTTCCCTCGCCTTTATACCCGTATGTCCGGGGGCGGGGTATGCAAATACTGTTCGCCAACTCTCATTGGCCTTTTTTCATAGATCAGAGGCATCTTTCGGCACTCAAGAGAGACCCCTAGTGTCGCTTCTTCGACACGACGTCAAAGTGAGCGACAGACGGGGAAGGACAGTTTAATTTAATTCCTAGCTCAAACATACTGTTCCTACATATAATGATGGAAAGTTGCGACACTTTAATCCGTACTGTGTACATTTATACAACCAAATTTCCTACATTATGTAATGTCAATGTTCCATCGAATGGGAACACTGTCAAAATTATGATTTAATTTTTTGTTTTTGTTACAGAACAACTGGCATGTTTGTTTTCTGGGTGATATTTCTGGGTGATATTTCTGAGGTCTTGTTCAGAGAATTAAGATTTTTGGGGAGCAAAAGCTGCATATCAAATAAAGGTTGCATAATCTCAAGAGGAAAGAAAGTCTTGGCGGTTGAAGGAATCCTCAGACAGCCTGTTCTCATGGATCCCCATAAGCCCTGGTTGGAGGTGATACTTGGCTGGGGTCACAGCTGTCCCTCTTTGCTGTTTGATGATGGAGACTGATTGGCCTGGCTGAGTTTCACAGGCTCATGTGGCCATTTTGACATGAGATGAGTTGTTCAGGAGCTGCTACACAGATGGCAGATTGGAAAAAACTTTTTGTAGCATTCTGTATTTCTGTGCAGGAAAGAGATGTCTGATGTGTGATCTTAATAATCAAGTCTCGTTTCACATTGCCCTCTTTTTGTCCTCTTTCTGTTTCTTGAAAGATACTCAAATTCAAGTATATTGTTTTTTCCTTCAGCATTTGAAAGTGGGGTTCAGTGCTAGTTTGTGCTTTGTTCTACGAAAGATTAGTAATATATGTTATAATTTATGCACCCTCATGTTTGCATAATAAAGCCCCAAAGATTTTATATAGATTATGTAAAAAGGGGGCATGCAGAACTGCTAAAAACATCTATATTTGCCCCTTGAAGGTCTCTGCGTTGTTCTGTCTTTTCTGAGCACTGAAGTAAAGCAATTATTGTTATTAATTTGCACTTTACAAATTCATCCCGTTATTAATTTTATCTGACTCCAATTTTATATTAATCTGACTCCATTTTTAAGTTGACCTCTAATTTAGAATTAAAGCTCTAAATACTTTCTGATCATTCTTTTATTTTAATCATTTAAGTTATTGATTACTCTGAATCCTCTTCTATTCATTTACCTTTTGATCAGTTTCTAATGAGATTCAAACTGATAGTCTTTAAGTGGCTTCCTCCTACATTAAAGCTTCAGTTATGATATAAATGATTCCTAAAATGGTATTCTCCTGCTCGGTTCTTCCAGAGCAGTTTCTCCTATTTTAAAGAACCAGTACTGATATAAATGATTTCAGAGGAATACAGAATAAATCAAAAAGTAACAATTTATTTGCCAGGTAAGATTTAAAACACAAGATAAAGAAACAAGTCAAAAGAACATACCTGACAATTGAGAACTACATGTAATTGCAAAGCATGGGAAATCTGAATGCAGATTTCTGTTATTAAAGTTACACACAGTGAGGTGTGCGGGATCGTCTGACTACAGAGAACCTTGAGCTCTGGGCCAGCCTTCCTTAAATATCCAGACAGAATACACATTGTGTACCAAATGGTATTGTCCTTTGAGAATTTGGGGGTGAATGGGTTCTTGGCTTCCTGGTGTTAAACCTTCAAGGAGGGGTTTAGATCTCCAGAGTTATTCAGTATTTGGCAAAGACCTTATAACTTTGTTGTCATTGAGTTTTATAAACCTGGGGACAAAACACTATACCAGACACACTGAGACATTTTGAATGATACCAAACATGTTACACTAGTTACATTATTTGTATACATCAGATATGGTCTCTTGTTACATACAGATATTAGGTGAGTTTGAGGTGATTCTGAGCTGAGGGGGAATAGATGAAGAGGAGAGGGGAGAGAATGGGACAGATGAGGAAGGGCAACAATGAGGTGTGAATTTTGCAGTCTTCGCTCAGTGGGGTGCGGTGCCCCAGGAAGAGATGCTAATTGTGAGAAAGTTCATTTGTTGATCTTCTTGAAGTTGATCATCAAAGGCTCTTTGCCATTGAATGTAAACACATTAGCACATTGGCACCCAGCCTTACAATTAGTTAATAGGCAAGATGGTAACAGCAACACTAGGAGCATAGCTAATGGTAACTGCTGAAGTGATTTTAGAAGAACTAATTATGGACAAAGGGCTTTTTCTGTAAAAAGGTTCTCAGCTTTGGAATACATTACCAAATTAAATACAATGAGTTTTTTTTTTTTATTATTTATTTAAAAAAAAATTAAATTCTATGGACTTGAGATGCAAATTAGCAAGTGCTATAATCTCTGTGTGTAATGCATATTTTTTAGTCTTTTAACTAAAATTGTCTTTTTGTTCTCTCCCTATACAAATAAACTTATACATACACATACTAGGGAAAAAAAGAGGATATCTGATGTTACAAAGTTTAATTTTACCTCAGGCCGCACCCTTGCATGCTTCGTCCCTCTCTTGCTCATGGGCACATGCAGAAAAATATCCTCTTGCAAGATGAGCAGAGTAAAATTACTTATGTGGTGGTGTGGGAAGTGGATTTTCAAAACATTTGCTTGAAAGCAATGGATATTTTCACATTTGAGTCTTCTTTAAATCTGTGTGTGCTTGTAAGCTATTTCCCTCCCCTCCCCGAGTTGGCTTTTTCAAACGCAGGATTTTAGGCTTAGGTAAATCAGGTCCTATCGTTCAAGGCACTGGATCATGTTGATGTTAATTTCATAAAGTATGTATGCTTTTTTTGATTAAGTAACCTAGAAAATAAAAAATTTAGGCAAGGTATGCAATATTTTTTTACCCTGCTGATCAAAAAGGCTATTTTGAACGATGTACCTACTGCTTAACAAGTAAAACTATCTTTTATTCTGTGTGCACTTCATGTTTAAGACAATATATTTGGTTCATTGTACATTTCTCACAGGCCTATTTTTCTATCCTATAGCTTTTTAATTAATTAATTTTTTACATTGTAACAGTTACTGTTTAACGTTTTTTTACTGAACAGCCATATTAGGCTATGTTCAGACTGCAGGCAAATCAGATTTTCTTTTCAAATTAGATCTTTGCAGGCAGACTGTCTGCACTATTAATTGTGATCAAGTGATCAAATCAGATTTGCGAGTTCAGACATATCCTATCTGCATGGGTTGCTTTGGTAAAGACGCACTCATACCCACATGACGATGCATTCAAAACAGATGCGGTAAAAATAGAGGTGCATTATCTCGCTCTCCAAATAAGCGCCCTGTCTGCCAACTCCTCCGTCGCACAAGAAAAATTCAGCAATGGAGGAGACTGGTAAATATAGTGATGTTCCCTTTACAAAAAGCTTCACTTATGATGCTGCGCTGAGAAAAGCGCTTTGGGGAACATCTTATAGTTGTGACAAGCTGTGAATATGTGTGCAACACGTCAATGAACATTGACAGGAATTTATAACCTCTGCCGGTGTAATCATTGGATGCACCTGGGGCAGGGTTATAAATAGATGTGTCACTGGAGCATTGTAAGATCTTTTGTCTTCAGATCACTCTGTGTTTGTGTGCTATAGAATCTGTTAGGCAGTGCGCAGTGAACCTTTTCTCTTTTCTCTTAAAAAAAAGAAAAGATAGAAAAAATGACTGAAAATCAGGGCAAACGATTCGTGTTCCCCTGCCTCCTCTCTATGGCCGAGAGGGACACGCATCAGTTCTGCTTTGTTTGTTTGGGGGCAGAGCATGCTGCTCTCGTGTTGGGGCGGGGCGGGTGCGAGCATTGCGATCTGCTTTCGGGCAAAATGCTTCGCGCTCACCTTGCTTACTTCCGGGAGTCAGCACCCACACTTCATTCGTGGGGCTCTCATGTGGATGTGGCTGAGGAACAAGAGATGAGTTTGTCCCTTTCTCTCGCACTCTCCCCAGATCCAGCTGATCCTTGTAAGCCTGAAGTGAGCCACAGCGCCTCTTCGGTTCATGAGGACACTGATCCTCTGTAAATCCCGCGCATAATAATAAAGCAGCTGTGGAATTAAGAAACCCTCCGCCCCCCACAAAACGCTTCAAACTAAAAGACAGATTTCTGTCTGGTGGCCAAAATAAATAAAGAAAATTGAAAGAAATAAAAAAAGGGGGAAGGGAGCGCTATATCAGTCCCTTCCTTTCTTCTATGACCTCCATAATGAGTATTCTCATCCATGGAGGAATCCTTATACTTCCTGTGTATTCATGCTCTCGACGTTGAAATATTCAACTAATCGTGGGTGCTGAGGCTTGGGGGTATTTGGTGATGCCGCCGGTAGAAGAGACACTTGCGGGTTCTCTCTCACCTGGCTTGGCATCACCGCTAAAGAGACCCACTCTCCCCACAAAGCCGTGCAGGACCACCTCCATGCTTGTGGGAAAGGCTTATCAGACAGCAGGTCAGGCTGGTGCTGCCCTGCACACTATGGCAGTGTTACAGGTGTACTAGGATAATCTGTTGAAGTATTCGGTGATGTAGCCGGTACAAGAGACACTTGCGGGTTATCTCTCGCCTGGCTAGGTGTCATCGCTAAAGAGACTCACTCTCCCCACAAAGCTGTGCAGGTCCACCTCCACGCTTGTGGGGAAGGTGGAGAGACACTTGTGGCTTAACCTATTGGGCATCAGAGACAGGGACAAAACTTTCCTTCTTGATGCCCCGATTTTCCCTTCTGGCTTATTTGGTGACGCTATGAATGTAGTTATCACTAGGTTCCAGGAGGCAAAAAGTCACAAGGAAGCCTTCGGACAATTTCTTCCTCGCCACACTCAGGGGGAGGGGCTGTCGGCCACCCAGCCTCATCCCGGTCCTCCTAGACGGGAGGCTCAAAAACTAGGCGTGGCGAATCATGCTCCCCCTCGTAAAGACAGGGGGGCGGTTCATCGCCCTCAGCAACAAAGCAAGACCTCAGGGCAGTTATTTAAAAAGAAAACCCTGACAGTTTTGCACCCAGCCTTGTGGGGTAGCTCCCCCTCGGGATGGGGTGCGTGTATCATCCACTTTGCCCCTCCCGGTACCTCCATGGAACCTCCACAGAACATCTCCATTCCCACCACCTCCGTTGTTTTGGTACTTAGAGGCTTCCAATGAAATGTTGGGTGTACTGATGTTTCCTGCCTTTGTCCAGGACGCGGAACACTCAACATCCCCTCAACAGGAAGTGTCAAAATTAATACCCATCTCAGAGAACCTGGCAGCATGGAAACTTCTGCCAGGCATTTCTATGTGGGTCCTAAGAACAGTAGAAAAAGGCTACAGAATTCAATTTGCTCGCCGCACTTCATGTTTCAATGGCATTGTTCCCACTACCGTGAACCGGAGCAGGCATGTCTACTGTGAAAAGAATTGCAAAATCTCTTGGTCAAAGGGGCCATAGAACGTGTTTCCCCTTCCAGAGAAAGAGTCAGGTTATTACAGCAAATACTTCCTGTTCCCAAGAAGGGTGGGGGGTTGTGTCCGACCTGCTCAGTCAGGGTGTTCAAGTTCAAGATGCTAACTATCAAGAAGATCGTGTCACAAGCCCAACATCATGTTTGGCTGGTCACGATCGATCTCATGGAAGCATATCTTAATATAGAAATTCCGCCACAGCACAGGAAGTTCCTGAGGTTCGCTTTCGGGGGCAAAGCCTTCCAGCATCGGGTTCTTCCATTCGGCCTAGCCCTATTAGCCCGCACATTCACGAAATGCATGGATGCAGCACTGGATCCTTTGTGACTCCGGGGCATACGCATTCTGAATTACATAGACGACTGGCTGATAGTAGCACAGTTCCAAGAACTGGCAGTTCAGCATATGATATTGTCTTAGCTCATCTGGTTTCTCCAGGTCTGAGACTCAACGTCAAAAGAGCGTTCTCTCTCCCACCCAGGGAATTACTTGTCTGGGGGTTATATGGAATTCGATCATGATGCAGGCACAATTGTCTCCCACTCGAATCATTTCCATTCAGAAAACCCTGCACAAAGTCAGGCTAGGTCAAGGTTGCACTGCTCGTCAGTATCAACGAATACTAGGTCTCATGGCGTCTGTGTCCACGGTGATCCCTTTGGGCCTTCTGCACATGAGACCGTTCTAGCTGTGGCTAAAAGCCAGGGGGTTTCATCCAAGGGCCGGTCCCCTAAGGCAAATAAGGGTTACGTGCTGTGGGCTTCATTCCCTTTCTATGTGGTTCAAACCCTGGTTTCTTATCTTGGGTCCCACTCTAGGTGCGTCTTGTCATCGCTGGCTGCTAACGACAGATGCCTCCCTGACGGGCTGGGTAGCTGTCTTAAGTGGTCAGCTCGATTGTCACATTAACTGTCTCGAGTTGATGGCTGTATTTCTGGCTCTGAAATACTTCCTCCAGAGGCTGCCATGTCTTGGTGCAGGTGGACAATACAGCGGTAGTCTTAAACCATCAAGGATGTCCACGTTCATGTCAGCTGAATTTCTGGCCTGTCAAATTCTCCTTGGGGCCCAGGGCAAGCTCCTGTCCTTTTTATCCCTGGATGCTTATATGTGGGAGCAGATTTACTGTCCAGACAGAAAATACTGATGGGGGAGTGGAAACTCCACCCCGAGGTAGTGCAACTAATCTGGGTGAGATTTTACAGGGCAGAAGTGGACCTCTTCGCCTCTTCTCAGACAGTGCAATGTCCCCTCTACTTCTCTCTGAGTCACCCAGCCCCCCTGGGTCTGGACACGATGGCGCATACATGGCCCAGAATGCGTCTGTATGCGTTTCCCCTGGTTTCTCTGCTCCCAGGAGTCTTGGCCAGAGTTCCCCAGCAAGGGCCTTGCCTTTTACTGATAGTGCCGCACTGGCCGAACAGGGTATGGTTCTCAGAAATAATGTCTCTCCTCGACGGCTCGACTTGGGCGATTCCGAACAGGAGGGACCTTCTGTCTCAGGCATAGGGAACAATATTTCATCCCTGGCCCGAGCTCTGGAACCTTAACGTTTGGCCCCTGAAGGGTACCAACTGAGGTACACAGGGCTTTCAACTGAGATTATCGAGACCATTTTAAGTGTTAGGGCTCCCTCCACTTGGAACAAATCTGGGTGAGATTTTACAGGGCAGAAGAGGACCACTTCGCCTCTATGAACAGCGCAATGCCTCCTCTACTTCTCCCTGAGTCACCCAGCCCCCCCCCCCCCACCACTGGGGCTGGACGCGGTGGTGCATACATGGCCCTTAATGTGCCTGTATGCATTTCTCTCTACTAGAAGTTACGCCAATAAATGGGGTGTCTTTGAAAGATGGTGCAGTACACATAATGCAGATCCAGTTAACTGCCAGATTGCTTCAGTTCTGGACTTTCTGCAGGAAGAAACATTTCTGGAAGGGGAAGCTTGGATGGAACATTTGTAAAAAAGTTTTGACAATTGTGCAAAGAGCAATGTCCTTATTTCTGATCATTTTGTTTTTCTGATTCAGAAAGGTTTTCTCCAACAAGTAATTGCAATTAAACTGCTTTCTTATTTTGATGCTCTTAAAATTCTAGGTTAGAGCACATGCCCCGCCACTCTCAGGGTCTATGTGGCCGCCATTTCGTCTCGCCACACCTTGATTGACGGGGTAACGTTGGGGAGACATCCTCTACTCCCTCGCTTCATTCATGGATCTAGGCGACCTAGGCCTCCTGCTAGGACCAGGACCTCTTCATGGGACTTAGCAATAGTCCTTGAGGGTCTGGTTGAGACCCCCTTTGAACCTCTAGAGTCAGTGTCTGACAGACTTCTGACTCTCAAGATGGTTTTTTCAATGGTGATTACCTCTCTAAAGATAATTGGGGACCTACAGGCTCTGTCTGTCTTGCCAGCCTGTTTAGAGTTTGCCCCAGGTTTTGCACCCTCATCCTGACTACCTGTCACACTCGAAGCCTTCTGCTTACCGCCGTTTACAACACTGGAGCAGGAAACTTTGTCCAGTCTGTGGCCTTTATACTTATGTCCACCACACTAGCCAGTGGCATAAGTCAGGGCAACTATTCGTTTGCCATGGGGGCAGCAACAGCGGTGCTTCCGCCACCAAGCAGACTATGTCGCATTGGGTGAGGGATGCTATTGCCCTGGCCTACGAGGCATGCGGTCAAGCTTCGCCTGTAGGCATCAGGGCTCACTCTACCAGAGGGGTCGCCTCCTCTGAAGCCTTGACCAGAGAGGGGTCCCTCTGCAGCATGTTTGTGATGCTGCAGGCTGGTCCTCTCCGCACACATTCATTAGATTCTACTTTATGGATGTTCATGCCACTCCGGGCTCTTATGTCCTTGAGTCGACATCTCAAGCTCATGTCTTAGCCCTCTCACGCTCTTGTGAGCACACTACACAACTGTAGGGGGTCCGGACAGCCACAGTGCGGCGGCTTGGGTATTTTCGTTCCTAAGCACTTTTCTCAGCGCAGCATCATAAGTGAATCTTTTTGTAAAGGGAACATCTCGGGTAACATACATTTACATTACATTTACATTTATGCATTTGCTTATCCAAAGTGACTTACAGTGCACTTATTACAGGGACAATCCCCCGGAGCAACCTGGAGTTAAGTGCCTTACTCAAGGGCACAGTGGTGGTGGCCGTGGGGTTCGAACCAGCGACCTTCTGATTAGCAGCCCTGTGCTCTAGCCACTACGCCACCACCACCTCCACAACTTAAGTGTAACCGAGATGCTGCGCTTCACTGCCGCACTGGGATGCCCCAGAAGTGCTCTTCAGACAAAATACCTGACGATGCTCCGGTGACTTATCTATTTATAAAGCTGCCCCAGGTGCATCCAATGATTACACCGGCAGAGGCTATACATTCCGGTCAATGTTCATTGACGTGTTGCACACATATTCACTGCTGGTCAGAACTATAAGATGTTCCCCAATGCGCTTTTCTCAACGCAGCATCTCGTTCCGCATTTTTCAGGGAACAAGGGTTACACTTAAGTAACCCGAGACGTTCTGTGCTGCAGTCACCAATTTATGCCATCATCGTTGTGTGTAGCGTTCAGAGTGAAACCCGTGAAATCCGAGTTGAGCAGTCAGAGCATCCAGACTGAGACGCATCTGATAAAATCAGATTTCAATTGCATTTGAAACCACCTCCCGATGTGGTTTGAATCAGATTTGGAAAAATCAGATTTCATATGTTTTTTTGCTGTCCATACTATCAAAGACTAATCTGGATACAATCTGGATATGCAAAAAATCTGATTTTTAGTAGCAGTCTGAACAAGGCCTCAGATCAATGGCTAATGCATGTAGTTAAATACATGCAAATTTTCAGCACATTCTCTCTCTTTCTCTCTCTCTCTCTCGTAGATTTGGCTTAATTGTTCATTATATTCCTCCATGTCCGGACTGTTTTAATATGTTAAATAACTTTTACTTGGTGAATTCTGTTTAAAACTGGCTTTTATTGGTCCTGTACTTGTCATTTGATTGTTTTCAATAAATATGCTTGTATACGCAAATGTTGATTCATTGAATGCACGTCATGTTCTATATTTAATATACAATGATCATAATGCAAGACATACACGTTGCAGATAAATGCCCTTTTTCATCAGAATTTAGTGTCTGATTTTGCTGTTGGAATAGATTAAATGTTTTAAATGGGTTGCATAAACACGCAATGCTTTTAAAAAACAAAGACTGTTTTCTGAAGGTTTCTAACTTTTTAGACTAGTCAACTCCAAAATGTTAATTTACACGTCAGAGAAATTAGTCGTTCTGCAAGTCCCTAATACAAACAGGGGTGTAAAGTAATGAATTGCAAATACACGTTACTGTAATTAACTACTTTTTCCCAAAAATGTTACTGTTTTAAGTAAGTAATTTTATATTTGACTTTTTCTTGAGTACATTTGAAATGCTGTAACTGTACTTTTACTGTGCTATTTTCCCACCATCTGTGTTCGCTACTTCCCTGTCCTGAATATATTTGTATCTGTCAACGATTGGCTACGAGAGTCTCGTGACACCCATCAAATCAAATTACTCATAAAAAACATGACTGGCAGCTGCAGATCAGGCGCCATCTGTAATGTATGTGGAGAATGCCTCAATATGTACAGCTGAACATCTCAGCAGCACCCGAAGGGCTTTTCACAGTGAAAAAGGCCAATTGCTTGATCGTGTCATGTGAGTTTATTTGCTCAAGCCAGATATCATTATTAATCCTGCCTCTAATTTGAAGCAACATATTGAGGTTAATTTCATATTTCTGATTACTAGATTCTGTGTGTCTATAACATAGCCTGAAATTTAACTATCTATCACTGAGATTATATGGCTGCTGTGAGAGATTAATGCAATGTTATCAATAGGGCTGGGCAATAAAATTATCCAGATGTTAATCGGGAAAAGAGAGAGATGTCCTTGATCAAACTTTTCTTTAATTTATTATGTTTTTCATAATTTAGATGTTCTACATCTAAAACAGGGGTGTTCATTACATCAATTGCGATAGCAAGAGCACCACTGGTTGGTTGATCTAGATGAAATATAAAAGATTGACTTTTTATTTCCTGACGTCTGTAGCTGCGTGTTGTTTGATTGACAGGCGGCTAATGTCTGAGAGCTAATGCAATTACGTGCCTAAATGATCAAATACACTTTATAATTCTGCCAATGCCTGTCATGATGAGGATTTAATGTCAACGCAGTCATTTATGTCTAAAGTGAATATAAACAGTGTGACAAAAAAGCGTATTTGCATTAAAATGTTAGACTTGAAGTGCACCTGTAACCGAATTGAGCACTGTCTAGTAGGCTATGTCATGAAAAGGCTATTAATCAAACAACATTAACAAGGAAATGAGAAAATCACTCACTACTTTTGGCTGAATATCTTGAGTAGCTTTAAAAATATTAATGTAATAGAATAAAATTTCTATTATTAGTAATTGTATTTTTATATATATATATATATATTGTTAGTATTTAATAATACTGACCCCTGATGTAGAGAGTGTGTTAATTGATATAATAAATTACCAGGAAAATAGAGATGATAAAATTACTTATAATTATGCTTAGCCTTTATAAAGATACTTTATAGCAGAAGCAATACTTCAGCAGAACATTCCACCAGTCACAAACTTCTGCATGAGAATGAGAACACAATATATTTATTGGTTTAAAAGATACAAGAACTAAATAAATGTTGAACATTGTATCTCAAAAGGAGGACAATTTGGCCCCCCATGTGCTACTTAAAGAAATAATTCACACAAAAATGAAAATTCTCTCATCATTTACTCACTCATGCCATTCCAGATGTGTATGACTTTCTTTCTTCAGAACACAAATTAAGATTTTTAGAAGAATATTTCAGCTCTGTAGGTCCATTCAGTGTAAGTGAATGGTGACCAGAACTTTGAAGCTCCAAAAAGCACATAAAAGCAGCAGAAACGTAACATACAACTCCAGTGGTTTAATCCATGACTTCAGAAGAGTTATGATAGGTGTGGGTGATAAACAGATCAATATTTAAGTCCTATTTTGCTAGAAATTCTTCTCTCTGCCCAATATGCATGAAGAATGTGAATCACCAAAAACACAAGAAGAAAGTGAAAGTTAAATTGGAGATTGACTGAGCAGGGAGATGAATTAATAGTAAAAAATGTATTCAATATTGATCTGTTTCTCACCACATCTATCATATCGCTTCTGAAGATATGGATTAAACCACTGGAGGCACATGGATTAGACTACTTTTATGCTGATTTCTGTAGCTTCAATATTTTAGCACCAATTCACTTCAATGTATGGACCTAAAGAGCTGAGATATTCTTCTAAAAATCTTAATTTGTGTTCTGCAGAAGAAAGAAAGTCATAAATATCCAGGATGGGATGAAGGTGAGTAAATGATGAGAGAATTTTCATTTTTGGGTGAATTATTCCTTTTTAAGCATGATGTAGCTTCTGTACCAAATAACTTTTCTCATGCCTGCTCTACCTCCTCTATTGTGCAGGACCTGATGTGCCAAGTGATCCTGCTTATTTAGCATTTTTTGCATTCCTTGCATTGTTTGAACATGTTTATGCACAACAATAACACTGTTGGCATTATGGGAAATTTAGACCCTACACAGAAACTGATTTTAATGTAATTGTTTTGTACATTACGATATAAAATGGTGATCATTGTATTGAAATTATCCTTTTAATCTTTTAATTTCTATTATCATGTATTATTTTTTGGAATCAGATTCATGTAGTGTTTATCATAGATAAATGATGTATTTTAAAAGTTGGCATACAGTGCTCATTATAATGGGGTATAGGTTTTACAACTCGGTACTCAATACTCACTTCTCATGAGTACTTTTTAATGAGCTACTCTTTTACTGTAACTTGAGTAGTTTTAGGATAGCTACTTTTACTCTACTCATTCTTATTTTTTTGGGAAGTAACAATACTTCTACTTGAGTATGATTTTTCAGTACTCTTTCCACCCCTGAATACAAATATGTTGTTACAAACTTGTATTGTAAATTGTGTGTGTGTGTGTGTGTGTGTGTGTGTGTGTGTGTGTTTTACATGAAACACAAAAAAATAAACGTTGAAGATTGTATGGTACACTCCATATAATTACAGTGAATGCAGACTCGATTGGGGTCTGTCCGAAACAGAATTCAAAATTGAAGATGATTTTCACTAAATCTTCCCCTACTGCAAGAGCTCCTGTGTACAGCTGTTGGGTATTAATGTGAGGCTGGATTTAGTTACTCAAGTATTCTTTTTTTTTTCCAGAACTTTCGGAACCAATCATATTCTGATAAAATGGCAGAGCTATTTATGGTATGAACAATGTTCCACACTGCATGTTCAATCTAACTCTCACATATATTGAACGAGTGAAAACTTGGACATTATAATATTATCTGATATGTCTGTGTATTTTGCATTGCATGTTATGATAAACACAGAGCATGACTAGTAGAAAGGGCAGATAATTTATTCTGAGCTGCATTATCATATTTCTTGCCATCAGATTCATCTATTGTTTTCACACGATACATCTCATTTCTTCAATTTCATGAAATAATTGGCTCCACTGTATGTAAACCACCATCCTTGGCCTGAACTTAATTAGACTAGAGTGAAGTGTTGCTTTCTCTATGTAAATTTAATTCAATTATTTGTCAAATGTACTCCACATGACTGACAGCACTCACTAATTGTGGTTTGACATTAGAATGACGACACTGCCAGAAATAAATCACTTTTACCAATAACCCATGCCTATGTGTTGAGAAACCAAATTAAGGATAGCCTCTTGGCAATAACACAGGGGAAAAAAATAGCTCAGAGATTACTATAATTATCATATTGTAAATCCCTGTTTCACCCCGTTTCATGCCGACAGAACTGCAGCTCTGTGCGGTAAGACTCGCGGTGGTGGCTTGTGTGTTTACCTCAACACGGAATGGTGCAATAACTCTATGCTAGTCTCTAGTTACTGCTCATTGCTGGTGGAGCTTGTGACTGTTAGATGCAGACTTTTTTAGGTACCACGGGAATTCACCACTGTTATCATAAAGAGAGTTTACATTCCCCCCAGCACTAACGCTAAGGAAGCACTCTGTGAACAGTATGGGGATATGAGCGAACTGCAGAACGCTCACTCTGATGGACTGTTTATTTTCACCAGAGATTTCAACCATGTGAATCTCAAGACAGTGCTCCCTAAATTCCATCAGTATGTGGACTTTGCAACGAGAGGGGCGAACATGCTTGATCTTGTTTACATTAACATCGCAGGCGCGTATTGGGCCCACCTAGGCTACTCAGACCACATCTCTGTTATGCTAATTCCAGCATACAGACCGCCCGTCAGATGCACAAAACTGCTCCAGAAGCAGGTGAAAACCTGGCCAGCAGGAGTCATCTCTGCTCTTCAGGACTGTTTTGAGTGTACTGACTGGCACATGTTCAGGGAGGCTGCAACATATGGCGACTCCACCAACTTGGAGAAATAGACAGCATCAGTGACCAGCTACATCAGCAAGTGTTTTGATGATGTCACCTTCTCCAAGTCCATCACCACACGCTCCAACCAGAAGCCGTGGATGACTGCGGAGGTGCGTGCACTGCTGAGGACCCGAGACTCTGCCTTCAGAGCACGCAAGAACAGCGAGGGCCAAACTGTCACGGGCCATCAGAGAGGCAAAGCAGAGAATCCACAGTCACTTCCAGGACAGTGGCGACACGTGGCACATGTGGCAGGGCATTCAGGCCATCACCATCTACAGGACAACATCAGTTGCCTGTGACAAAGATGCCTCCCTTCCAGATGCGCTGAATGACATCTATGCTAGGTGTGAAGCACAGAATGACGTGGTGGCGAGGAAGACCACCCCTGCTCCCAACAACCAGGTGCTCTGTCTTACCACGGCTGATGTGAGGAAAACTCTACGTAGAGTCAACCCACGGAAGGCTGCTAGACCAGACAACATTCCTGGCAGTGTGCTCAGAGGATGTGTAGAAAAGCTGGCAGATGTTCTTACCAACATCTTCAACATCTCTCTGAGCAGCGCCATCATTCCAACGTGCTTCAAGGCCACCACCATCGTCCCCATGCCAAAGAAGTCTTCAGTGTCCTGCCTCAACGACTACCGTCCCGTCGCACTCACACCCATCATCATGAAGTGCTTCGAGAGGCTCATCATGAGACACATTAAGACCCAGCTGCCCCCCTCACTAGACCCACTGCAGTTTGTGTATCGTCCAAACCGTTCAACAGACAATGCCTTCGCCACCACCCTCCATCTGGCCCTCACCCACCTAGATAAAAAGGACTCATACGTTCGAATGATGTTCATAGACTTCAGCTCAGCATTCAACACAATAATTCCTCAGCACCTGATTGGAAAGTTGAACCTGCTGGGCCTGGACACCTCCCTCTGCAACTGGATCCTGGACTTCCTGACTGGGAGACCTCAGTCAGTCCGGATCGGTAACAGCATCTTCACCACCATCACACTGAGCACTGGGGCCCCCCAGGGCTGTGTGCTCAGTCCACTGCTGTTCACTCTGCTGACTCACGACTGTGTAGCTATGCACAGCTTGAACCATATCATGAAGTTCGCCGATGAATTGACCGTGGTGGGTCTCATCAGCAAGAAAGATGAGTCAGCATACAGAGAGGAGGTGCAGAGGCTAATGGGCTGGTGTAGAGCCAACAACCTGTCTCTGAATGTGGACAAAACAAAAAAAGATGGTTGTTGACTTTAGGAGAGCACAGAGCGACCGCTCTCCACAGAACATCAACGGCTCCTCTGTGGATATCATCAAAAACATAAAATTCCTTGGTGTTCACCTGGCGGAGAACCTCACCTGGTCCCTCCACACCAGCTCTATTACCAAGAAAGCCCAGCAGCGTCTCTACTTTCTTCGAAGCCTGAGGAAAGCACATCTCCCTCCCCCCATCCTCACTACATTCTATAGAGGGACTATTGAGAGCATCCTGAGCAGCTACATCACTGCCTGGTTTGGTTTGCAAAGCCCTGCAGAGGATAGTGAGGACAGTTGAGAAGATCATCGGGTCTCTCGTCCTTCCATCAAAGACATTTACATAAAACACTGCATCGGCAAAGCAACCAGCATTGTGGACGACCCCACACACACCTCACACAAACTCTTCACCCTCCTTCCGTCTGGCAAGAGCTACCGAAACATTCGGGTCCTCACGGCCAGACTGTGTAACAGCTTCTTCACCCAAGCAATCAGACTCATCAATACTCAGAGACTGGACTGACACACACACACACACACACACACACACACACACACACGTGTCCTGAGTTGCACTTTAATTATTGTCACTTTATACCTGGCTGCTACTTCAATAACTTTTAAGTGCATAGAACACTATCTCATAGCATGTTATGTTTACATTTGGCATTTTTAGTAACTGTAATCTTTTTGCACTACTGTGTACTGGTCGGCGCTGCACTGTATCTCACTGTGCCTATTGTCCTGTTAATTTTTTGTAATTTATTGTACTGTCCCATACTTTTTGCACATGCACTTTATATAGGTATGTTATTTATTCTGTGTAGTCTCATGTGGTTCTGTGTTTGTCATATGTTGTTTTATGTAGCACCACGGTCCTGGAGGAACGTTGTCTTGTTTAACTGTGTACTAACTGTAAATGGTTTAACGACAATAAAAACTACTTGACTTGACACTTGACTTAAATGTAGCTGTAACCTTATGGCAAACAAAAGTTGTACATTAAGATTCTCTTATGACTTGGGTTTTTTATTTTATTTTTTATACAAGCTATGTAATATCAGCTGTTATGAAACAATACAATATGGAATGCAATATTTGGGCAACTGCTTCCAACACACTGCCCTGTTTAGTGTCTGCTTTTTTCGATCTGCCATACTAATAAATGGTGATGTCCAATCTGTTGTAACGTTTATTTTGTGCTCCATGCTGTAAACACCAGTTTACACAATCACACTAAATTCTGACCTCATCAATGCTTTGTTTCTATGGATACACTTGAGATACACTAAACTCAGCTAAAAAAAACAACACAGATTGCAGCACACACAAGGATCAACTAAACTCCACAATGTTTAGTTTGTGAAAACTTAAGCTATTTCTGAAAAGCATCTTGCAAGGAAAAATGCAATGGAACTGGAAAAATGCAACTTGGAAACGTGTGCAGAAATTTTTAACTCTGAATACTCAAAGATGCAGGTGTGTGACATCATACAAACATGTCGGCAACAAGGGAGATGTACAAAGTTAATAATAAAGATTCATTAGTATCAAATAATACCACATCAATGATTTCCTACATTACATGATATTAAAGCTTGTTTAACCCTTTCCTGCCTGAGCCCAAAATTCTGAAAATTCCATTCTGTGCCAGAATATGATATTCATATCCAAATTCATATTATATTCATATAACATCAGACACCTGAACTCTATATACCATTGTGACAAGCTTCAGGTCTCGCGGGTAAAGAGGACACAGGGAACTGGGTTCACAACTCAAGGTAAGGCTTTTTAATTTAAGCACCTCCACAGTACAGTTTTCACAGTTTGTAACATCACGCCAGCAGAGGGAGCCCTCTCCCGAGTACTGACTGTGTGCCACTCCCTCTGCTTCACGGGTTACTTCCTGTTTGTGAGACATTTAAGCATGTCCTGGCTAACAGGCTATCGCAAAGTATTGCCAGTCTACCTGCCTTACTGAGTGTTTTCTTGTCATTGTCTTGTTGATCTCGTGTATGACCTTTGCCAGCTTAATTCTGTTTTTGCCTCTTGGATTATCCCTTTTGCTCTGTTGTTTGAATTGGACTGCCTCCTTGTGTCTTTCTCCTGCCTGTCTTAAAGTTTATGCTATCTGCCTGCCGATCTTGATTTGTTTGCTGTGGATTTTAATAAACGACTGCATATGGATTCAGCCTCGGCTCCTGCCTCATTACACAGTTGTACAATGACATAACATAAATAGCTTTTGTCAGGTTGGTCTCTCTGTCAGACTCTTTCTCTCAACTGGAGGTACTGTCGCTCTTTTATGCCGCACTCCCCATACTCACTGAAATTAGAGACAGGTGTTAGACATAATTTAGCTCAGGTGCAAGCGCCCTTACCGCTTTCTCCCCCGGACGGGCGCTAGACCACGTCCCTGCTGCCACAACCATACTGAAGAAAATAACTAGGGCTTTTATTGATAAAGGATGATTAGCCTTAAATAATCATACATATATTTATGTTATATATGTATGATTATTTAAGGCTAATCATCCTTTATCAATAAGAATTCACATAGCAATGTTTACAAAAATCTTTCCAACATACCTCTTCAGAAAACTGTATTTTCAACCATTTTAATTACAAGTTAGAGGGAAACATAGTGTATGAAATATAAATAATTTTGTTGGCAATGTAGAATAGCAGACATATTAGAAATATAACCTATTGTTTAAAAGTTATGACCGTTATAGTGATTAGTAGGAAAACAGAATAAAATAAATATTTAGAATGTTAAGATACATTTCACATGACCACTCCACAAATACTCCATTTGAGCACCTGCAATAATAAATTGACATTGCATCTGAAATTGAATGACACAAACATTTTATGGGTTCAATAAAACACACACTTTATTACATTTGAACATTAGAATTACACACAAATTACACTTCAAATGATGCTAAATCAAACTTTCAAACTATCTACAGTAAATACATTTATAATAAAGAGTACAGGAACAGAATATATATAAATTCATAAATACTCAACAACTGCAGTACCTGTCGAGAGAAGAGAGGAAGAAAAGAGGACAACAACACCAGTAAACACAGCCCAACCTATGTCTCTTCGCGGAACTAGTCACACACAGCTGAGTGCCATGTCTGAAAACAGTTCCAATCACAAACCAAGCAAAGTCTTTTGCATTACATTCCGGCATGCAACAAGCTACTTTAGTTTTATTTTCAGTCCTACTTTTCCAATAGCATAGCCAGCATCTCTTAGAGGACTCTTCAAATTTAGGGACATGACCTTTAGTGTATGTAAAGTGAAACTTGCGTGAATATCGATACCTCCCGGCTGACGAGCAAGGATTTCTCTGCAGTCTATCCGAGTTAAGTTCACCAGTCTACGCTCATCTCCTGGTGCAGCATGAATGTGTTGCCATTCCTTAAAAAATATGAAACTATTGATGACGGCAATGTCTATGATGTGGAAAAAACACTCTTTGTTTTTTGTAGGACATCGTAAGATTTTATCCTTTGTTCTGACCTATCAACACCGCCCATGTTTTTGTTAGAATTGCTGATGACAGTGGGCTGGAAGGCTACTTCTTTTGTCCAATCGCCATAATTTTTTTACAATCCTAGTAATTTCGGTAGATCCATTCACATTGTGGAAATAGGAGAGGCATGTATTTGCACACGTGTCCTTCAACTTAATTACAAGTATATTCCCCATATCCTCAGGAGCTCTGTTTCGTTCCCATCTATTGATGTCTTTAAATGTGCAGGAAACAGTTTATGATTCACCCTGCATGTCCCACAGGCATTAGTTCCCATTTCTACCAACTCAACTATAAGAGCTGGGGATGTGTAAAAGTTGTCAAACCAAACATTGTGGCCCAGGTCTTTGAACGGCTGCAGTAACGATTAATCTCCTTTGGTGCCCAATTCAGTGAGACGCCCATCACGACTACCTGTGTAAACATTAAAGTCGAGAGTATACCCCGAGTCTGATGTTGCAATTACCAATAATTTAAAACCCCACCAAGTAGGCTTGCCCTACATGCATTGTTTGAATCCTGACCGAGATTTAGACTTGACCATACGTTCATCTATTGCAAAATTCTGCTTACGCTGAATTTTTGTTTGAGGTGGTCCAAAAGATAACACAACTTCCTAAGGTGATCCTGTTTATCCTCTGAGGTAGGGTCTACAATATGTAGAGCAGCTAAAAGAGCCTTGTAGTTGTCACACGAGCCCTGAATTGACTTGGTTCCCCAATGATGATGGGAATCAGGGAGAATTGAAAACCCCATATAAATGAGCAACCCAAGAAATTTTTAAAATTCATCGGGTGTCACCTCCATTCAAACTCCTTGGTAGCTGGAATATGACATTTTAGGACAAGCTCCCATCCCTGATGGTATGTAAAGCTGCATATCTCAGCAACACAGACTGAGTTAAAAAACAGCATGAAAAAGTCAATTTCTCACAACATCATATTGGAGGTTGACTGCACAGAGTGACACACACTACCTAAGTCAATACCGAATGGACGGCTAGGCTTAAATGGGAGAGGTTTTGGTGAGTGTGAATCGATGTCAGAGTAAGAGAGATAAGAAACGGTGTCAGGGAAGCATTTACACTTTCTAGCTGACTTGGGACCTGTGCCAGAATGGCTAGCTATACCCAAAATAATAAAAGTAACAGTGTTAGTCTTACTGTGAGTATCAGTCATATGAGAAATAGAAACAAACAATACATACAATACCCAGTTGATGGTCTTGGCTGGGGATCAGGTTCCATATCGTCCTCAATCTCCTTGTGGTCCGCATCTTCCTGCAGTAGTTCTTGGTCCAGCAGATCTTTCTCCTTTGTGCTCATGCCCTCATGAGCCATGTCCTCTTCTGCTATGAAGCTGCCTTCTCCTGTTGAGGGTGCTGAGCAGGGAGCCATTGTCTCTATCCATCTCTACAACAGAAAAAAGTACAACAATTGATAGTCAGCAGTGTGTTCTTCTCAAATACGTACACTGAATAGTCACCAAAGTCTTGCAGACTAACCAGAATGTCCAACTGCAGACAGCCCTCTCACACTTTCCTTGTGAACAGGAAGCTACACACATTCTAAAATCATGTCTGTGTAATGGATGGGTAAGGCTATCTGCTAAATTATAGAAAGATATCTACCAATTTTTTATTACATGGGAAAATCAACAAGCTAGATATCGTCTAGGTTACTGTTGTAACCTCCGTTCCCTGATGGAGGGAACGAGACGATGTGTCGAAGAAGCAACACTAGGGGTCTCTCTTGAGAGCCTCGCGCATCTCTGAACTTGAGAAAAGGCCAGTGAGAAATTGGCAGACAGAATTAGCATGTTCCACCCCTGGACATACCCCGCGGAGATCACACCATCCCAGGCTGAGGGAGGTAAAGAGTGATAAAATACATCACATGGGTTTTCAGGTCACATGTGGAAAATGGCGTGGTGGTAGATCCTACCTGAGAGGGAGGAGTTGCTACAAACACGGCGATCGCCCAAGGGAGATGCAGTTCCCATCCTGTGGAGCACCTTTTCCAGTACAGAGTAGTTTGAGTACTCGTAGTGGGTCTGATCGGGGAATTCCTCCACTGAATTCGTGGACCAGAAGGCTAGGGAGGAGTCATCCAGGGAGCCAAGTTAGTGGGATCTCCTGGAATAAGAGCGCACAAAATCGCCACGGTGGAGGGAAAAGGCGCTAGATGCAAGCAGTGCTCCCGGTCAGTTGTTACCGCGTTACAGAATTCTACCGGCTCGGACCTGAGAGAACACGGGATGAAACCGACTCAACCCTGAGATTGTAAAATCTCGTAAAGGTATTTTGTGTTGCCCAACCCGCTGATCTGCATATGTCTGCTAGGGAGGTGGCTTTGGCCAGTGCCTACAAGGATGTCACACTTCTCGTCAAGTGTGCTCGAACCCGCAAGGGGGCTGACAGCCTGGGTGTGATAGGCCAATGCTATGGCATCAACAACCCAGAGGGAAAGCCTCTGTTTGGAGACAGTGTTCCCTTTCCGCAGTCCACCAAAGCAGACAAAGAGCTGTTCAGAACTTCTAAAGCTCTGAGTGTGGTCCACATAAGTATGCAGGGGATGCACTGGACAGAGCAACGAAGGGGCTGGGTCTGCCTCCTCCTGGGGCAGCACTTGCAGGTTCACTACCTGGTCTCTGAAGTGAGTCGTAGGAACCTTGGGCACGTAACCCGGTCACTGTCTTAGGACGACATGAGTGTCTGCCGGACCGAACTCCAGGCAAGTGTCGCTGACAGAGAACGCTTGCAGGTCCACAACCCTCTTGATGGAAGCGAGCGTGATCAGGAGGGCCATCTTTAGGGAGAGAGCCTTGAGCTGAACTGATTCTAGTGGCTCGAAGGGGGATCTCTGAAGGCCCGAGAGGACCACTGAGAGATCCCAGGTAGGGAACATGCTTGGCCAAGGAGGGTTCAACCTCCGGGTGCCTCTAAGGAAACTGATAATCAAGTTGTGCTTGCCCAACTTGCCGTCTACTGCGTCATGTTGGGCTGCAATAGCGGCAACTTTCCTTTCAAGGTGGAGGGGGATAGCCTCCCCTCCAACATCTCCTGCAGGAATAAGAGCACTAACCCGACTGCGCACCTCTGTGGGTCTTCAAACCAGGAAGAACACCAATTCGCAAACAAGCACCACTTCATGGTGTAAAGTTGCCTGGTAGAGGGAGCTCTGGCTTGGTTAATCGTGTCTACGACAGCAGGTGGTAGGCCACTTAGATCTTCCGCATCCCATCCAGGGGCCAGACGTGGAGGTTCCAGAGGTCTGGGCCCGGATGCCAGAGAGTGACCCATCCCTGAGAAAGATGGTCCTTCCCCAGGAGAATTCGCCAGAGAGGGGCTGTCGCAAGGAGCACAAGATCCGAGAACCAAGTCTGAGTGGGCCAGTAGGGGGCCACCAGAATGACTTGTTTCTTGATCTCCTTGACCTTGCACAGCACCCGTGCAAGAAGGCTCACTGGGGGAAATGCATATTTGAATATATATATATATATATATATATATATAAAAATAGAAAATATTCAGATAATTAAAATTCATTACATTCTTATGGCAGAAGAGTTAATCATTGATAAGACAACACAAAATGCGGCTTTAGAATACAATGCATTTTTTACTACCATATTATTGAACATAAGCCAATCATTGGCATACAGTTCACAGCAATCCATTTCACAACTGAATTTGTCAATCAGTTTGAGATTTATTATGAAGGCTTCTTTAAGGACCTGTCAATATACACCTGCGTCAGACATGCTTGTGTAGCGTTGCGTCATAAACATAAAATTTTTTAGCCAATCATATGTACTTTTATCTTATATTGTCATGAGTATCTGGCAGTTTTCAGAAATAAAACTGGTAATTGGACGGCAAAGATTTTGAGAAAGGAACCATGGAAATAATTGTTCCCAAATTTGAATGCTCTGGCTGGTAATAGTTAAAAAAACTTTTGCTGAGACAGGTGTTAAAAACATGGTAAAATTGTACTTTATTTTGCATGCATAGCAATCAGATTGATCAACATGCATGAAGTGAATCATTCCTGCAAAAATGCCACTTGCCTTTTGCATTCTTCTTTGCACAATTCACAAACAAATCTAAGGTTAAATGCTTCATCAACAGTTCATCTAATGAGGTGTCACATTTTCTTTTCATTAACAAAGAGGTTATAGTATCAAAGACAAGTATATAAATTACCCGTAAAGTGTCACTCAATCAAGTTTAAACAGATGTCATTACTGACCAGAGCTAATGCTAAATTCAAAACAGCATTTAATTTTTGTTACCTTTAAAGGTGATGTTTAAATACTATACCGCAAGTAACCTATTCGTACATCGATTTCCCTTATAAGTGTGAACACTGTGGCTCTGTGGTTCTATCAAAACACTGCTGTATGTTTGAGTATCCTGTCTGTCTGACACAGTAATATAGGCAAAACCAAGGGGGAGTGATTAGGGAAACCTGCAGTCCCATTTGGTTACAATAGTGGCCCAAAATTAAAGTGGTGTTAGTTGGTATTGACAATCCAAAATGGGCCAATATGGTTAGATCCACAAACAAATGTCCTAAATGTGCATTTTACATGAAAAAGTTGCCCATCCACAATATGGAATATTCTTTTCAGGCCCACAACTTATTGAAACAATACAATTTTGATCTCGCTCAGGGACATCATGAACTCACAGCTGACCTCTGTGCTGATTCTCATGTGATAGCTCTGTTCAGCAGTTCTATTATAGCACTGTGCCAGGGGAAAATGTTACTATAAAGAGCTCTCACAGGCAGGGAATACAATCATCAGGAAGGATCTAGAGGCCCCTGAATACCAGTAATAACGTTTGATAAAATCTGTTTCAGAGCCATGAGTCAGACATAGAATTCAGATTAAATTACAAAACTGCTCTTCAATACACACTCTACTTAATGTGAAAAAGGAGTTTAGATTAGGCAGAAAGAGAAATGTGGATAGCAAAGATTTTAGTAAATTAGTTACAGTAAAACAGACAAACCACATACATTTCCTTAAATTGACCTTACAAAAATATTAAATTATTGTTACAAAACAACTGAGAGTAATGGTGCATTCATATATAATGCAAAGAAAATTAGCTTGCGCAAGATTGACCAAATTTGTGTTTAAACTTACGTTCACACAAGCAACGGAAACCAGCGAGAATTCCACCTTCTCTTCCGGAAAAGGACAGGAGGAGGAGCTTCTATGACTTGGTTCATAGTAAAGTACATCCAGAAGCTGGAATGCTACTTACCAGGTAGTCCAACTTCATTTTTCATTTTTTTTTTTTCGTTAGGTCTCTATACATGTATGACATTGTGTCATACAATTCAGGGTGCCCATACACCGCTACTACAATTTTTTCAGAAATCTTTCCAGATCTCTTCTGCTACAACATCAGTATGTCAGGGACATCCGGACAATATCAATGCTGAAAGGCTTTCATGACAAGGCGTCATGCAAATTTCAACTCGCGCTATTTGCGAATGAAGCAATTTCGTGTGTCCGCGTCACGTCGTTCGACTACATTTATTTACATAAATATGCTATCTCTGAGTTTTTACATATCTTTGTCTCACATGAAATATCACCTGACATGATTCCAGTCTGACAAATTTTACTAAGTTGCGCTAATTTGAAAATGGTCTTTAAATAGCTTGTCTTGATCACTTGGCTGTAAGATAAAAGCTAGTTCACACTGCTCCATCAAACTTTGTTTTTTGAGACTACTGGTAAAATAAATAAATTAAAGAAATTAAAGAAAAATGTTTAAAACATTTTATACAATAGTACAACTAACTGAATAAACCATAATTCAGTGTGCATAGAGGGAGGTGATGACTCAAGGACAGAGTTAAATAGAATGGGATTATTTACAACAAAATGAAACATAAACAAACAAAACATAGGGGAAACATCAAAGTCCAGGGCAGAATAAACTAACCAACTGGCCAAGAAGGCGAGCATTGAGGTCCAGGCTCAACACAGGAATCGCCAGGGAACTGCGGGAATATAAACAGACAAGACAACACCATGACAGGGAAACATCCACAATGAAAACACAATGAGGTTAAATAGGGAAGGAAATGAGGAGGGTAATGAGGGAAGGCAGGGTGAGGCAAATTATCTGGCCCAGGGTTGGACTGGAAGCACCTACCAAGGAAGAATTTGGGAGAACAGAGAGAAGGTTTATGAAAGGGGTTGGGGTCTGGCGGCCTGGGCAGAGGCTTTAGGTAAGGGGCTGGGACCAGCGGCCTAAATGGACGGTTCAGGTAGGGGGCTAGGTCCGGTGGTCTGGGAGGCAGCTTGAGGTAGGGTGCAGGGTCCGGGGGCCTAAAGGATGTCCCAGGAAGGGTGCGTGGTCTGGCAGCCTGGGAGGAGGGTCCAGGTAAGGGGCCGGGTCCGGCGGCCTGGGAGGAGGGTTGAGGAAGCGGGCGGGGAGGAGATTTGGACAGGCTCATCGATGAACACGGGGAACTGGACAGGAATTCAGCTAAAAAAATAAAAATGAAAAACTGTAACAAGGGTTCGCTTCTCCGAAGAAAGGAGGACACGAAAACGAGGATGAACTCAAGGTAAGGCTTTTAATTCCAAATAATAATGTGGGGGTGAACATAAACTTCTAACATGCAAATCAAAAGCTCTTTAAGTTGCCAACACTGGACTGGCGTTGCTCTCTCTCTCGACTGGAGGCACTGGTGCTCTTTTATGCCGCTCTCCCCATACTCACTGAAATTAGAGACAGGTATTAGACATAATTTAGCTCAGGTGCAAGCGCCCTTACCGCTTTCCCTCTCCGGACGGGCGCTTGACCACGCCCCCGCTGCCACAAAAACCAACAGAAGTAGCTGAACCCTGACACTATATATATATATATATATATATATATATATGCCTTACAGCTTTTTTGTCATTTGCATCAAGAATTAAAGTTGATGCTGAGCAGAAAAGGTCCATATTACAATTTCAGCTAATTGTAGGGGAGTATCAGGGGATGCTTACCTTATCCTGGAAATTATTCATGATCAAGTCAGTTTATGTCAGGGTTTGTAAGAAAATCATACCAGACTGCTCAAACATACCATTACCCAAGAAAATGCTGAACACCAAAAAGGTTAGTGCACTAATCCAACAAAATACATTGAAAGTTGTTTGTTGGCATTTAAGGCAGTGTGGACTACCCATAATATGTTAAGCTATGGTCAGTTCTTCCTCGTGAAGGAAAATTTCTTGATTTGATGCATATATTTCAATAAGGTTTCTTTACCTAAAACTAAATGTCACATAAGTGTTTTCAAATAAATGACACTCGTGGGTTTTTTGAGACTTCATGAAGCATCTTACACTCTGCTATGCTCTGAATTTGGTGAGACAGCCATATTTATCTACACACAGACAGACTGGGACATATTGGTCTAAAACCTTCTCCACTTGTTGATTATTTTATGTGCAGTGGAATGGACAGTTTCTTAATAGCTTGGAATGGCTTGAAATCCCTGTAATTGTTTTTATTTGTTTTTTCACTCTTATTTTATCATAATTTATTGTATTTAAAACTTTTAACTCTTAGCTTAATCTGTGTTGTATGTCTCAATTTTCTTCTCTGTTGTTTGCATGCTACATGCTGTATTTTTGGGCTTTATATAAGTAAAACTTTGACTTGATTTTAGAATTGCATTTAGCATATTGAGACTAAACTTGTGTTTATGTAAAACCTGGGAGCACAGCCATTTTTTAAATAATGGCTCTTTAATTTCAATGAATGATAGAATGCCAACTCTCAAAAATCTGCAAAGAGCATCGCTCATGTAAATATTTCAAAGGACATTTATTTACATCCATGAATAATTCAAAACTTACTACAATCAAGAGCACTGCTATCCCAATTATTTTGTGATTAAAATGAATATTTAATCAGAGAGCTGAGCATCAGTTAGTTTTCAAAAAATGCTCTGTGCCAAAATTTCTTTGTTTGTGTGACTAATTATTTGTAATTATAACTTTTTTTTCTGAGCATAGACAAAAGACTGCCAAAGAAAGTCACCCACCAACTTGCAAGCAGGATATCTTAATTGCTTCTGTACATTTTCTGTTTTTTTATTTGTATTTATTTATTGTGAACAGGGTGTACAAAAACCTACTACTTCACCCAGTAACATTTAGCAATTTGCCCATTAGCACACTAGAGCAGAAGAGAAAAAAAAACATTGCCTGGTTCAGAACAATCTGGAATAATGTTAAACTTTGTAACAGTCTGTCACGATTCCCATTGTCTGCCTTGTGTTTTTCCCTCACATTCACTCTAAACTACATTTCCCACAATTCCCGGCCCTAATCACTCCCTCATTATCCCCACCTGCCTGTCATTCCCTCATTCAGTTTCAGTTCCTTGTGTATATAAGCCCTGTTGTTTTGTCAGTCCTTTGTCAGTTATTGAATGTTGTTGCCAGTTGTTTGTGTGTCACCTGAATATCGTTTCCAGCCCGTGTTCCTTCCTGTTTCTGTCCTTTTATGTTTCAGCCAGAGTTCCTGCTTATTCCTGTCAGTTTATGTTTTCCTCTTCATTACTTTCGTTATCCCATCGTGGACCTTTTGTTTGTTCCTGTGTTTTTGTTGTTTTGATTTGTTCAATAAAGCTGCATTTAGATCCCCACTCCTCGTCTGCCGCCTCATCGTAACAGAATAACTGACCACAATGGATCTAACAGCTTTCTTCTTGGAGCTGGCCCAGGCGGATCTAACCATCCATGAGTACACCCACTTCTTCTCCAGCATAGTCAGTCACACCGGCTGGGATGAAGTCTGTGTACGGGTCCGGTCTGCCCAGACTCCGATGGTGGGAGTTACCGGAGATGGGAGACTACACCTGGCAGGAATATGTGGAGCTCATCCTGGAGACTTTCGCTGCCAACGCCCACGCCTGCCACGGCCAGCGAGCCAACGCCCACGCCTGCCACGGCCAGCGAGCCAACGCCCACGCCTGCCATGGCCAACGAGCCAACGCCCACGCCTGCCATGGCCAACGAGCCAACGCCCATGCCTGCCAAGGCCAACGCCCACGCCTGCCAAGGCCAACGAGCCACCTGTAGCCTCGACCGTCCCTGAGCCAGAGCCAGCGCCTGTAGCCTCGACCGTCCCTGAGCCAGTGTCAGCGCCTGTAGCCTCGACCGTCCCTGAGCCAGTGCCAGCGCCTGTAGCCTCGACCGTCCCTGAGCCAGTGCCAGCGCCTGTAGCCTCGACCGTCCCAGAGCCAGTGCCAGCGCCTGTAGCCTCGACCGTCCCAGAGCCAGTGCCAGCACCTGTAGCCTCGATCATCCAGAGCCAGTGCCAGCGCCTGTAGCCTCGACCGTCCCAGAGCCAGTGCCAGCGCCTGTAGCCTCGATCATCCAGAGGAGGAGGGGAAGAAAGTCCCCCAGGGCTCCGCCTCCCGAGCCTCCCAGGGCTCCGCCTCCTCCAGACCCTTCCACGGCTTCACCTCCGGACCCTTCCACAGCTCCGCCTCCGGACCCTTCCAAGCCTCCGGACCCTTCCCAGCTTCCTGACCCTGTTCCTGTCCTGTGGCCTTCCCCTAGGCCTTCTGACCCTGTCCTGTGGCCTAATCCCAGGCCCTCTGACTCTGTCCTATGGCCTCCTCCCAGGCCTTCTAACTCTGTCCTGTGGCCTTCCCCTAGGCCTTCTGACCCAGTCCCTCTCCTGTGGCCTCCTGACCCTGTCCCTGACCCGTGGCCTCCTCCCTGGCCTCCTGAACCTTTCCCTATCCTACGGCCATCTCCTAGACCTCCTGACCCGTCCTCTATTCTGTGGCCACCTCCCAGATCCCCTGACCCTGTCCCTCCTGACCCGTCCCCTGTCCTGTGGCCACATCCCAGACCTCCTGACCCTGTCCCTCCTGACCCGTCCCCTGTCCTGTGGCCACCTCCCAGATCCCCTGACCCTGTCCCTCCTGACCCGCCCCCTGTCCTGCGGCCACCTCCCAGACCTCCTGACCCGTCCCCTGTCCCGTGGCCATCTCCCAGACCACCTGACCCATCCCCTGTCCTGCGGCCACCTCCCAGGCCCCCTGAACCTGTCCCTGACCTGTGGCCTCCACCCCGGCCTCCTGACCCACTCTGTCCGTCCGGTGTCGGCCCCTTGTGCCCCCCCTTTACTGTCCGTTTGTCCTTTGTGCCCCCCCTTGTCTGTCCGTTTGCCCCTCGTGCCCTCCTTGGTCTGCCCACCCACCCTGAGCCCCCTTCACTCCTGGGTTGTTTTGTCCTTTTTTCCTGTTTTTTTTTTTTTTGTTTTGGGGCGTCTGGAATCCGCCCCTTTGAGGGGGGATTCTGTCACGATTCCCATTGTCTGCCTTGTGTTTTTCCCTCACCTTCACTCTAAACTACATTTCCCACAATTCCCGGCCCTAATCACTCCCCCATTATCCCCACCTGCCTGTCATTCCCTCGTTCAGTTTCAGTTCCTTGTGTATATAAGCCCTGTTGTTTTGTCAGTCCTTTGTCAGTTATTGAATGTTGTTGCCAGTCGTTTGTGTGTCACCTGAATATCGTTTCCAGCCCGTGTTCCTGCCTGTTTCTGTCCTTTTATGTTTTCAGCCCGAGTTCCTGCTTATTCCTGTCGGTTTATGTTTTCCTCTTCATTACTTTCGTTTTCCCATCGTGGACCTTTTGTTTCTTCCTGTGTTTTTGTTGTTTTGATTTGTTCAATAAAGCTGCATTTAGATCCCCACTCCTCGTCTGCCGCCTCATCGTAACACAGTCACATCTTTGCAACCTGAATGTTAAATCTTCGTGACAGCTGTTCTAAAAAACAATCTAGACGCAGCGCAATGAAACAAAACGCATGTGTCTCGACATGCGTTTTTTAAAATCTGAAGTTTTTAGTAACTTCAAACATTGTCTAAAAATGTGCAGGTCACTGCGTGAGACACTGAAGAAACAGCAAGACGCGGTGCAGCAGCGCATTTACATAGGAAAACAATTAAAAAACAGAGAAGACACACACAAAAACACATTTGGTGTCAACAGCCCCTAACTCATCCGTTCGCGTGTATCTGAGCATGGGAACAACTTGTTTAATTTCTATCATTAAACAAGTTCGGAAGACCTATATATTTTTAACCCATCAGCGTCTAACGTGAACCACTCTGAAAGCACTGACAATGGCATGTTCGTGTGTGTACCCAGAACAACATGTCACTTCAAGCAGTTTTTGCTGAACTTTCCTACCGGGGTGGGGGCCCTCTCGACGTCCGGGGCCCCATAAAATAGTGTGGTTTATGTGTTGGTTAAAACCGCTACTGAGTAACACCATGGTATTTTGTAGTAAAATCATAGTAACCACAACATAAAAAATAGGGTTACTATATTAACACTGTAGAAACACCATGGTTAATTGCATTAAAACTATGGATTCTGCCAAAAAACATGGTTACTACAATGTTACTATAGTAAAACCTTTGTTAATTAATTCAAGCTACAAAGAGGGAAATTATTTGCTAGCTGGCTAACATTAGACAAGTTCTGAAAGACCTAGCATGCTATTTTGGTATGACATGTTGATAGGATTTTGTTTTTGACAGACTACCTCTGCTACAATGCTGCTGCAGAGCAAGTACGGAGACTTGCTACAGCTAACACACACAGACATGAGTTAAACATGCTGCTGCTGCACAATTAGACATACATACAATTCCCATGCTGCAGATCTAGACAGTTGAAGCTGATGAGGTGGAGGGTTTCAGGGAAAATTGCAGTCTAACAGTCTTATCTGCAAAACTGAGCAATTGAACTGGTAGACAAAGAGAAAGTACACAACTTGATTTGCTATCTGATTACATGTCAAAGGACCTATCAGCTTGCACCATGCCAGACGATTTGCTTAACCTATCACATATGACCGAGCTGATTGGCTAACAGATAACAAGTTCAAAGAACTTATCAGCTTAAGCCATGGAGAGTTTCATATCTGAACTTCAGTCATTTTATCCCATTTTACCGACAGAGAACAAGGGGAAAACAAAATAAACTGAATGAAACAGTGCCTCCAGGATTTTGCGATCACAAGAATTAATGCAAATTCAACCACTCTCTGCATTTTTTTCGGTATCTTACAATTTTGTATAATTCCTGCAATTTTTCCGCAAAGTCATGCATCTGAGGTAATCTAATCCATGTTTTCTCCATGTTTGACAGCAGCAAATGAAAGCTCAAAGATTTATGCAGCCGAGACATATCCCAGTGCACAGCCGGCATTCTATCATCTCCACAGAAATAGAGTGAACAAGCGTCTCCTCCTCAAGAGTCACAGCATGTAATTTACACTGTGTGTTTGAACCCACAAAAAACAAAAACATTTGCAATTACAAAAAAAACAAAACATTAAATTAAAGTGGAACGGAGCACTTTGCATTCACTATCAAAATCCTTGACTAAACTATTGCAGGACTGCAGTCATAACGTGTTCTTCTATGCACTCTTCAGGAATTGCTCTGATTGTGGTCTGCAATGTAGTTCAGTAATGGTCTGAATTGATTTGGAGAGCTCAAATAATGCACTGTTGCACTGGAAAATGAGACACAAAAATGCAATTTTCAAGGAATTTCTATATTCACATATACAATTCCCTTATTAGTACAATTTTATTAAACTTTAAAATGCACTCTAATCATGGCTTTCTCAAATAATCACAGTTAGATCAAAAGATTGCAATCAGGAGATGCAATTATCACGACAGGCCTAGATTTATGCTTTTAGTTTACCGTTTTATAGTAGGTCTACTATTTTAACCAAAGTTTACTTGGATTGTCCAAGGCAGAAAATGTGAAAATGGTCTTGAACTCGTATTAGCCATATCAAGAATTTCACTTCTTGAATGTAGGTTTTGTGTGTATTTATTATTTATTTTGCAATAACAGCTATTTACACTTATTCTGTCATTGACACAAATGACACAAGTGTATCATATTTATTGGTGAGTTTTTTTATGGAAAACAACATGAAAATATTTCCAAATGAGGGTTAGAACTAATCACAATTTTTGAAAAAAGCTACTGGAAATGTAGTAATTTTGGGCAGTAATAATCAAGAAAAAGGTCCGGGAAATCCCAGTGGGACTGATAAAAAGAGAAACAGAAAAAAGAAAGAAAAAAAATCAATAGGCCACAATTTTTGTAGAAAAACAAATGCACATAATAAGGGCAATACTTGAATAGAGTTACAGTAAAAAAATTAAATAAATAAAAAATATAACATCTAAATGAATAGTATATGTATATAATAAGAAACAGTTTTGATGTTTTGAGTTCCATCAGCACTGCTCTTTCTTCCTTCCCATCTCCTTTTTGCTTTTTTAATGACAGCATGCATTTAAGCTGGCATGGAATCCACTGATGATCCATGTTATCCCTTAATAATAATAAAAAAAGGCTGACATTTTGTACAGAATGTTCTTTGTTCTTTTTCTTTTTTGATCTATTAAGTGCAGAATTTTTGTATTTAATCATCATGGTTTCTTTGTTTTGCTCCTAAAACTGTTTATTTCCAGGTCAACAATAAACGTATATTCATACACACACACACACACACACACACACGTTGGTGTGGCTATCGTTATGCGGACTCTCCATAGTCATAAAGATTTTATACTGTATGAACTATAGATTCTATCCCCTAACCCTAACCTTAAGCCTAACCCTCACAAAAAACTTTCTGCATTTTTACATTTAAAAAAAATATATATATAATTGTTTAGTATGTTTTTTAAGCAATTTGAATTATGGGGACACTAGAAATGTCCTCATAAACCACATTTATAGCATTATACCCTTGTAATTACCAGTTTGTAACCGAAAAATGTCCTCATAAACCACCCAAACCTGCCCACACACAACACACGTTGGTGTGGCTATCCTTATGAGGACTCTCCATAGACATAATGATTTTTATATTGTACGAACTATAGATTAAATCACCTAACCCTACCCCTAAACCTAACCTTCACAAAAAACACTAGAACACTAGAAATATCCTCATAAACCACATTTCTAGCATAATACTCCTGCAATTACCATTTTGTAACCTAAAAAAAGTCCACGTAAACCTGCCCACGCACACATACACACTCACACATAAATTTCACTGTTTATTAAAACATGTTGCAATATAAAACATTTTGTGATGTCTTAGCACCATTGACACACTTCCTGCTGCTTAAATCAATAAAACTTTAATGGAACAAACAATGTTGATATATTAATTATTTAACACATGTATATTAATCTTATAAGAGATAAGAGAATATGCAACAGCAGATCTTGCTGGAGTCTTTAATCTCAACAGCCCATCAAACCCAAAACTGAACATTCTACACAGAAAATAAATAAATAAAAAAAGCCCTGAAAGTTTAAATATGAGCAATACTATGTTGAATGTGTGTAATCAAAGGGAAGCTACACAAAAAAGTTTGTTTGTTTGTTTATTTGTTGAGGATGCACATTCTATGAATGCAGATTTGATGCTCCTTTGATGCAAATCCCATGTTTTTGTTGTGAGAACTGTTACATGTGTTTCCAAATTTGTCTGTTATTACTATTATTATAAATGTTATTAAAAAATGTAAATTTCATTTTGATTTAATTTTATTTTTTTGTGTGCAAGAAATCAGTTTGAGTGAACGCAGACAACGTGATTACTATAAATGACCTAAACAGCCTGCCAGGCTGCACGAGAGACACTCTCCACAATTTGCAATCTACCTAAGACAAGACATGTGCAAAAAGAGAAGTCTTCAGTGACTATTGTAAGTTAATGTTGTTAATCAGATGAAAACATCAAGTCAACAATGTATAGAGGTGACACAAGCATCTGAAATTGTTCTGGTAAGATCATATTTGACACTGACTTTAAGTATTGTTTATTTTTTAATGATTTGATTCTTTGGTTCTGACTGAATGGACCAATGTTTGCATGTTTGACAGCAGTCATTAAATTATATAATAATAGTTTTGTTTAATTTGTATACAGTCATATTTCAGATTTTCTGATCCTTCCTACATGGCCCTGCAAGAAAATAACAAAATCAAACTAATCAGGCCTTTAAACTGCATTTAGACATTGAGAAATTGTATTTAGTGCTAATAGGATTGCAACAATAGCATTCTTCATATAAAATTAAAAAACCTCATACAATATTCAGTATGACCTCTGATTGACGATACATTTTTTTTATTTTTTTTTTATTTAACGTCCCTTCACAGACTATTTCAAAAAAATGTTAGACTCTGTTTTTGTACATTATTCATGGTAAATGCCTTTTTTTATTGAAAATTCAAACATTTTGAATCTTAGATTTACAATGTCTTCTCAGACTTTTGGACCCCAATGCAAACATATTCGTACACACAAATAAAAGACTGTTTCTGAAAACATGTTGCTTTCTAGAATATGTTGTGATATTTCAGCAACATTGACACACTTAATCCTGATTAAGTCATACAACTTTAAATGGAACAAATGACGCTGCTACATTAATTATCAAACAGAAGCAAATTATTAAAAGAGATTAGAGGACCTACATGAACAGATGTTGCTGGAGACTATAATTCCAGATCCAGTACTGGACATTTCACTCATTCTACTATTTAGATATTTTGAAATTGTATTTAGTGACACATTTTGGTGGCAGTTTTGCAAAAATGTCAAATCTTGTTGAAAATGAATTGAAAATAAAAAAGCTTATACAATATTTAGTATAACCTTCCTCCGGCTGATAACATTTTTCTACAGGTTTGGCACTGTCCATTTGATGACTAAGAGAAAAATGCAATATATTCTTTTAAGAGTTTCAGGCTCTACGATGTAGCTTATTCTGGTATTTTTTTCTCTTCATTTTTCCAAATCTAAAATGAGCTTTTAAAAATGTTTATTTTGAGTTTGTCCAAGTGGCATGTGAAAAGCACAGACTGTGGACAACTAATGCAAATCTCCTTCAGATCTGGACCCTGTGGCTCCTGTGTCCCAGCACCAGTTTGACGGAAATTGAACCAGATGGTAGTCAAAGCATCCCCTCAAGTAAGAGTCCTGAGAGTGTGTGCACATCTGTGTGAACAATTACCCAGGCCAAAGGCCCTGTTCTGGCCCCTACTAACTCCAAGACATTTGGAAAGAAAGGCGAGGTGTAATGACTGACAGCCCCACCACACCTCACATTGTTTAATCTTAAAGTGTGTGTTCAGTGGAGGTTAAAACAGCCATGATGAGATATCCGGTGTGTGAGAGAGAGAGTGATGAACTCCCTGCAGCTACTTTTGTTACTGTTCTTTTTTCATGCTCTGATGGTGCATGTAGCCAGATGCTACATTGGTCTCCAGTTGAAAGAGGGACCTCAAAGGGGGAAAATTCTCTTCTGCTTACTGCCAACACCGTTACTTACAGCTTAAGACTAATCCTGAGCTCAGGATTCTTTCTATTTAATCTTAAACTTGAGAGCCAAACAGTAACTGCTGCAGTCCATGTTATAGGCACTGCTGCCTGTGTGCAGCAATGCATGGCTCTCTAATAGATTAATCAGAGAAGAAAATGGTTTGCAATATAAGAACTAAAGAGTATTTATTCATTGGTGCTAGAGGTCTCCAACCTGACCTTGGCTGATGTGACGTTTTCCATTCTCCTCTGGTGTGCTGAGGGGCCTCCTTGCCTTGTATGTTAACTGTTACAATAATGTTACGAATGTTGCCTACGATGCTTACATAAAAGACAGCCTATTGCAACAGTACTTGCTAGGAGAAGAAATTATAAAGAGAGTAAGTGACTTCAAGTTCAGGCTTTAAATCGTACGGTACCATTCGAGCCAGGTAGGGCCATATGGTCTCGGGTACGGGTCGGTTTTAATTTTAAGGCTGCAGCAACATTTTTGTAAAATGATATAACGTAGTTCACTGTATTAAAAAGATGACAACGAAACTAATTTCCCCCCATTTTTAGATCTGTACAAAAAAGATAGTCATACAGGTTTAGAACAACATAAATGTGAGTAAATCATGGCAGAATTTCCCATTTTGGGAAAACTATTCCTTTAATTACTACACTACACCACACCGCACCGCTCTAATACAGTAAAGCTTCAAATAATGCAGGGAGACAGTGACAGGGAGATCTGTCACATTGTCGAGAGGAAAAACATGTCACCATCCACACAAGACGTAGCTGCTATATGTGTCTTTTACATTTATTTGAGAACACAGAGAGAAAGAGAAAAATTGGTTCTGATTATAAATTTTACACTAGTTTTCAAAATTACAGACCCTCTCTCTGCTCTGCCAGTTCTCTCTCTCTCACTGTACGCTGCTCCTACTCTTCTCCCTCTCTCTTCTCTCTTCCACATCTCCCCTCCTCTCATTTATTTGTCCCCTTCTGACACCATGGCTTTGCAGATCTAGCACTTCATTACACACACACAGACACCACACACACACGCTCACCCACATACAAATCCACCCTCCAGCTCGAGTTCAAAGACTGTATATAAGTGAGATTCTCATCTCTGCCGCTTTTGCTGAAAACATTCCACAGCAGGCTGTGGAATGGAAAATTTAGGCAAAAGGTGATGTGCATCAAGCACAACAAAAATATAGAAAGAAGGAGAGGAAAAGGGAGACGAAAGTCTGCAAATGGTTTGTTGAACATCTTCAGACCACCTGGTCCACATTTAACAACAAATAATTATCTTCAAATTAAAGGTTCCAAAAAGGTTTCACAGCACAATTTCAAAAGAGAGCCCCATAAATTCCATGGTTATTTGGGAAAACTGATTCTTTATTTTTTTTATATTCCACATTTTAGAATGGTTTCACTTTACATTAATGTTTTAATATAAAGGGTTTATAAATTAGCCCATTAATGACTAATACTGTAAGTAATTTACAATTGCATTACAAATCATTAATGTGCAGTTATATCAACATGAACAAAGGTGACTACTTTTCAAAAAGTGTGCGTTTTAAGTTAGCATATTATAAATGCTTAATAAATACAGTTATTCATACTTATATCCATCAAAAACATAAAATGCCTTTATGCAAGTTAATTTGTGACTTGTGGTGCAATGCAGGAAAAAACGTGTTATAGTGAGATTAAAATGTGGGACTGTGGCATTGTGCCACACTGAACTGTAAATAGATAGGTTTCTAATGTTGGCAACTTCTTATTAAATAATTTATATATTGTCCACTTTACATTAAGGTATATTTTCATAATTGATTAATGTTGAATAAGTGTTAGTAAACATTTATAGCAAAAGATGTGAAATGTCACCCTCTTATGCATGTTGTTATAACTGCATATTAATTATTTATATTGCATTTTTAAATGACTTATTAGACTTTAATGAACCCCTTTATAAACCCTTAACAAAGCGAACATTAATGGAAAGTGTTACATTTAGAATAATAAAAAGTAATAGTAAAGTCACCATCAAACTATGAAATAACACACATTTGTTTTATATTTGAGCTTCTTCTTGATTACGGCAGCCTAGATCGCAGGTCTGCAAACTCTGGGCATTCTCTCGACTTCATGAGGTTTTTTAAACAGTGTTAAATACTGTGTGATCTGAAATACCTACAATGTGATATCAAAAAAACATACAGCGAACTCAAAGACCCTATACAGTAAATAAAAATGGTTCTTGATGAAAATAACAATTCCTTTATAAGGCACGTTTCTCACTCTCAAAGCAGTTTACAGAGATAGGGAAACTTTCTCAACCACCTGGTGTGAAGCATCTACCTAGATGATGCGACAGCAGCTACAGTACACCAGAATGCCCACCACACATCAGCTATTAGTGGAGAGAAGACAGACTGATATAGCCATCTGTGTATATGGGGATAATTAGGAGGCCATGATTGATAGAGGCCAATGTGCAAATTGAACCAGGCCACCCCCGTTCTTTTTAAGAAAAATCCTGGGATTTCAGGTCACCAGAGAAAGCCGGGACCACAATTTAACATCTTAACAAAAGGACATTGATAGTGTCCCTATCAATATATGTCCCTATCACTATACTGGGGTAGAAGGACATGCACTGACTATTGTGTGAGCAACCCTGGTGGCCTCATTAACAACTCTTTCAGCAGCAAGCTTAGTATTCCTCAGAAGGTCTCCCACCCAGGTAATAACCAGGCTCAACACTGCTTAGCTACAGCAGAAAACCAGGTGATATCTTCAGGGTGATCTTGAGCTTCTTGCCTTGAATAACTTTTTATGAGTTTCTTTTATTCCACTTCACAATTGTGTTTTTACAAAAAAAAAATCCAAAAAGAACATTGTTAGAATATATGAAAGTACTTTCTACATTTCTTATCCATTATGAGCAGTTTGTTGTACAGTGTTGTTGCTTAAGTGCTCCCAATCAAGAATAAATTGTGCTCGCCCTGTCAACATTAAAGGTAAAAACATGAAAAGTAGCATTTAAAAAAAGCACAGCAAATTGTGAATGGACAAAAACTGCAAACTATGTTCCCTGTGGTGCACATTCATTTCTAAGCACTAAAGGGGCAGGATGACATCTGTCAGTATCTGTACACAATTGTGTTAACTGTGCATGTGTGTTTGTGCTTCTAAAAAATGCAATTTTAAAAAAGTGATAAGGGAAAAAATATACAATTGGGCAAATTCCCTGAACACTTGCAATACTTTTGTGCATGGTATTTCAGAAAAAAAACCTACGCCTTATTCATTAATCACCAAAGTCCAGTGTTACTAGGTGCTAATTATGCTATATAGTTACAACTGTGTCCCACTGGTTACATTTGTGACCAAAATTTTGTTTGAAATTTAAAGTGTCTTAATCAAGTTGTAAATGTATTTTACACAGAGTTGTCATTTATAAATTAAAGTACAGAACTTTCTTAATTTCATGTCAGCATTTTTACCTGGGTGATGCAAAATAATCATGTGACCGAAGCCATTAAATTCCAGTGTAAAATGATAAGTGATGTCCGAGTCAAAACTCTCAAGCAATACTGTCATAATACACATACAACTACCATATTCTTTTAAAGGGTCTATTATTGATTCTTTAATAAGATTACTTTGGTTCACGTAACTCATGCTTACAGGATGAGTAAACATGTAAGCAGTCTCAATTGTGATCAGTGGAAAACAAAGAGCCTCATTTTTGAATATGGGTAACTCAATGAATCCAAGTATTGTTATGATAAATTTAACAAGGTAACATTGAAATAAAATAACTTATTTTTGGTTTATCGTTTCCTTTTCTGTTGGTGAAAATAAAAAATAAATACAAAATTGTGATTATGTTCATCAATTTCTGTTAGGTTCTGCTGAGCAACTTGGCAAAATTTGACTCTTTAGTTTCACAATTGTGACCAAGAATAAATTTCATGCTTTCACAAAATTAGAAGAAAAAAATACATAGTTAGTTTAATTGGTCTATCCAAGAAGTAAAATACATGTGCCCGCTTAGCAAGGAATTTTTGGGGATTAAATGGGTGAATATTGCATTATACTGCAGAGTTTAAATTGCTGTCAGCACTGATTTTTAGATATTTTTGAGCCTTTTCACTGTGTGCAATTCATTCTTAGTGAATTCCCTCCAAATATTGTGATTGCATTATTTAATATGTGGAACGTTATTGCTAATGGTAAGAATAGCATGAATCGCAGTCTTCACAAACACATGTGTTTGCATTTAATCAAGGGTAGGTAATGCACTGTACTGTGAATCCCTCACCCGCATATTATGGTACTCTATTGTATGTGTTATTTAATCCCAGTTCTTTGTTTTTTGCATTTAAAAGTAAAGCAAACAAATCCTAAAATGTCACAATAGGCTTTATTTTGAAAGGTTATAGATTTCTGCCAAAGGCTATAAATTGTGGTTCATGAGGAGACAGGGAAAGTCCAGAATGACTGCTTTTTCCAGTAGAAATGAGAGAGATCCAGGGTTTTGAGAAGGAAAACATAAAAGGCTACGTTTAATCTGCAGTCTGAGCACTCTCGTTCCCGCCACTCCTCTTCTTTGTTGAGATGATAGACTGGAGGTCAGTGGAGGAAATGAATCAACTGGATTTCTGCAGGTTTTGGGAAATGACTGCGTGCGCTCTGTCATCTTTGCTGACTAACCATATGACCTATACAACTAAACAGTAAAAATTCAAGGACACCACAGAATCAGACAGCACACAAATACAGCAAATACAACTTAAAACAAAAAAACAACCAAACAAAGAAAGAAAAACACTGATCCGATCATCTCATATTTACATTTGCAACATGATTGGTTGTGTTGTCACCAAATATTCTCAATTCTAATCTGTATATCTTAAATAAAGTTGTGTGAAAGTGTGCAACTTGTGTGCCACTAGCATCACTAAATCGAATGGCAAAGATTGTGTTTTCAAATAGGTTTCCCGAAAACTCATCCCATCTATCTTTTGGTCGACAAACAGCAATGTCGTTGTTTTGGGCTCTATTAGGATGCTCTGACAAACAGAGCAATTTTTTATAGCACTACATAGCCATAGCGTTTACACTTAAGTGCAATCAACCTATGAGTAGCTTACTTACTGTATAAACGTCTCAGCACATAAAGCTTGTATACAAGAAAGTATGTATATTTTATTGAAGTTGTCAAGTTTCCTTCTGCTTAAGATTGATTAATCATACAATTATCATATCATATCATACAGTGCGTTTCATTTTAAGACACCAAGGCAACTCTGGCTTCTCATTATGTTGAAAGATGATTTCTTGCTTTCATTTAAACTTTTAATTAGCAGCGCTCTATTTTCACACTTCTTTGCATTTTGAAGCCGATTTGTGAAGACATCTGCTTCAGCCATCATCTATATCTGAGGACACTACTGTATGTTTATAGCTTTGCCAGAAGAACTAGAGAGAAGTGAAAGCCAGCAAATGGCTTTGTGATTGACAGTCCCTAAAATAAGAATTCCCATGGAAGGAAAAACAATTTTTGCCTCTCTGGTGCACAGTACAGGTAACTGTAATTATTTGCCACAGTGTGCATAGTGCATACACACATCACAGCCACACAAAATAAGCAACCTATTATATAGGTGTATTATATATATATATATAATATGTGTGTGTGTGTGTGTGTGTGTGTGTGTGTAATGTTTTAGAAATTATACTTAATCAATGTCTTCAGAAGTGATATGTGAGAAACAGATACATATTATGTCCTTTTTTTTTTTACTATAAATTATCCTCCCCACCCAGTACGTTGTGATATGCACGAACAATGTGAATTGCAAAAAAAAAAAAAAAAAATACAAAAATAAGAAAGTAGAAGTGAAAGAGAAAGTGGAGACTGATAGTAAAAACGGACTTAAATATTTATATGTTTTACACCCACACCTATCATATTGCTTCTCATATTGTGATTAAACCACTGGAGTCGTATGGATTAGTTTTATGCTGCCTTTATGTGCTTTTGGAGCTTCAAAGTTCTGGCCGCCATTCACTTAAATTTTGAGGACCAACAGAACTGAGAAATTCTTCTAAAAATCTGTGTTTGTGTTCAGCAGAAGAAAGTCATGCACAACTGTGATGGTATTAGGATGAGTAAATCATGAGAGAATTTTCATTTTTGGGTGAACTATTCCTTCAAGTCACCTTTTTCAGTGTTGTCACTATTTTTTGTTTGTGTTTACTTCTTATACCTCTGTTGTGCTAAGCAGCATTTAGAGGTTGTGTATATGCAGCACATCATAACTTTTCCATGCATGTTATGTTATTGTTCATGGCTTTGTGGTCATGTAAGAGGCAAAACTGAATTTGAACATCAACAGTCATTTCTTCTCAAACTAAGAATATGCATGTGAAGTTTCAGCCAGACCACAGTTTGACTCACACTGCAGAAATTATTTGAAAAACAATTAAAGTTGAGCAATTCTGAATCAAGACTATCCCAAGGCAAATCTCAGATCTCTGATAAGCTGTTTCAGAAAAGGAGACATGTCTGATAGAGTCAGATCGCATTGGTTAATTCAAATTGTCATCACACAGTTAACTCTAACATTACAAATTTACAAACATCACCAAGTGGGAGGGTCACCACTGGAAATCATATGTGCTTTCTTTGTGCAATATTTTGTGGTTTTAAAAGATTTCTATGACTTCTGAGAATATGTTTTTAAAATTGCCAGTCAAATGTATCTAATCACTGCAAAGAAAAGGCGAATTATGCTTTAACAACTTTATATTTCTGTCTCCAAGAAAGTCTCAGTCCCTACAGGCCTGTACTCACATGAATATTCATGAGGTAATGGCATCCATACCGCACTGCTCATTTTGTGCAAACTCATTAAATCTCACTGGGTCCATTTAGAGCTTTCATAAAGAAGCTTTCTGTGACCTTCATTCAGGTGTGCCATGATCATCCAGCTAATGATAATGAGGCTGTTCATCACATACATTCAAATGTGCTATCACAGTTCACATGACACAGGGCCGAGCTTCATTTAATGATATTACAGTGACATCTAGTGGGAGAGGTCTCTAAAAATGATTGACAGCCAATACCTTTGGTTAGAGTATGGTGATGATGTGTACTAACATGTACAAAGTGAGTCTCTTACACTTGAAGATGGCATAACTGAGACCTTGAACACCAGAGAAACGAAAGACCAAACTTATGTTCATTTTACCACTTGACTCTATTGTCTATATTCTACCACAATTCACAAGAAAATCTGAAAACATATGAAGTTAAAATGTGCACTTAGTTAAAAAAAAAAACTTAGAAATTCAGACAGGGGCAAACACTTATTTACAACAATGCTTAAACAATTTAAAAGTGGAATTTTTTTAAATTGTAAGATTTTGCTTCACTCACAAATGTTAGCATCATTTTGTTACATGTCTCTAATAATCCTATTATCCCCTGTTACTGGTGTCAGACATTAAAGCACAGAGTTCCACTGCTCTTTGGGATCTTTCCTTGAATTTGAGAGAGAAAGGCTCCATTTCAAAGACTATTTTGGACACTTATTTTATTAAAGGGTAAGTTCAAACAAAAATGACAATTATTTTCTGATTTACTCACTTTTAAGCCATCCCAGATGTGTATGACTTTCCTACCTCAGCAGAAATGAAATTACGATTTTTTTATAAGCATATTTCAGGTCTGTATGTCCATAAATGTAAGGAAAAGGCACATTTAGGCAGCATACAATTAATCCACACAACTTAATCGCCTGTTTGTTAACACATCAACAATAAATGTTTCACATAATTCCCACGTAAGGATCCATAATCAAACTTGAGCGTGATGTTGAATTCCTGACCAGAGAAGTGATGATTTTATAATGGAGCTCGTCTGTCAGTCTCTTAAAGCTGACCACATATATATCCATCACCAATTAAGGAAATTGCATGGTTAGGCCTTTATTCCCAAAAATGTGTAAATGCCTTATAGAGGTTTAAATACTTATTTGTGTAAATATATTCAGAATATTCCGGCGCACAGAGGATTAGTGCGCCGGACAAATGTTCTCTTCTAGAACTATAGTGGCTCTCTTGTCATTTATTCCACTGCATGTATCTGATTCTTCACATAATTTAACTAAACAGTTATGTCCTCCAAATAATGTTTAAATATGTGCACACAAAATTGTCACGTTTTTGTTCACTTTTATTTTGAAAAATGTTTCATGTTATTTCCTGTTTCCTTCATGTTCATGAGTCCTGTCCCCATTGGTTAAAGTCTTGTAATTAGTTCTGTTATTTCATTGGCTCATGGTGATTGTCTTGTTATCTTGTTTATTAGTTCAGACTTGTGATTGGTATTCTTGTTCATGTGTTCTCCCAAGTCCCAAGTCATGTGTTCCAAGTCTCTCAAGTATACCCTCATGTTTGCCTTGGTCCTTTGTCAGGTATTGTGTGTTGTAACGTTGTTTGGAAGTTTAGTCAAGTTCAAGTTTTGTTTCATAGTCTACCAAATCATGTAAAGTTATGTTAAGTAAAGTTCATGTTTTTGTTTGTTCACGTTTAGAGTTAGGGTTTTTGGATTTCACATTTGGAAATAAACTGCACTTGGGTTCCTACATTGTCTTCTTCATCGGCATTGCCAGCATTGTTACAGAATACCTGACCACACATAATGAACACAGCGGTACAGCTCCTAAGCCTACGTCAGGGAATCGTACCCTGGAGGATTATGTGGAGGACTTCAGCGATCTGGCCTGCCAGGTGGATTTTAATGAGGTGGCTATCAAGGACTGTTTCTGTTTTGGAATGAAAGAGCCAATCTCCACTTTGATACCTGGCAGTCGCAGTTCCTTCAACCTTGCTCAGTATATTGACATTGCCCTACGGATTACTGGTTCTACGTTCACTTTGGGGGAGGCGGATGACGAGCCAGCGTTCAACGTCATGGTGGATGAGCCAGCGTCCCACGTCATGGTGGACGAGCCAGTATTCCACGTCATGGTGGATGAGCCAGCATCCCACAACATGGTCGACGAGCCAGTGTCCCACATCATGGTCAACGAAACAGCATCCCACGTAATGGTCAAAGAGTCAATGGCCACGCCTGCCACGGCACACGAATCAACACCCATGCCTGCAACGACCGAACTGGAAGCCTCATACATCCCAACTTCGGCCTCCCGGAGGAGGAGAAAGAGAAAGGCTTTAGTTTCCAAGTCTCTGCCCATGTGCATGACCACAGAGATCGTTTCACCAGTCTCTGCCCATGTACATTTACATTTATGTATTTGGCAGACGCTTTTATCCAAAGCGACTTACAGTGCACTTTTCACAGGGACAATACCCCCAGAGCAACCTGGAGGTAAGTGCCTTGCTCAAGGACACAATGGTGGTGGCTGTGGGGATCGAACCGAAAAAACTTCTGCTTACCAGTTTAGTGCTTTAGCCCACTACGCCACCACCCCTCCAGATGTACACGACAACAGAGTTCGTTTCCAAGTCTCTGCCCATGTACACGACCGCTGAGGTCGTTTCAAAGTGTCCACCCATGTACACGACAATGGAGGTTATTTTGAAATCTCTGCCCATGTACAGGACCACGGAGGTCATTTCCCAGTCATCCAGGTCTCTTAGTCTCGAACCTCTAAATCAGCCAACTATTATCTAAAATATATAGTTAGAATTAGATGTTTGTATCCAGTTAAGATTTAGAGAAACCTGTTCATGCATTCATCACCAGTATGGTAGACTCCTGAAATGGATTCCTAACTCTGTCACAAAAAGACCATTAGACACCTGCAGCTAATACAGAATGCTGCTGCCAGGATTCTCACCCGAACCAACAAATCTAAGCATATTACTCCAGTCCTCAGGTCTTTACACCGGCTTCCAGTTAATTTTTAATTGATTTTAAAGTACTATTACTCGTTTATAAATAGCCTAGGACCTATATATATATTTACATATGCTTGTTGAACATAAACCTAACAGACCTCTCAGATCATTAGGATCAAGTCAGTTAGACATACAGAGGGTTCACTCAAAACAAGATGAGACAGCATTTAGTTATTATGCCACCTGCAGCTGGAACCAGCTTCCAAAAGAGGTTAAATGTGCCCAAACAGTAGCCACATTTAAATCCAAACTGAAAACACTTCTGTTTAGCTGTGCATTTTCTGACTGAGCATTGTGCTGCAATTATTGATTTCACTGAATCATTTTCTTTTGTCTTTTTCATTTTAATTATTTTGTATCTCATTGACATGTGATGACTATTGAACCTACAGAGAATGATCAGTATCTCTCATTTGATTAATGCAAAACCTGACATGAGTTTTTATTCTTCAATACCATACTGAGGACCCAGCTGTCACCCCCTACAGATTATGGTGGAAGAATTCGGGCAATGTTATTGGTGTACATTTGATCAACCAACAAAAATAAGATCTCTGGTGGAGAGATTGAGTGAGGCACTGCTGTTAGTTCCTGAATAAAAGAGGCCTAAGACACCCCGCACTCTGTACTAAGAGTGGGCGGGAGTGGTTCTGATTGTCCACGCTTATGTTCTAGTCCTCTCTTGGAGTCTTTATTAAGAATATAGCAGTGGCTAGATATCAAACCCAGATGTAATGGTATCTTGATTAGAATGCAAGGATGTCCTTGTGACATCGGAGACATCCGCAAATAGATCAATTTCTGTTTATATAGATCACAACTGTCATGTTGTCTGAGCGAATCAGGACATGACAGTTTGCTATTTATAACTGAAAAGCCTGTAAGGCTGGGAATATGGTCGATAGCTCTAGGCAGTTAATGTGCCAAACTTTCTTTGCACCTGTCCAGGTGCAGAAAGTTGGGCGTTCATCACACACCGCTCCCCAACCTGTATTGGAATCATCTGCAGTCACCACTTTCTGCCTGACAACCTACCCCAGCATGACACCTCGCTGGTAAAACATAGGGGCTGTGCAGTGTGCTAAAGCAGCTTCACAGCAGTGGGATATAGTTATATGCATGTAACATTGGCCCCAAGCCAATGTCATGGCACACAGCACTTCAGCCAGCACTGAAGAGGTCTCATGTGTAAGAGACCTAATGGATGCCACCGCCATAAACCCCAATGCTTTATGAAATGTTCTTCCCAGTCTGAACAAGACAAACACTGTGAGGTGCGTTTTCCCGCTTGTGGAGTCAAGGCGGACTCCCAAAAAGGAGATTTTTTGGCTGGGGGATAGCAAGCTCTTCGCCCAGATCACATTGAGGCCCAAGCTGTTTAGAATATGAAGCAGTTTGTATCTGTGCTGGCATAACAGAGCCTCTGATTGTATCAGTAACAGCCAATCATCGAGGTACTTCAAGATGTGAATGCCGCTCAGTTCAAGAGGTACGAGAACTACATTGATGCACTTTGTGAACGTGCAAGGAGCCAGAGACAGTCCGAAGGACAGGACTTTGAATTGATACACTGTTCCCTCATACGCAAAAACATCCTGTGATGTTGTACAATATTGATATGAAAGTATGCATCCTTCAGATCTAGCAAGCCTACAACAGTAACCTTGGAAACGGTGGTCCCAGCTCTTTTCAGGTCATTGACCAGCTCCTCCCGTGTAGTTCTGGGCTGATTTCTCACCTTTCTTAGGATCATTGAGACCCCACAAGGTGAGATCGTGCATGGAGCCCCAGTCCGAGGGAGATTGACAGTCATGTTTAGCTTCTTCCATTTTCTAATGATTGCTCCAACAGTGGACCTTTTTTCACCAAGCTGCTTGGCAATTTCCCCGTAGCCCTTTCCAGCCTTGTGGAGGTGTACAATTTTGTCTCTAGTGTCTTTGGACAGCTCTTTGGTCTTGGCCATGTTAGTAGTTGGATTCTTACTGATTGTATGGGGTGGACAGGTGTCTTTATGCAGCTAACGACCTCAAACAGGTGCATCTAATTTAGGATAATAAATGAAGTGGAGGTGGACATTTTAAAGGCAAACTAACAGGTCTTTGAGGGTCAGAATTCTAGCTGATAGACAGGTGTTCAAATACTTATTTGCATCTGTACCATACAAATAAATAGTTAAAAAATCATACATTGTGATTTCTGGATTTTTTTTTTTAGATTATGTCTCTCACAGTGGACATGCACCTACGATGACAATTTCAGACCCCTCCATGATTTCCAAGTGGGAGAACTTGCAAAATAGCAGGGTGTTCAAATACTTTTTTTCCTCACTGTAGATCCAAAATGACCAGGTTGCCCATGGACCTGGCAATGCCCTGTGCCTTGACTATCGTGGCATGCAGCACCAAGTCTGTAGCGGGGCAGAGCTCTTTGAAAGTCTCTGGATCGAAGCATTGCTAGTCCATTTGCCTGAGGAGCTTGGCTTGAAATTCCTGGAGCACGGCCATTGCATGAAGTGCTGATCCAGCTTACCCTGTCGCCGAGTAATCTTTTCCAGCCAGTGCGTACGTCTGTTGACATTGCTTGAAAGGATGTATTGGGTGTGATTTCCACGCCCTGTTACTCACTGGGCAGAGGTGTGCTGCTACCTCCTCTTCCACAGGTCTGCTGCTACCTCCTCTTCCACAGGTCAGTGGCGCATGTATGTTCTTCACTGAGGGGAGGGGCGGCAGTATCATCCATTGACCACTCGCTTGATGCGGTGAAAGATATGACATCGTCTTTATCATCCCCAGCACCAGAACCGGCGAATAAGACATGGCTTTCAGAGGGCAGGTGCATGTCTCACTCATAGAGCATTGAGAAACATGCACTTTGTGGAGATTGAGGGGCTTCGGGGCATGTGCCAGCATGAGGTCCACCTCAAGTTCATCCTGCTCGACCTCGTGGCCCCACCTTGCCTCTTCAAATGAGATTGAGCAAAATAATTGACAGGTATGCTGACACATTTTTGTTTGCTGTTTATAAAGTCTACAGCTGCCACAGAGACCAGTGAAATATCTCAGGACTCTTATTAATCAATACCATTAAGAGAGTAGTTAAATATCTTGTATACTTTTCCATGGAAAAAAAAAATCACTTACAGCACATTCTAAAACTAGTCTAATGTAAAACAAGATTGAGAAAAAAATTTTAAACAAAAATTACACAAGATGAGGAAATACTGAAAAATTATCTGCAAATGCTAACTTTACAAAAGTTGTTACTTCCTCAGTGCAAGGACTTGCAACATTGTGTACATGTGGCACAATGTCATCCCACATTCAAAACTGTTTAACAAATGAAGGTGTAAAGGGATTAATGGAAAGGAGGTGAGAACAGACTTGACAATATGAATTATATGTTATTTAAGAATTAAACAAAAAGACACAAACACACACAAAGGACAGACAGCTGCCTGTAAACGCTCTCTCTCTGTCGCACCACTGTCCACAGTCAGCCTTTATTCCTCTAGGAGGCTTGATTAGTCTGATAAGGGGCCGGGTGTGTATAATCACAACCCGGCCCCCACCCTCCACCCTGTCACAGAAGGCTATTTAGATGAGACATATCTATTTGTATAAATTGAAGTGGAACAGAATGTTGCATCATTCATGGCTCAGACTAGCTGTTTGATCTCAGTATGTGATATTCATTTTATAGCCCTATACATTTATGTCACACTCACCCCAACTGTTGTTAATCTCCTGTTTCAATAATAACATTTCTCTTTTTTGCTTGTATTTCAGACTACACCAGCAGCAGGTGAGACAACATACTGTCTGACAGCTTGAAGCCACAGTAACTCAAGGTATGGTCGATGTGGCAGAATCCTCTGAAGTTAGAGTGATGCTTGACGTGTAAGTCATAAACATTATATTTCACAAGTGCCACAAACAGGATGGTTGTCATAAAACAGACTCTGTTCATTCTCATCTCCTCTTGTGCGTAACACAGCATCCATAAAACCAACAGACCTTCAGCTATAACATTTTGCCGAAAATATGTCAACAATTTTGCACTTGAGGCTGGCTGCAATTTGGACAAATACATAATTTTTTTATTTTTTTGCTCCATTTAGCTTGAATCCTTACATATCAGGGTTGGGTGAATTTCAGAAAAGTTTAATTGGATCACATTCAATTTATAGTTGTGCCATCATGTTAAATTTGAAATTGAATTGAAATGGAAGAGGAGTTTACTGAATTACACATCAAAGGATTTCAACACTGTGACATAATACAGGACTCATCAGTCCAACACTACAACAAAAAGGGCACAAACAAATATCTTCATAGGTGCACTGTTTAGGGTTTCTATTTTGTAAGCTTGCTTCATGTTGCTTGGTTCCATTTCGAAGACAAAACGAAGAATACTGAGAACTACAGTGTTCTTTTCACAAAGTACATGATGAATGTAAATATATTAAATAGCATACAGTGGATATAAAAAGTCTACACACCCCTGTTAAAATGCCAGGTTTTTGTGATGTAAAAGAATGAGACAAAGATAAATCATGTCAGAAATTTTCCACTTTTAATGTGACCTATAATGTGAACAATTCAATTGAAAAACAAACTGAAATCTTTGTGGGGGAAAAATTAAAATTAAAAACCTTACAATAACCTGGTTGCATAAGTGTGCCCCCCCCCCCCCCCATATCTGGTGATGTGGCTGTGTTCAGAATTAAACAATTAAATTTAAACCCATGTTAAATAGAAGTCATTACACACCTGCCATCATTTAAAGTGACTCATCAAGTGATTAATCACAAATACAGTTCAGCTGTTCTAGTAGGGCTTTCCTGACATTTTCTTAGTTGGTTCACAGAGAGCTTCCAAAGCATCATAGGGATCTCATTGTTGAAAGATATCAGTCAGGAGAAGGTACAAAATAATTAACAAAGCATTAGATATACCATGGAACACAGTGTAAAAAGACGGCAGGCAAAACTGCTAAAAACATATAGATTTGCCCCTTGAAGGTCTCTGCGTTGTTCTGTCTTTTCTGAGCACTGAAGTAAAGCGATTATTGTTAATAATTTGCACTTTACAATTTCATCCTGTTATTAATTTTATCTGACTCCAATTTTATATTAATCTGACTCCATTTTTAAGTTGACCTCTAATTTAGAATTAAAGCTCTAAATACTTTGATCATTCTTTTATTTTAATCATTTAAGTTATTGATTACTCTGAATCCTCTTCTATTCATTTACCTTTTGATCAGTTTCTAATGAGATTCAAACTGATAGTCTTTAAGTGGCTTCCTCCTACATTAAAGCTTCAGTTATGATATAAATGATTCCTAAAATGGTATTCTCCTGCTTGGTTCCTCCAGAGCAGTTTCTCCTATTTTAAAGAACCAGTACTGATATAAATGATTTCAGAGGACTACAGAATAAATCAGAAAGTAACAATTTATTTGCCAAGTAAGATTTAAAACACAAGATAAAGAAACAAGTCAAAAGAACATACCTGACAATTGAGAACTACATGTAATTGCAAAGCATGGGAAATCTGAATGCAGATTTCTGTTATTAAAGTTACACACAGTGAGGTGTGCGGGATCGTCTGACTACAGAGAACCTTGAGCTCTGGGCCAGCCTTCCTTAAATATCCAGACAGAATACACATTGTGTACCAAATGGTATTGTCCTTTGAGAATTTGGGAGTGAATGGGTTCTTGGCTTCCTGGTGTTAAACCTTCAAGGAGGGGTATAGATCTCCAGAGTTATTCAGTATTTGGCAAAGACCTTATAACTTTGTTGTCATTGAGTTTTATAAACCTGGGGACAAAACACTATACCAGACGCACTGAGACATTTGAAATGATACCAAACATGTTACACTAGTTACATTATTTGTATACATCAGATATGGTCTCTTGTTACATACAGATATTAGGTGAGTTTGAGGTGATTCTGTGCTGAGGGGGAATGGATGAGAAAGAGAGGGGAGAGAATGGGACAGATGTGGAAGGGCAACAATGAGGTGTGAATTTGCAGTCTTCGCTCAGTGGGGTGTGGTGCCTCAGGAAGACACATTGGCACCCTGCCTTACACATATATGGTCTCTTGTTACATACAGATATTAGGTGAGCTTGAGGTGATTCTCCTCTGAAGGGGAATGGATGAGGAGGAGAGGGGAGAGAATGGGACAGATGTGGAAGGGCAACAATGAAGTGTGAATTTGCAGTCTTCGCCCAGTGGGGTGTGGTGCCTCAGGAAGAGATGCTAATTGTGAGAAAGTTCATTTGTTGATTTTCTCGAAGATCATACATTTGCTCTTTGCCTTTGAATGTAAACACATTGGCACCCAGCCTTACAACAGTGAAGACAGTCATCATCAAGTGGAGAAAATATGGCACAACAGAGACATTACCAAGAACTGGACGTCCCTCCAAAATTGATGAAAAGAGGAGAAGAAAACTGGTCAGGGAGGCTTCCATGAGGCCAACAGCAACATTAAAGGAACTGCAGGAATTTCTGGCAAGTACAGGCTTTAGTCAGGGTGAAGGGAATTATGAACAGTTCCAAATACCAGGCAATTTTGGCACAAACCCTTCAGGTGTCCATTAGAAATCTGAAGATGAAGAGGAAGTTCACCTTTCAGCACGACAACGACCCAAATCACACATCCAAATCCACACATCCAAATCCACAAAAGCATGACTTCACCAGAAGAAGATTAACGTTTTGGAATGGCCCAGCCAGAGCCCAGACCTAAATCCAATTGAACATCTGTGGGGTGATCTGAAGAGGGCTGTGCACAGGAGATGTCCTCGCAATCTGACAGATTTGGAGCGCTTTTGCAAAGAAGAGTGGGCAAATATTGCCATGTCAAGATGTGCCATGCTAATAGACTCCTACCCAAAAAGACTGAGTGCTGTAATACAATCAAAAGGTGCTTCAACAAAGTATTAGTTTAAGGGTGTGCACACTTATGCAACCAGGTTATTGAGAGTTATTTTTTATTTTTCCCCCTCAAATATTTCAGTTTGTTTTTCAATTTTATTCTCCACATTATAGGTCACATTAAAGGTGGAAAAAGTTCTGACATGATTTATCTTTGTCTCATTCTTTTACATCACAAGAACCTGCTATTTTAACAGGGGTGTGTGTAGATTTTTTATATCCTTTGAATATATATATATATATATATATATATATGATTACTTAAAGTAATCATATGGCCCACACTATCACGGTTCCGGCATTTGTGCCAGCTTTTACTGTTGTTTGCTTTTTTTCTCTCCCTTGTGTCACACAGGTGGAGACAGCACTTGTGATCAACGTTTCCATGGGAACACTGATCGCTCTCAGGGAGGCGCTGATAACAGCAATGAGTTACTCACCTGCTTCACTCTGATTGCACTCACTACTTATTCCTTGGTGACTCCAGGACACCAAGATCAAATCTCTGCCTCTAACCACTCTATGGGAATGATGGCTTCACAGATTGTGGAACTCACCGCTATGGTCCAGCAGCTCCACCCTCTTTTCAATCCTAGTCCCATGCAGGACACATCCTCATCTCCTCCGGCAGCTTCTCACACCCAATGGCGACCAGAGGTGCGCATCCTTGCTCCAGCTCTGTTCTCAGGTGAGGGATCTGTTAGAGCTTATCCCTCGCAATGCTCTCTGTTCTTCTCCTTGCAGGACTCATTTTCTTCATCACGCTCCTCTCAGGGAGAGCTGGTGAATGGGGAACGACAATGTGGGATAACCAACATCCATGCTGCTCCTCCGATGAAACATTCTCCTCAAAACGAATCATGCTATGTGGGACCTGTTCTTGCGAGGACTTTTGGACATAATCCAGGACGAGATTTACTCTTTGGACCCCCCCCCCCCTTAAGTCAATGATTTGGTGGACCTAGCCATCCAAGTTGATCATCGCCTGTCTCAGCACCATGATCATCGGCGACGCCATTCTTCGCCCTCTAGGGGAGTTAATCTTCACTCACAACCCTCGCCCCCTACCAGATTGCCTGACCCTGACTTTGAACAGCGCTTACCATTTTTAAGTAAATTAATGAAGAGTCACAGCTGCTTTAAATGCATTACAATAGCCACAACTCTTACAGCTTGGTGTAGCTGTCACAGATAGGGTATTTTCTAGCTGAATATTTATCACTTTTTGAAAGGTTTGTTTTATAAATGTTCTGTAATACTTGAATACTTATTTGGGAATTGTATTTGATTGTCATGATAATTTGTCAATAGTGACACCTAATGGAGAAAATGAGTAATATAAGACGTACTGGTCATGTGATTTGATTTTACGTGAACTGAGAAAAAACTGAGAAGCACGATGTGTAGCACACGAGTCGAGAGGTGTAAAATTGAGAAGAGTGTTTGATCGAAAATATCTCCTAATGTCTCCTGAATCCCGATTGGAAGGCACACGGTATGTTTGCATACCTTGGTTATCGTTTATTTGTAATTTAAGGTACTGTGTGTATTGATTTCAATTTAATAAGCTATATATCGAATGACGTCATGGAAAAATCACTTCTACACGAATATGATTGTAATTTTTGGTAATTTTGGTTTATTTTCAGTTTTTTCACGGTGACCATTTGATGTTCGTGATGTTGATTGTCTTATTATTGAGAAGATGATATTAAATAAAGAAGACATCGAAGGCATCAGTTGAAGCGTGTTTTTTTCTGGTCTGGAGAAAACATTCAAATCAAAATCAAATCAAATCACTTTATTGTCACACTACGGTGTACACGAGTGCAACAGTAGGTGAAATTCTTGTGTGCAGTTCCGAGTAACATAGCAGTCATGACAGTGACGAGACATAAACCACTTTACAATAAACATATTTACACAAAACAATTTACATAACAAATGTACACGTACTTACACAACAATTTACATACAAATGTACACAATACACACAATGTAGAATACACATACACTAGATACGGGTATAAATATATATAAACACTAATTGAATTGGGAGAATATATTGACAGAGTGATGATTAATAAAGTGCAGTGCTGATTGTTGATCGTGAGAGATCATGTGTTCAAAAGTCTGATTGCTTGTGGGAAGAAGCTGTCATGTAGTCGGGGGGTGCGGGTCCTGATGCTGCGATACCGCCTGCCTGATGGAAGCAGTGAGAGCAGCCCATGACTCGGGTGGCTGGAGTCTCTGATGATCCTCCGAGCTTTATTCACACACCGTCTGTTATATATATCCTGGAGGGAGGGAAGCTCACCTCCGATGATGTTTCTGGCCGTTCGCACCACCCTTTGCAGGTCTTTGCGGTTGTGGGCGGTGCTATTGCCGTACCAGGCGGTGATGCAGCCAGTCAGGATGCTCTCTACGGTGCTGGTATAGAACCATGTGAGGATGTGGTGGTTCATTCCAAACTTCCTCAGCCGTCTCAGGAAGAAGAGGCGCTGGTGAGCCTTCTTCACAACGGCCTCAGTGTGGACGAACCATGTGAGTTCCTCAGTAATGTGGACACCGAGGAACTTGAAGCTGCTGACTCTCTCCACTGGTGCTCCATTAATGGTGATGGGGCTGTGTTCTCTGTCTTTCTTCCTGAAGTCCACCACAAGCTCCTTGGTTTTACTGACGTTGAGGGAGAGGTTGTGCTCCTGACACCAGCGTGTCAGAGTGTGCACCTCCTCTCTGTAGGCTGTTTCATCATTGTCAGTGATCAGACCTACAACCGTCATATCGTCAGCAAACTTAATGATGGCATTGGAGCTATGTGTCGCCACACAGTCATGTGTGTACAGGGAATACAGGAGTGGGCTGAGAACACAGCCCTGTGGGGCTCCAGTGTTGAGGGTCAGTGATGAGATGTTGCTGCCCATTCTAACCACCTGACATCTGCCTGACAGGAAATCCAGGATCCAGCTGCACAGCGAGCTGTTTAAGCCCAGAGCCCGGAGTTTCTCATCAAGCTTGGAGGGCATTATGGTGTTGAATGCTGAGCTGTAGTCTACAAACAGCATTCTCACATATGTGTTCCTTTTTTCCAGGTGGGAAAGAGCAGTGTGTATTGTAGATGCAATGGCATCATCAGTGGAGCGGTTGTTGCGGTAGGCAAACTGCAATGGGTCCAAAGAGGTGGGCAGAACAGAGCAGATGTGATCTCTAATCAACCTCTCAAAGCATTTGCTGATGATGGGGGTGAGGGCAACAGGACGCCAGTCATTTAAGCAAGTGATTTTTGATTGCTTCGGTACAGGCACAATGGTTGATGTTTTGAAGCATGTGGGGACTACAGACAGGGATAGGGACAAGTTGAAAATGTCCGTAAAAACACCAGCCAGTTGGTTCGCGCATGCTCTGATGACGCGGCCCGGAATGCCGTCTGGACCCGCGGCTTTACGAATGTTCACCCGTCGGAAGGATCGGGTTACATCCGCAACAGAGACGGAGAGTGAACCAGCCTCTGTAGTATCGGCCGCGAGTGCTCTCTCTGTGAGGGCGGTGTTGTTGTCCTCGAAACGAGCATAAAATGTATTAAGCTCGTCCGGGAGAGAGGCAGCGGTGTTCATGGCGGAGTTTTTATTCCGTTTATAGTCCGTGATGGTGTTAATTCCCTGCCACATACTTCTGGAGTCAGTGGTGTTGAACTGTTCTTCAATTTTGTGCCTGTACTGGCGTTTGGCTGCACGGATGGAGTTACGGAGGGCATAACTGGCTTGTTTACGCTCCTCCGCGTTCCCGGAATTAAAAGCGGTGGTCCGCGCAGTAAGTGCCGCGCTTATTCAGGAGCCGTTATAGTGAAAAAACATGCATTCACCCCCTCTGGAAGTGAAAAAAGTGTATTCACACCCCCTGGAAGAGTGCAAGAGTTCATCGTGGAAAGGAAAGATCACCAGACCCGATGTGAAGAGCATACTTCAGTCGACTCCGGTGGAAAATTACAGCCATTGGTGAAAGTGAAGATGTCGCCATTCAATTGAGCAACGCGATTTTGTCGCATTGAAACTCCATTACGTTTCGCGTGACTGCATTACTGGATGTGCAGAAGTGCAACGTACGACGATATTGCTGCAGTGACGACGGACAACCACAAGATGGCAACGTTGTGATGTTTTTGGACAATTCAGCTGTCAATAAGAGTTGTTACCTTTGGATTTACAGGTCAGACTGTATCTTTCAGCTTGAATTCTCATTTCTTGATTGACTAACACTTAAACCACTTGAATTAATTCAAGTTAACAAATGGTTATTACAAAATTTGCTTTTGATCATTTTTCCTAAATTGATAGAAGTGTGTAACTTGTTTAATTATTGACATTGTGCAATTTCCACATGGTATTACAGCTTGTTATCGGTGTTTAAAGCTTATTAATAGTGTGGTTTACAGCAAGTTATGAACATGGATCAAAATAGATCAGACAGTTGTGTCTTAGACCAAGTGATTCAAGCTCTTGAAGAAGAAAAGGCAGAATTAGAGGGGAAATTAGAAACGGAAATTGATGCCTCTGACAGAGAAAGATATGAAGAACGCTTAGCTGAAATGAATGTAGATCTGGAATTTAATAAGATGAGATTCCAGGAAACATCATCACGAGTTGAGCAAGAAGTTAGGCGATCAGAAAGAGTAAGGCGTCAAACAGAAAAAAATGCTTGAGCTTAGACGTGACGAGTTGGCAAAAAGAGAACGGAAGTTTATGTTCACATACTTAAACTTTAAAGCTGAAGCTCAATTTATCAGATCTAAACTGAAAGAAGAGTGCTCTAAAGTTAGATGATATGATGGTGACGGCAGAGAAACATGAAGCAGAGTTAAAACAAATATATGAGAGTTTTCATGCACTGAATGTCCCATCTCAAGATATAAGAAGGAGAATGGATAGCTGCACTTCAGTTACTAGTGAAATAACTGCACTACTGAAAGGACGTTGCACAGAAGTTGGCACAAAGGAGTTTGATGCTGAAGCTGTAAAAGAAACACTCCTTCAGTTGCTGCAAAGAGATGACGCCAGGTCAGTTTATGGATCAACTTTGTCGAGAGCTGAAGAGATAGTCAGCAGGGAAGTCATATGTCAGCAAAAAGGGCGGAAGCAGCAGCACGCTTAGCTGTAAAACGTGCTGAACTAAAGAGAGAAAAAGAAATCTCAGCTCAAAGAAAAGAGGTACTAGCCCAACAAGAGAGGTTAAAAATGCTGGAGGAGCAAAGAGATCTTGAAGTAATGGAAGCTGAATACATTGTGTATGCAGAAGAGGAATCAAGATTGAATGCTGAAATAGGAGATTGTTAGAAGAAACAGAGGATCCAAGTGCAAAGGCAAGTTCTTGTAATAGTCTTTAATAATGAATAACTCAGGCAGTCTGTCGAGCAATGACACAGAACTGGAATAACACAAAAGATGGTGTACTTTAAAGGAGATCAGCAAAACGTGAAAGACTCCTGTCTTGGAAATAATATGCAGAGTTGGTGATTCACCATGCAGCAACACAGTCCTTGTAAGTGGCCACAAAGTCGTAGGGAGAAGACTGTAGAAGACCACCAGCGGCAGGATGACAGGGCAGAGAGAGCATACAAGACGAGCACAACTAGACAAGATAATACAAGGTAAATCCTCATGGAGACAACATATCACACAGGCATAACTCACATACACACGAAATAATCCGACAAGGAACAAAGGGAACAAACGCTAGAAGTAGAGAGAAAGTAATGAGAATAAAGTGAGAACAGGTGTAACAGAGAAGCAGCGCGAACACTAATTGCTATAAGGAACAGGTGGGAAAATAGACAGGCAGGGCCAAAGTGAGAGAGAAATAAAGAGCAAGAGAGAGAGAGAAAGAGAACAAACCCAGCTCATGACAGAGATGCTAAAGAAAGAAGCACTATGCCTCCAAGTCAGCTTACACTGCACCACAATAACCCTTCATGCGTCAAGGTTTCCCAAGAAACTTTAGCTCAACCTTGCTCTGAAAATGAGCTAGAGAAAAGACTAGATGAAGTCTTGTTAGTGAAAGCACTAAAAGAATCCCTGGCAATGACTTAAACTTCCAGCTCCAGAGCCATTCACGTTTACAGGTGACCCACTCAAGTTCACTGAATGGTGCACCTGCTTTAAAGCTTTGATCGAAACAAACTGTACAAGCCCAGCACATCGGTTGTTCTATCTGAAAAGGTACATAAGTGGAGATGCGCTTAGTGTACTAGAGGGGACATTTTATAGGAGTGATGGGGATGCATACACACAAGCTTGGGATGCCCTGAACAAACATTATGGACACCCCCTTTGTAGTTCAAAGAGCGTTTAGAGCTAAGTTAAATAACTGGCCAAAACCCAAAGAACACTGAAATTAAGGGAGTTTAGTGATTTCCTCATCTCTTGCAAAAATGCAATGCCTCATGTACATGGTTTGAGGGTTTTGGACGATTGTGAAGAAAACCAGAAATTGCTGCAGAAACTTCCTGACTGGATAACAACTCGCTGGAATAGGTATGTCACTAAAGCACTAGATGAAGAGAAGCCATACCAAAACTTCACTGAGTTTTTAGACTTTGTGGCAGAGGAGGCACGTATTGCATGTAATCCTGTTTCCACTCTATTTGCTTTAAAACATGCAGATGAAAAGACTGGCAAGGAGCAGAAACGTCTCAAGGCCAGTGCTCTGGCACAAAATGTTAAACCCATTGCAAGGAGTGCATTGGAAAGAGAGAAAGTCTCCAAACTATGCCCTTCTGTTACTCAGGATCAGAGACAAATAGAGCGTGTCTGCTGTCAGCAAAATCATTTTGTATACAAATGTGAAAGGTTTGCTGCAATGTCTCTTGAGGAGAAGAAAAGGTTTATCATCAACAACAAAATGTGCTTTGGCTGTCTCAGAGTCGGCCATATCTCCAAAAACTGTAGAAAGAGTGCTACTTGCAACATCTGCAGGCAGAGTCACCCCTCTCCACTTCATGAAGAACGTTCTCAAGGAAGAAAGCCAGAAGCTTCACCTGATGAAAGGGCTTCCACTAGCTTATGTAGTGTGAATATGGATAATGGTAATCACACTTTGATGATTGTTCCAGTATGGATTTCTTGTGCGGCAAAGAACAGCCCAGAAATTTTAGCCTACGCATTGCTGGACACGCAGAGCAGCAATACATTTATCAATCAAGACATGTGATAAACTACAAGCAAACACAGAACCTGTGAAATTAAAGCTGTCCACAATGACTGATAGAGCTTCAATAGAGAATTGTCAGAGAGCAGTTGGATAGAGAGTGAGAGGTTATAGTCTGCAAGAGTACATCGAGTTATCACCCGTATACACTTGAGAATACATTCCCTTGGAACGAGATAGCATTCCTACTTGCAAAAAGGCTCAGAAATGGATTCACTTGCTCAGTGTTGCAGACAATATGCCAGATTTGTTGAATTGTCCTGTAGGGCTTCTAATTGGCTTTGATTGTCCAAGGGCTCTGAAGCCAACCCAAATGATATCAGGGAAGGATCACAAACCATACGCAGTCAAAACAGACTTAGGCTGGAGTATAGTGGGATCCATAACACCCCATACTTGCTCTAGAAATGTAGCGGGGTTCTGTCATCGCGTTTCTGTGAAGGAACTCCCAGCAATCACACCTGCTTCTGTAATCAGGACGTTAGAAGCAGATTTTTGGGATACAGACTCTAGAGAAAGGATAATATCTCAGGAGAACACAACAAAGAAGGACATGTGGAAATGCCCTTACCTTTCAGAGAGCGTCCTCAATTACTGAACAATAAGCAGCTTGCTATGGTTCGTTTGAAACATTTGAAAAGAAAACTGGAGAGAAATCCCAAGTACAGAGAAGACTATGTGAGATTTATGGATAGTGTCTTTAGAGATGGTGATGCTGAAGAAGCAGATGCCACACCAAAAGACGGCAATGCATGGTACATTCCGCACCATGGGGTGTACCATCCCACGAAGCCAGAAAAAATAAGAGTAGTATTTGACTGCTCAGCCAAATTTGAAGGTACATCTCTAAATGACCACTTATTCACAGGTCCAGACTTAACAAATGCTCTAACTGGAGTTTTGTGCAGATTTCGTGAGCATCAGATTGCGATTGTTTGTGATGTGGAGAAGATGTTCCACCGCTTTCATATCAGTCCAGATGATCGTGATTTCCTGAGATTCCTATGGTGGGAAGATGGGAACACCGAAAGGGAACCCAAGGAATACCGCATGCGAGTGCATATTTTTGGAGCTGCATCCTCTCCGGGTTGTGCGAACTACGGCATGAAATATCTTGCCAGCAAATATGAAGGGGTCTACCCACTGGCAGCGAGCTTCATTCGCAAAAATTTCTATGTGGATGATGGACTTGTCAGCGTTGATTCCATCGAGAAGGCCAACAAGTTGGATAGTGAAGCGCAAGAAGCCTTGGCTAAGGGAAAACTGTGTTTACACAAGTTTGTGTCCAATAGCAGAGAAGTCTTGAGTGCAATTCCGAAGAGAGAACGTGCCAGTGTAGTGAAGGATGTAGATCTGAACTACAATGAGCTTCCAATGCAGAGTGTACTGGGAGTAAAGTGGAACATAGAGACTGATACATTCTCATTCAAAGTTGACCTTAATGAAAAGGCTGCCACTCGGCGAGGAATTCTGTCAGTTGTTGCAAGTGTGTACGACCCATTATGTTTTCTCGCTCCCTATATCTTGACTGGGAAGAGAGTGCTCCAGGAGATGTGTAAACGAGGGGTAGGATGGGATGAACCTCTTCCCTCTGATCTGAAGCCAAAGTGGGATACATGGATCCATGACTTGGAGAATCTCCAAAAGGTTAAAATTCCAAGATGCTTAATTCCTGGAAATATGGGCAGAATTCAGAAAATAGAGCTGCATCATTTTTCAGATGCTAGCAGTGAGGGTTATGGACAGTGTTCATACATCAGGATTGTTGCTGATGAACAAGTACATTGTGCACTGGTAATGGGTAAGGCCAGAGTAGCCCCTATGAAGATTGTCAGCATACCACCCCTTGAGCTGACCGCAGCCACAGTTTCTGCGGCAGTAAGTCATGTTCTTAGGGAAGAGCTTGATCTGAAAGTAAATGAGTTTTTCTGGACAGATTCCCAGGTAGTGCTAGGGTATATCAAGAATGAAGCCCGGCACTTTCATGTCTTTGTAGCTAATCATGTACAGAAGATAAGAGACTCTACAGATCCAAGACAATGGTTCTATGTGGAAACAAGTAAGTATCCTGCAGACTGTGCGTCTAGGTGTCTCAAGGTGGCAGACCTGATGGACTCAAGTTGGTTGATAGGTCCCAAGTTCTTATGGGAACGAGAGATTAGCACTCATGGAAAATCCCCAGTGCTTCTTGTAGGTGACCCTGAGGTAAAGGTTCTGAGAACAGATGCCTGTGTAAGAGGTAGCTTTCTTGAAAGACTCTCAAGATTCTCAGATTGGAATACAGCCCTCAATACTATTGCTAGAATCAAAGGACTGGTGAACAAAGACAAGTCAGAGTTCATTAGTGTAGAGGAGGAAAAGAAAACAACTCTTAAACTATGAGTGAAACCATAAAATGGGTTTAGACGAATTAGTTTTGATATCTAAAATAGTATAATTCAAATAAAAGGTAAAATAATACTGGTTGTGGAAGTGTTGAAAGATAAACTAAAGTTAAGTAACAGCTTATAGGAACATTTCAAGATTTATTTAATTAGATCAGAATATTACTGACATAAATCCTTGTAATTTTGGTGGCAGTGTAGCTGTCACAGATAGGGTATTTTCTAGCTGAATATGTATCACTTTTTGAAAGGTTTGTTTTATAAATGTTGTGTAATACTTGAATACTTATTTGGGAATTGTATTTGACTTTCATGATAATTTGTCAATAGTGACACCTAATGGAGAAATGAATAATATAAGACGTACTGGTCATGTGATTTGATTTTAGGTGAACTCGGGAGAAAAAACTGAGAAGCACGAGGTGTAGCACACGAGTCGAGACGTGTAAAATTGAGAAGAGTGTTTGATCAAAAATATCTCCTAATGTCTCCTGAATCCCGATTGGAAGGCACACGGTATGTTTGCATATACCTTGGTTATCGTTTATTTGTAATTTAAGGTACTGTGTGTATTGATTTCAATTTAGTAAGCTATATATTGAATGACGTCATGGAAAAATCACTTCTACACGAATATGATTGTAATTTTTGGTTTATTTTCAGTTTTTTCACGGTGACCATTTGATGTTCGTGATGTTGATTGTCTTATTATTGAGAAGAAGATATTAAATAAAGAAGACATCGAAGGCATCAGTTGAAGCGTGTTTTTTTTTTTCTGGTCTGGAGAAAACATTCAGGAGCCGTTATAGCTTGGTGTAATGCAAATAAAATTACAGACTTCAACCTGATTTCTTAATCAATTTTCCAATAAAAGAAAATATATGGAGTATCACTCTTTGAAAACAACATATTTCACAGACCCCCAGGAAAAAGGTGGATAGATAGCCTTAAAGCTAATAGATATAGACTAAAAGCAGCAAAACCTTTATTTTGATTTCACAGGGTCTTTAATTAAACCGCATGACTTGGAAATCCAACAAATTATCTACCTACCATATATATATAAGACTGCAAGGGAAGCTCGGCTTCCCCTATAATGTCAAAAAAATAATGGTCAAATATGTACTTTTGTGTAAACAATTTATTGACTAAAAATCCGTTAGAACATGTTCATCTCGAAAACGTGTTCGTTCAGAATCAGCTACATATAGCAGGTCGGCTGACTCGATTTCATTCTCATACATTCCCGTAGTGTCACAGTGCATTTCCCTGTTGAAGCCGAGCGTCCATTGACTTCAATGGGGCTGCTTTGAACAGTTTTTTTCAGTGCTCCGAAACTAGACGGTCATTGGATAAATGCTGCGATTATGCCCTGCCCACGGACGCTCAGCGTCTCTGGGGGTGAATGAGGAGCTGGCTGGCCCGGACTCCGGGCTTCCGCGTAATGATTGGAGGATCTGTCGAAAGACTGCATCTCCTTTTGACTGACAGCGAATCTGTACTATAAGAAGTCGCTGAAGCTATTCGCGCTCAGTCCCATCGCGAATTTCTCAAGTGTAGTTGAAAGACAAACTGCTGCAACCCATTTCTTGATATCATTGCAATCATTTTCTCGAAAAGGAACGTAGGGCAGAATTTACTTTTAAATAAATGGACAAGTTTATAATGTAGGCCGAATATGAGCTTCCCCTCTTTGAAAGACCAGCAACCGCCACTAATATATATATATATATATATATATATATATATATATATATATAAAAATTGATAGTAAAGCAGGCAGCAGTTTAGGTCATCCCCATACACACCCTGTAGTTTCATATATTTTACCTCCATGTCATGTAATGGCAACTTAAAGCCTTAGAGTCAGGTTAGTTACACCCAGATAGACAGCCTTGATATTATTTTTCCTTTGACATTGCAGCTGTGTGTATTTAGGTGGTGGTTAGCTGGTGCATACAAAACGCCTCCCATCTTCCTACAAATTATCTATCCTTCACTCCGTTCTGCACTGACAGACACCATCAACTCATCACTCCACACTGGCGCTTTCCTCACCACATTCATGTGGACTTGCGGACTTTTTGCATGTACCCGTGAAGTCCACAAGACTGTAGGGTCTCCCATTTGTAAATATCACAGTTAGTTCTGGTCCTCGAATCTTATTGGTCGAGAGACGCTCAATGAGTACTGGGGGGCTGGAGCCTATCCCAGCTAACATTGGGCGAAAGGCGGGGTACACCCTGGACAGGTCGCCAGTGGAGGCAAAAGTACATTTTTGTAAAATGAGTGTGTAATATGAACCATTTGGTAATGTGAAGTGAGTCAGGGTCACTTAGTGTTTACATTCAATAGCACTCCATGACTTCTCGTATTACTACTACACTACAAAGCTAGGAAATGGCTTTAAAAACAATATACTAACAACTTCAGCATTAAGGCTCATCACATCTTAGAGACACAATAGACTGATTAAATACACAAACTCAAGGAGCTTACCTCTTACTGGATTTTCCCCATTGGAGAGAAAATACTGTTCAAAATGGCGGAGAAGATTGCGGTTTCTATTGTGAATGACTCTTGCGCACCAGCTACCGCTAAAGAGGGAGGTAATACCCCCACTTGGTCGGCTATTTTTCCACTGAGAAAATAGGATAAATTTTACCTAAATAACATTATCTTCAGAAAGCTGACTAACTGACCATAGTATCATCAACAGGTGATCACACACACACACCCTTGTTTCTCCAATAAGATGTTTGAAACAGCCCAAGCCATGATACTTGCAGTTCTAAAGTGATGTTTTTGAGAGGCTATGACGCATCACTTGTTTTGAACCAGCCAAAGCATTTTCTGATCCATGGCGCAAGAAAGTAGTTGGATTTTTTATGACCGTACTAAGTTTTTCCTATATATATATATATATATATATATATATACACACACTGTATATAAATATTTGATAGTGCACTAGCCAATGCAGTAGTCTGAGACATTGCTGGAACCCTGCAGGTAATATACATTGTTACATTTTTCACAGAGTAGTCAATTGTACGTGACAGTGCAGACTTATTCGCATGTCTGTCAAAACTCCATAAAAAGAAACAAATAAATCCCATAATAATATACTTACAACTACCATATTTTGTTGTTGTGCTGTGTTAATTTTCTGTTGTTCAACTGAATGATGACTGGATGATAACATTTTTTAGGATGAAAATTTATCCTATAATCATATATGTAAATGTAATATATATATATATATATATATATATATATATATATATATATATATATATATATATATATATATATATATATATATATTAGGGCTGTCAAACCTACCCCACCAACAGAGTTGAACAACAGAAAATTAACACAGCACAACACGAGTTCGATAGCACACAGTGCACGGTAAAAGTCCGATATTGACATAACCTGAAAGGCTGCTTGGCAAGGAAGAAGCCAATGCTTCTAAACCACCATAAAAAGCCAGACTACAGTTTGCACATACAAGTGCACTTGGGGACAAAGATCTTAACATTTTGTAGAAATCTCCTCTGGACTGATAAAACTAAAATGTAACTTTTTGTCCAAAATGAACATAGTTATGTTTGGAGGAAAAAGGGTGAGGCTCGCAAGGCGAAGAACACCATCCCAACCGTGAAGCATGGGGGTGGCAGCATCATGTTGTGAGGGTGCTTTGCTGCAGGAGGGTCTGGTGCACTCCACAAAATAGATGGCATCATGAGGAAGGAAAATTATGTAGATATATATTGAAGCAACATCTCAAGACTTCAGCCATGAAGTTAAAGCTCAGTCACAAATGGACAATGAACCAAAGCATACCTCCAAATTTGTGGCAAAATGGCTTAAGGACAACAAAGTCAAGGTATTTTAGTGGGCATCACAAAGCCCTGACCACAATCTGATTGAAAATGTGTGGGCAGAACTGAAAAAGTGTGTGCGAGTGTAACGGGCGTGCGCGCCTTGTCTTTAATAGTTTTATGTTAAGTTGGATGCACGTCCATTAACCCTTGTATATTCTGCATTGTGTTCTTGTTGTGCTGACTGAAGAAAAGACTCGAACCACGACCAACTGCTGGTTGCTCTTTTAATGAAGGCAGATTAGCGGATTTGTCTGTACAAATCAACAAAAAATGCATAAGTTTCTGTCACATGCAGTCTCCTCCACCCAGCACACAGATCTCAAGCTCCTCCTCTCAGCTGGCCTGGCGCAAACTGCTCATGTATACATACAGTGAGGAAAATAAGTATTTGAACACCCTGCTATTTTGCAAGTTCTCCCACTTGGAAATCATGGAGGGGTCTGAAATTGTCATCGTAGGTGCATGTCCACTGTGAGAGACATAATCTAAAAAAAAAAATCCAGAAATCACAATATATGATTTTTTTTAACTATTTATTTGTATGATACAGCTGCAAATAAGTATTTGAACACCTGTCTATCAGCTAGAATTCTGACCCTCAAAGACCTGTTAGTCTGCCTTTAAAATGTCCACCTCCACTCCATTATCCTAAATTAGATGCACCTGTTTGAGGTCGTTAGCTGCATAAAGACACCTGTCCACCCCATACAATCAGTAAGAATCCAACTACTAACATGGCCAAGACCAAAGAGCTGTCCAAAGACACTAGAGACAAAATTGTACACCTCCACAAGGCTGGAAAGGGCTACGGGGAAATTGCCAAGCAGCTTGGTGAAAAAAGGTCCACTGTTGGAGCAATCATTTGAAAATGGAAGAAGCTAAACATGACTGTCAATCTCCCTCGGACTGGGGCTCCATGCAAGATCTCACCTCGTGGGGTCTCAATGATCCTAAGAAAGGTGAGAAATCAGCCCAGAACTACACGGGAGGAGCTGGTCAATGACCTGAAAAGAGCTGGGACCACCGTTTCCAAGGTTACTGTTGGTAATACACTAAGACGTCATGGTTTGAAATCATGCATGGCACGGAAGGTTCCCCTGCTTAAACCAGCACATGTCAAGGCCCGTCTTAAGATTGCCAATGACCATTTGGATAATCCAGAGGAGTCATGGGAGAAAGTCATGTGGTCAGATGAGACCAAAATAGAACTTTTTGGTCATAATTCCACTAACCGTGTTTGGAGGAAGAAGAATGATGAGTACCATCCCAAGAACACCATCCCTACTGTGAAGCATGGGGGTGGTAGCATCATGCTTTGGGGTTGTTTTTCTGCACATGGGACAGGGCGACTGCACTGTATTAAGGAGAGGATGACCGGGGCCATGTATTGCGAGATTTTGGGGAACAACCTCCTTCCCTCAGTTAGAGCATTGAAGATGGGTCGAGGCTGGGTCTTCCAACATGACAATGACCCGAAACACACAGCCAGGATAACCAAGGAGTGGCTCTGTAAGAAGCATATCAAGGTTCTGGCGTGGCCTAGCCAGTCTCCAGACCTAAACCTAATAGAGAATCTTTGGAAGGAGCTCAAACTCCGTGTTTCTCAGCGACAGCCCAGAAACCTGACTGATTTAGAGAAGATCTGTTTGGAGGAGTGGGCCAAAATCCCTCCTGCAGTGTTTGCAAACCTGGTGAAAAACTACAGGAAACGTTTGACCTCTGTAATTGCAAACAAAGGCTACTGTACCAAATATTAACATTGATTTTCTCAGGTGTTCAAATACTTATTTGCAGCTGTATCATACAAATAAATAGTTAAAAAATCATACATTGTGATTTCTGGATTTTTTTTTTTAGATTATGTCTCTCACAGTGGACATGCACCTACGATGACAATTTCAGACCCCTCCATGATTTCTAAGTGGGAGAACTTGCAAAATAGCAGGGTGTTCAAATACTTATTTTCCTCACTGTAAATGGAAGCTAAACATGACTGTCAATCTCCCTCGGACTGGGGCTATAATAAAAACTTGGTATTATCAGTGAAAACACTTTTAAATAAAAATGTGAAAATAAACTAAATAAATTATAAACTGTTCAATGAAATTGACAACATGAATTACTTTTACCTGCCTAATACAACCAATGTAAGCACTATGCCAAATTAATTATAACGAACATTATACACATACCTGTACAAATCAACAAAAAAATACATAAGTTTCTGTCACATGCAGTCTCCTCCACCCAGCACACAGGTCTCAAGCTCCTGTTAGTAGATAAACATACAGAGAACTCTGTAGACTAGCACGTGGAAACATGTCTACTTTAAAGCTTGCAAAATGTATGTTACAAGATTTATATTCAAATGACATTTACTGCATGTTCACAACCTTAAAACTATCATTTATACATGCATAAAACAAGATTTACATCGTCCAAAAATCGAAATAAATGTTTAACACTGACGAGCAAAGTAATACATTACCTCCTCTCAGCTGGCCTGGCGCGAACTGTGAGAGGCGCCTGAACAATGGCACAAGGCATGCGACCTCTTAAAGTGACAGTACAGGTATTAACACTATAATCCGAATACAACATACAAGGATAAATATTGTCAGTAAAACACATCTTAAAATATAAAAAACAATGTTCATCAGGATTTGGTGATATTTCAACCGTAAAAGCAAAGGTATAATTTCAACCCGGTTACACGAGCAAGGAGGCATTCAAGGCTTACTCAATGCCTTACTCAGTTACACCAGTTCCGTCTGGAGGAATGGGCCAAAATTCCAGCAACTTATTGTGAGAAGCTTGTGGAAGGCTACCCAAAAGTTTGACCCATGTTAAACAATTTAAAGGCAATGCTACAAAATATTAACAAAGTGTATGTAAACTTCTGACCCACTGGGAATGTGAAGCTGAAATAAATCATATTACCTCTACTATTATTCTGACATTTTACATTCTTAAAATAAAGCAGTGATCCTAACTGACCTAAGAAAGGTAATGTTTCCTATAATTTCAAGATTTGTGAAAAACTGAGTTTAAATGTATTTGGCTAAGGTGTATGCAAACTCAAACAAATATGATCAACACATGCTTGCACCGGATCAACGGCAATAGCCTCCTCAGGGCAAGTAGTACTGCCAGCAACTCGAGGCAGTTGACGTGCCAACACAGTCGCAGGCCGGTCCAAGGGCCGATGACTGAGTACCCATTGCATAAGGTGCCCCAGCCCCGTTGGGAGGCATCTGTCGTAACCACAACGTGCCTGGGGACCTGGTCTAGGGCAACTCCTGCCTGTAGGAATGCTAGGTATGACCAGGGACTGAGAAAATCGCAGCAAGCCTGCGTGACAAGGACACAATGTGTGCCGTGGCGCCATGCTCGTCTCTCGACTTGGGTCTGTAGCCAGTGCTGAAGTGGTCTCATATGGTATCAACCAAGCGGTGTGACCATCGCTGAGGATGCCTCTGAAAGGATTTCATTGGGACCAGCGTGTTCTGTCCGAACACATGCAGACAGTTCAGCACTGACTGCGCATGCTCGTTGGTGAGGCGCGCCATCATTGAGACAGAGTCTATTCCATACCGAGAAAAGAACTCCATACATGATGCTCTGAAATGGGGCAAGCTTGCTCTTTTTCCAGTTGCCCGAATCCCCAAGCGGCCAAGGTGCCTGAGCACCAGGTCCCTGTGCGCACACAACATGTCCCGTGAGTGAGCTAAAAAAAGAGGAGAGAAAGCCGTGACCGCAACATTGCCAGAATCACGCCCTCGCAGTGAGAGCATGATCCATCCACAAGTGCTGTCCCTTCGCGGGCAGTGCCCAATACGATAGGCAGCGATAGTGGCTGTGGGAAGCGAAAGGTAACGATCGCAACCAGGAAACATACACAAATGAAAAAGGCATCTTGAAAAATATGTTTTTCATGTGCGCCACTCTTTAAGAGGAAATTAAACTCTTTTATGTGTATTTATAAATATATATGTATGTATACATAGGTATAAATAGATAGATATATAAACTAAGTTGTTCATTCCATAATTTTCTGCTGCTGAAGTGCCCATTTGAAGTGCCCAAGGGGTATTTGCTCAGCACAACCATGGTGTGCGAGGGGGAGGACCGCTGGAATGCACCATAGATCCAACAGCGTAGAGAGATGAATGGAGGCAGCAGAGGAATTCAGCTCTGTGAACTTGCTCGCTCGGCTGCGAAGAAGATATCTGATGTGTGTTTGCAGTGTCACTCCTTTTATACCCGTATGTCCGGGGGAGTGGCATGCAAATTCCACACGCCAATTTCCATTGGCCTTTTCTCAAGATCAGAGATGTTTGGGCTGCGCAGGAGCGACCCCTAGTGTCAACTCATCGACACAGCGTCGAGTGAGTGACAGATAGGGAACCAATATCACACAGTGCTCTGTTTGTCACAAGGCATTTAATCTAAATGTGTGGGTTTAAAAAGACATCCAGGTGTAATCTGTCAAAGTTTAATGTTTTACTGAAATGCACATTAATCAATTGCAGGACAGCAAATGTTCTCATTAATCAGACATACCTACAACAGACATACATTAAACATGTTTAATAATTATAGATAAATATAATTAAAAAATATATTATTAAAAAAATATCAATTAATGAGGAGCCTTGGTTGCAACAGAGGCTACATTGTTTGTTTGTTACATTAAAGGTGTTGTAACTGCTTGTCTTTCTGTAATATACATTTCTTAATTAATTAATTAATTGTCCAGGTTAGAAAATGCACAGCATACCAGTAATAGTTTATCAACAGTTGCCATTGTGTAGTTGGATCTTTGTTTCACCAAGTTGATCTGAAGTGTTTGTCATCAAATACGGTAGTTTTTAATATGACCAATAGATCTCTCTACATGAATCCTCATCCTTGACATCTGAAAGCTGTGTCTTTCCAAGGGTTGAAGATGGTATCAGTAGCTGAACTCCTTTAGTGGCAAAATACTCAAGATAACTGAACCTTCTGTCATCCATTACAGTGTCTCCCTCTTCCAAAAGGTAGATCAAACACTTGCTCTTTATAACGTGTTAAATTTCTGCATGACTTCAATATTTCATCGAGAAATCGGTTCCAACACACAAATCAGTGTA